>JANHMN010000001.1:28437459-28461983 GCA_030674055.1 Rhabdomys pumilio
AGAAAACAAAATGTGAACGTAGAAAGAATACTGGATGGGAGGGGAAAGAGCAGGTGTAAGGGAAGAGAGATGGTAAAGGGTGGCAGAGAATAAATAGGAACAGAGTACCTTGTTCACACATATTAAAACACAAGGAAACATACTCTTTCGTACAATTACTTTATGTTAATAAACTTGGAAGATTAAACCTATCTATATGCATCTGAATCCATGCTGGTGTGGTTTTATCTATAAAAATGGACTATACCATTCTACTTTCTTACAGAAATTGGTTGGTCTTGGGGCACTATTGCTGTGGATAGCACCAGGCACAGAGGGCTGTTTTCCAAAGGCAAATCTGCACTTTTTTTTTGTTACTCTCCAAAAAGGATAGGACAAGAAAGTTGATCTAACAGATAGGGAGTCAGTAAGCAAGCACCACCTGATGGGAAGTGTTCCTATGAATTTTGATAATGTTACCTTAATTTTTCCTGCCTATTGTGAACACTGTGCTTTCACAAGGTAGCAGGCTGGAGCATGGAGATCTATGACACAGCATGGCAAAAGGCATACACATCATTTCAGAGGCAGCTGATGCTCGAGAGAGCCTCTTTCAGATAATATTGAAAGATAATATTGACTATGGAAAATTGCTGAAGGATGATGCTGAGTGCCTTCTATGATCCATGACTTTGCCATGATTTGACTTGACTTATAACTTCCAATTTTGCCATAACCCATAGATGAAGGGATTTATCTCATCTTAAAGATGAGAAAATAAGGATAAATAACTTTAATAATATAACACATAACAATAGTAATGAGGTCATTTTCCCCACAAAAGTATTAGAGACAAATAACTTATAAACAAAAAATGAGATTAATTATAGTAACTACCAATTTAAGTTAGTGAAGGCTTAAATATTTTAGTATCTATCATGCTTTTAGAAGTACAAGGCTCCCTAGTATTAAAACCAGAGGAGGCTCAAATTCTTTCTATTAAATGACATGGTATTTGCATGTAATCTATTCAAAAGAATCTCCCACAATAATATAACAAAAGAAGGATAGTTCATATGTGGTAAAGACAGATGCAATCAACATAGGACTAATTATCTAGTAGGGAAAGTGAGGGGCTAGAAATACCCAAATAACGAGAGCTATAAAAACTGAAATGCTGTGAGGTAGGTGCATACGTACATATATGCAAATGAGAATTGTTGTTTGGAAGGTGGAAAATTTAAGAATTAGTTTTTTGGAATGCATGGAATTTCCTTTTGAAATACCTTCAGTTTACAAATTCTTGCATGCTAAGATGTGGAAACATCAGACAGGGAGAGAGTCAACTATATATAACAATGAAGAAAACTCATGTATAGTACTAGCTATGAACCTTCTATTGCTAAAAAACATGATATACACTAAAAAAAAAATGTAATCCCATGGCAACCAAAAGAGGTAGATACTATCATTGCTCTCATTTTCATAGGGAACTAAAAGGAGTCACGTTTCAGAATATGCTGTCTTTACCACACACTGAGCCAGGATAAAAGGTGAGTCAAGACTTCAGTCTTTGTCTCCTACATCCAAGTTCCCATTACCAGTGTGCTCACAGGACAGTCCTTTCAGCAGCAAGAAATTGTAATTAAACCACATAAAATAAAAACAGAAATATTGATACAAACAAGTACTTTGAGATGTTTGTCCCTTTGTTATTTTAACCTTTTGGTGAATTGTAAGTGAATATCTGTGTAAATTGTAAATTAAGTGGACAACAGAAAACTATACTACTGACATTTTATTTATGTGGTTCTGTTGCTTAACCAGGAAGTTATCGCAAAGAAAGCATTTGTCTGTCAAAACATACAGAACCGAGTAAATTAGCATGCCTCTACTAGCAGTGGGTAGTAATGAATATTTGGTCAGCTTGAAAATTATTTCAGTCTGTGGTCTGTGCAGAACCACAAAGTTCCTACACGACGATCTTTATTTTAATCTGAAATTGCTGTTTCATTTATAACTACTGGTCTATTCCGTGGTTTTGAACATTTACTATGTAAAACATCAGCTGAAAAGTTTCTTTTAATCTTACTATATTTATATTATTATATGGTAAAAGTATGCCATCACTTTTATGATGTCATCTTAAACTTGAATAAAGTTAGACACTATTTTAAAATACCCTGGATAATTATAAGAAAATAAAGAAGGTTGACATTAAGAAGGATGCCTGTAATGATAGTTTTTTTGTGGTTTTTCTGTAGCAGTCTGAAGTGAGTAGAGTAATAATTAAGGTCACATCCTAATCACATGCCTTTTCCTGTTTATTAGCCTTGGGGAGAAACATATTGTTAGGGTCATCTTTAATTCATATGAACAATTATTCTCTTTCCATTCCATCTGAGACCTCAAACAATGAATGGAGAAGGCAAGTTTAGATCATAGATTGTGTTCTGAAGGCATTTCTACATGAGAACACTGAACAATGCTACTAAAGGCCCTGTGTTCAGGGTCTTCTAGAACATTCTTCTCTAGAAGGAACTTGTACCCCTAGGCAGCTGATCCCAGGACCTGCTATACCACCAGCCAGTGGTAAAGCTGTCTAGACCAGCCCATTTGAAAAGGAAATAACAGAAAACAAAATACTCACCAGCTAGCCTGAACTGTTCATCCCTGGAGGTATTCTATGGAAAGCTAGGAAAGATTATGTAAAATAGCTCTCACATTTTAGGCAGGAACAAATAAATACATATTGCCTCTGAGCAGAAAGGTATAAACAAGGAATAGTTTTGTAACAAAAAAAATCGGAAAATCAAAAAATCAGTGGCATAAGATCAGCTTCCCAAACCCTACTTAGCCAGAGCTAGGCCCTCCAAAGCATCTTGCCATAAGGTCTAGGAAGGGCCAATTGTATCTGGGAGACAAAGGCAGGAATTTGAGAGATTTCTCTCTTATATTTTTGAGACTTTCTCTGAGTTACAAAGCACCCAAAGCATTCACAGCCTAAATCCATGGACTCCTTTGTCCAAAACCTATGTGAAGAAGAGGCCATTCACCAGTGTGATAAGCAAAAGTTCAGTGCTATTAGTAGAACACACACACACACACACACACACACACACACACACACACTGCCCAAATCAGAATTAGTTTAGTTTCCACTTTTTATGAAGATAGAGCATTGCTTGTATAAGTTCAATTTGTATACTTCTTACTTGACATATTGCTTAAATTTGTCAGTGGACTGAGGATGAGACTTAGGCCAGTGTGAATATTTAGTACGTGTGTGTCTTCTAGACCACGTTTGCAACTTCTAGTTACCAAAATTTCATTGACAATTTTGGCTTGAGATATTAAACAATTCTACTAATCACAGTTGGAACCTGAATTTCCCAGTTAAAGAATGAAATGACAGGAAATGGTGTTGGTGTTTCTGAACAGGGGTTTAAAGAGTTCCAGTGTGTCTCCCCACTGCCAAAGCTTCCATCTGTGGTGATATTACAATGTTGTACCTTGGAAATGAAACCTCTAGAACATACACTAGGCTGGACTCTGAATGGACTTGTAACGCTAGTGAAAAGCCAACTTCTACTTTGTAAGTTACTGAACCTTTAAAGTCTGTTGGTATTACACCAGTGTTCAGTCTGAGCTGACACATAGTATTAGTCATACGACAATCTGTACAAAGGTTCTCAACTAGTGGGTTACAACCCATTGCGGGGCCAAATTAATTCTTCATCCGGGGTCACATATCAGATATCTTCCATAACAGATATTTACATTCCAATTAAAAGCAGTAGCAAACTCCAGTTATGAAGTAGCAACTAAATAATTTTATCATTGAGGGTCACCACAACAGGTGGAACTGCACTAAAGGATCTCAGCACTAGGAAGGTTGTAGAGTCATTGTCTACACTGTAGTGTGAAACTTTGTATGTTCTTTGGTAGTTCTTATATTACTGTCTTTAAATTTTGTTTATTTCAATTACTTGTCTTTTAAAAAAGATTTGTTTATCTTATTTTATGTGTATGAGTATTTTGTTATGTACACCTTGCAAGTACATGGTTTGCAGGGTGACTAGAAGAGTGTGTTGTTAAGATTTGGAGCTGAAGTTTCAGAGGGTTGGTTGCTATGCTGAGTCATCTACAAGAGTAGGCAGTTATTTTAACCACTGAGCCATAACCCCATATGAATTTTACAATAATGTTACTGTATTATTTTTACTGTTAGATCCACCATAAAAATAAAAAAATGTTTTAAAGTCTGTTGGTATTACACCAATGTTCAGTCTGAGCTGACACATACTAAAATATGTGTCAACTTAAAATATTTTAAAACGTATCACAATGGATTAATGAATGGGTGGTTGACATATACCCCTCTGAAGTGATGTTTCCAGAATCTTTCTGTTGTTCTCACTAGTTCTGAATCATTTTTTCTCTACAGTCTTCATATCACCCCAAAAAAGGATGGAGACTTTCCAGGTCTTACTGCTTTATCTAGATGTTTATAGCATGCTCCCTGCTTCAAACATTCTTGTTCAGAAACTTAGTTCAGTCCATATTTGTCTAAGTCACAGAGTTATTAATTCAACAGAATGGTAATCCAAGGATGGGTAAGATTCTGATCAGAGTCTTACCAACCTAAGACATAAATGCAATAAATGTTTTTAATAATGCATATTTCACAATGGGTAAAGTAGGCATTCTTGTCAGAAAGACCTAAAACAGGCTCAGTCTTGTTTATGAAATAAAAAAGGGGAGATATGGAGAGCTTTGGGGGTGCTGCTTGGCAGGAATCTGACACTGACCAAGAACAAAGGAATAGGCTGCTTGGCAGGAATCTGATATTGGCCAAGTACAAGAAAATGGGCTTCAAGCAGGAATCTGACATTAGGCTAGAACACAAAAGTAATTTCAGGCAGGAACCCAAATCTTAGGCTAGACCAAAGAAGTAAATTCAGGTGGGAATCTAAATCTTAGGCTAGAACAAAGAAGTAGGCTTCAGGCATGAAAATGACTTTGGGCTAGGGCAGGAAAATAGGCTCAGATATTTTGATCATCCTGATAAGCCTTTGGAAATAGTGATCATGGGAGTAACCTTTATTTCCTTGTTTGTTTTTTGACTATTTATGTTTATTGTCTTGCTTGTTCCTTGACTATTTGCATCTGTTGTGTTGCTAGTTCCTCAACCTAGAACCGACCTTAATTCTTGCATGTAATTAAAATGGTATAAAAGAAAAAAATAGAAAAAGAAAAATTTCTGTTAACTTATCTAGATATTTATATTTTATTATTTTTTCTCCTTACTTATTTTGAAAACTTTTGGTTATCTGTTTATATTTAATAAAGAATTATTGTTTATTAATAATTGATAAATAGGTTTGCTCATAAACAGTTGAATAGGAGCTTTGAGATTAGTCAGACAGCGTTTATAAACTGGTGTATTCAAATGAACTTGAGTGATCAGAAAGCATTTTCATGTCTTAGGTCCCTAAAAGAGAGCTTTTGAAGTTACAGTTTACAGTAGAAACCTTGATAAAACCAAACTCAAGTAAGCCCTTTAGAGAATTCTTTAGGGAATTCTTAAAGAAAGGATATATTGAATGTTTAGCCTCTGCCATCGAGGACCACTACCTGGTGAGATATAGCAGAGGCAGACTTTACTTTAACCTCTCTGTTTCCATCCTCCTCTTTGTACTTGACATTACTTCATTATCATCTCTAACAGGGCATCCTGTGCTCAACATTCCTCATGGATTTACTGTCATCCATTTGTGTTCAGAATCTCATTAGTAGTTTTTATTTTCATCTGTTCATATCCCTATTTCCTTTTGTCTTATGCAGTCTAACTAGGATATTTGTATTTGTGTTCTTTTCTGGTTCAACGGCATAGAATGCATGACTATATTGCAAATTTGATAAAAGAGCTCTACATGCTAGTCTACTGTGGTGTTGACGTTAGAGTAAACAAAACTGTATCTTTCTTTGTGAGTTTTCTATTTAGGAGAGCATGGTATGATTCCCTTGGATTTTTTTCTACAGAGAGACTACTTATTTCTCCTATCTAAATAAAGTACAAGGGAAAATCACACTAGTACAACTTGTGTGGCGATTCTAAAGATAGGGTATTTGACTTATAAAGTTGAAACAAAAATTGTACATGTTTGGTTTATTGTAATACTTCAACCCATCCACAGTGACAGTGTATTTAAGTATTTGGGATTCTCATAGCCTCAAAACTTATGTTTTCTTTGTATGAGAACATTCACAATTTTCTGGTATTTAAAAAAATGTAATTAATTTTTATAATTAATTACAGCTTGTAATCAGCTCACAGTGTTACAAAACATGAGAAGGTTCCCTTCATTTCCAACTGTATTTTGATGCCCTCAGGGAAAAAGAAAGCTTTGAGAGGAATCTTCAACCTAATGGTCCTTCTGCAAAGAATAGAAATGACCAGAGAAACAAACATTTTTATTAAAAAAAAAAGTTTGAGATAGAAGATGTTGTGGGTATTGAGAAAAAAACACTTTGAAGGGCATCTTTTTGACAATGTGCTTGAGATGGACTGGCAGAATTGTGCAGTAACTTACTTAAGTAAGTTCCTTAAGGAGGCTCATTTAAGGCATCATGTACTGTCACAATAGAACACCGTTTTAATTTAAATTTTGTTGCCACTTAAGTAAATACTCATAGAATTCCAGTCTCCCTCAAATTGGACAGACCTTTAAGATCATGTCACACAGATCATTTTTGAGTAGTTGAGGACCAAAGCTGGATAGGTTAAGAAGTTAACAAGGCTCCTGTCATGTCGCCCCCACCAACCCCGCCCCCTGTGGCCACTAGGCCTTCTGTTCTTGATCATCAGAGAAACAAAGAAATCTTGCTTGGGTAAACTCTGGAAACCACACATGCTTACACCTGCATAGGACTAGTCAGAAAGAAAGTCCACTGCAGATCCTAGACTTCAAAGTCCACCTGAAACAGAGTTATCGTGACTTGGATTTATAACCAACAGAGGATTTTTTTTTTACCATCTAAGAGAATATAGCTCGAAGAAGAGAGAAAAATGAAAAGATGCTTAGCTATACCAGAAGCCAAGCACATAGGAATTCAGAGGAATTCAAACTGTCTATTAAAAAGATGTATGCTTGTGTCTGAACTCTTTCTTGTAAGTGGAGCTGGGGTGTTGTTAGAGCACTTAAAGTCTTGAAAAGACCTAAAACCAGGATGGAATCTGGATAAGAGAGAGTGAAGTCATTCTGGCCAAACCATGAAACACTGTGGCTATGGACCAGCTGAATAATCAGCTTTAATTCATCTTAAACTTGTTCTTCTAACAGAATAAGCATTGACACTTGAAAACTCAATTTCATAATGAGCTGTGACCATGAAGCCACTAATTGGGCATCATTTAATCTGCAATTTATTTGGAGTAAAGGCATATTGTCAAATGAAACTACATGCTACAATCCCACAGGTCTATATATTTGTTATTCCATTTTCTGTTTCATCCATTGAGCTGCAAAAGAAAGCAAGTATTTATATGGACATTTGTTCACACTTTTCTTTAAACTCTAGGCCTACTTCATATTAGGCAAATATTGAGATATATCATCAAACTTTGTAGCAATCTTTGGGCCTTGAACTCTTCCCAAATGCTAAGACAAGTAGGCACCATTGTGCTCAGCTTCACAAATGTTTTACCCATAATAGTCGAAATAACTCAAAGTATATTATATGGCTAGATACAGAAAATATGCTATTGTACATATGTGCACAGATTAAACACATCAGAGATTACAGTTCTAGTCTCTTTGAGTGTAAGAGATAATTTCAGAATAATCTATCACAATGCATATGATAGAATATTATTTGGCAATGAAAAGGATGAAGTATTGATACATACTAAATACTAACTAAATGTAACTAACTGTATTACACTAAGTGGAAGAATACGAAAGAGTGCAAATTGCATGACTTCATGTATTAAATGGCTGTCATAACAAAGCTCACTGATTGGGTGACTTCACACAAAATTATCTTGTCACAGTTTTTCTTTTATAAGATTTATTTATTTTTATTTTATGTGAAATAATTATTTTGCCCCATGTATGAAAATGCACCTTGTGTTTATTCATGCATATTGCCGAGAGAGGCCAGAAAAGGGTTCTGAATTCATTGGAACTGGAGAACTGAATGGTTGTGAGCCAGCATGTTGGTGATAGGAACTGAACCTAGATCTTATGCACGTTCAGCCAGTGTTCTTAAATACTGAGGCATCGTTTTAGCCCTTTTCACAGTTCTTGCGCATCAAAGCTCAATATCAAGAATGTAGAATTTTGTTTTTTTTTTCCCATAAATTACTCTTTGGTTACTTTCTTACTGTGTTTTCACGTGACCTTTCCCCTGTATGTTTACAGCCCTGCTATCTCTTCCTTTTCTTAGAAAACACTGGTCCTTTTGTATTGGCGTCCAATGCTATGATCTCTCTTAGCCTGAATTACCTTTCTACAAACCCCATCTTCAAATGTGGTACTCTAAGAAGCTGGAACATCAGTGAATGAATCATAGGGAAGCACACTTCAGTTCATAGCATATTATGTATGGGATGTATTCAAAGCTAATCAGCAGGAACAAAAAGTAGAATAATGTAGAGTAATCTACACATGTAGGTTATTAGGAGTTGGGAAGATAGGGAAAGAAGAAGTGACAGATAACAGGCATGGGAGTTCTTTAAGAGATTAATAAAATGATGAAAACATCCTGCAACTAGACAGTGGTGATGACTGTAAAACTCTGATTACAATGGGCATCACCACGGAACACGCTCTAGTGAGTAGATTTTATGGCACATAAATTATCTATCAGTATATCTTAGACTGCTGGCTTTGTGTGGCAGAGGTGCTCTGGAGGCAGAGCACATATGGACTTCTTTTAAAAACTGCAATGTGCACTGAAGAGCCAAAGACGAAGGAAGTTTAAAACACCATGAAGTAGCACCTGCAGGCAGAACAGATGCTTCACTTAGGCCTGGCAACAAAGGGAGGGGAGGCTAGGCTAATTCAAGGCTAGCAGTTTGGGGAAACAAAATATGGACTTCTCAGGAGGAACTCTTTGGTTGATGTTAATGTGCAGTATGATTCAGACTCTGTGAATCTAGGGAGAAGACAAAGTAGAATGGAAAGCTGAAGTGAGTTAACTGTTATGAGTGGGTATAGTACCCTTGTGGATGCAACCGACAAGGACAGAGAGAGTAAGTATAATGCACTGTACCTTTTCTTCATCCTTCTTCCTTCTGCTTATTTCTTGAGTCCCCAACCGGAAGGCCCTTATGTGAGTCAGAGTTCTCCAAAGAGAGGATGCAGACTATGTATATGGAGATTGATTAACATGTGAGCAGATCAAGGGCTGAATAGACTCACAATTGTTGTCTGCAGAATGGAAACAAGGGAGAAATGCTAGATTCTCAGTTGGAACTTGGTAGCCTTCAAATGAGAGATGAATGGTACAGGCATTGTGGGGATGAAGGCTGGGAATCCCCTATGAGAACCACTGGTGTAAGACTCTTCAAAGGCTGAGATTGTGGAATCTGAAATCCATAATTAAGAACATCAGCAATAGCATTCATCACAAAGTTGTATGGAGACCCTGACTGCCTACTTCTAAGGCCATATTCTGGTGAGTCAGTGGACTAGAAAAGAAACTTTGTAGATGTTAAACTACATGTGACATGAAAATGTCCTGTGCATTCTTCAACCAGAAAGACTTAAGAGGGATGAAACAAGGAAATGGGAGAAAATCAGGGATTCAGAAGGGGCAAGACAAAATTAAAGATGTAGGAAAAAGTCACGTGGAATTTCACTATATTATATGACAGCTGAAAGATATAGTTAATTAAAAAAAATTGAGATGAACATGCTCTGTATGGAAGGAAATTGCAGCACTCAGAAGCCATAGAATTTTAAACAAATGTCCCAGTACTAGGTGGAAAAACTTTGCTGCAAGTTATTGGCCAGGGATCCTTCCCCCAAACTCCAAACAATACAGACTACTGTCATTGCTTTTGTTTTCTTACCAGATCCAGACTAAGACTTTAAGATTGCTGAAGATATGACATGCTTCAAATACAGTATAGAATTTTTTAAAAGCTGGAACTAAACTTGAACCTTCCTCCCAGAAGGATAGCTAGCATTCATAATCCCATGAGATGCTGTCCAGGCTTATGTGGAAGAAACTGATGGCCAGTTGTGGACTCTCTGTACTGTAACACTGATCCTTGCAGGCAACATATGGCCACTGATGTAGTAGTGGGATATTTGGTTGGGAGAGGAGAGCAACCAACTTTTTTTCTGAATGGAATGCAGCCTGTTCCATGTTGCTGTTAAGCTGGGTCCAAAACCCAGGGGGAACTTCCTACTGATTTCATACTAAATGAGCACATAGCCAAACTGCCTTCTAAATATTTTTGTTTATAGCCTTATATTAGAACTATCATCTCTTCCTGGAAGAACTTTTTTTTGTAGTGGGCAATAGTTAAGCTAGATATTCATAACCAAGAATAAGAGAATGATGAGTGTCCAGCCCTAATCAGAATAGCAATGTCACCTCCCGCAAGGCTCAAGGAACACATCTGAAAAGGAGGTGGAAAGCTTGTAAGAACTGAATGAAGGGGAAGCATGCTATGAATTGCTGTCTTCTGCATATGACATGAGCAGTGTAACTATGAGCACATAGTTGCCATGACTACCTGGATAAGACGTCACACAGAAAGAAAAAGAATAGGAAGTGGATTAGTTTGGAAGAAGAGGGTATAAGGGGCTGGGAAGAAAATGAGAAGGGAAATGGGCACAAAATTGCCATCAGTACATTGCATCCATGTATTAAGTTGTCAGATGTTACACTTAAAATGATAAAACAGTATGCTCATTCAAGAAGTGGTAGGAATGTCCACAACAGCACCTCACTTTTGTATTTTATGCTATTCCAGCCCTGAGCCTATTTAATGACATGCTCTGTATTTAGGGTAAGTCCCGCTTGCTTAATTTGTTGACTGACATGATTGTTTTCTCTGCAAATACCCCTACAGACACGAGAATTGTGTTCTATCAATCTGCTAGGCATCTCTCAATCCAATCAGGTTGTCAGCCAAAATCAACTCTCAATTCTAATAGAGAACAGCTGGCAAGAGGGACTGTGGTTTTAGGGCCAGCACCCGGAATGCAAGGATGAGATGGAAGCCAAGAGATAATGACTAGATGAGGGGCAAGCTGGGGTGCCCGTGTGGCTTCTGAAAAGGTGGAGCTTCTCTTCAGCCTTACCACTGACTGCCAAAGTCAAAGGGTTCAGAGTGGTCACACACTGGTGCTTATACTTAGACTTTTCATCAGGGCCTCCTTGAGTGCTCCTTGCTTTTTCAGTTCCCTGATAATCATTGGAAGCTTTATCACTGGATCTACCACACATTTGCCTACTCGGGCTGCTTTCTACCTCACCATGATGGAGGTGCCAGATATGCACGGGAGGCTTGGCCGTCTTCACTTTCTGAAGCATTACACATGAAGTAAATGACTTTACAGGTCCTCTCTGTATCTCTCTGTCTCTCTGTCGCTGTCTCTACCTCTGTGTCTGTTGGTCTCCCTGTCTCTGTTTGTCTCCCTCCCTCCCTTCCTCCATCCTTCCATCTTCTCCCATAGCTTATTCGTGTACATGTGCAGTATGTGTATATGTGTTAGTGTGTGTGTGTGTGTGTGTGTGTGTGTGTGTGTGTGTGTGTGTGTGTGTTTGGTCTCACTTGGTCATTCTCTACTATTATTTAGAGATAGGGTTTTTTCACTAAACACAAATTCTCTGATTGGATAGACTGGATGGCCATCAAGCTCTGGAGACCTGCCTTTCTCTACCACACCCCAGAACTGAGATTACCCACACTAATTACCATGCCTAACTTTTACTTGGGGGCTGGAGATCAAAATTCCTCCTCATGCCTGAGCTGTAGGCCTTTTTTATGGTGGAAACATTTTTACATCTATCATTTGTATTTTCAATCACATAATTTTGTACAAGTATATTTATGATATCGATAGAAACTGAAATTTTAAGTTTTGTTTAATATTTCATCATAGTAAATTTATATGACTTGATGAACTTTAAATAAAAACATTTATATTACAGATAGTATTCCAATACAAATTAGATGAAATTATATATATATAAATATATATATATATAAATATATATATATGTGTGTGTGTGTGTGTGTGAGTGTGTGTGTGTGTGTGTGTGTATGGTGTCATATTTGTATAGTCATATTTATATTTGTATGGAAAAAATACGTCTTCTCAGTTTTGAAAGAATGGAATTTTATTTTAATATTCTTAACTTTTATAACTATACTGTCAACTACTCTATTGTTTATAGAAAGCTGATGAGGGAAAATAGCTTTTACTTGTGTTTATTATGTTTTGGTCATGTGATAATATTAAGCAGTACTATATCTGACTTAATTCTTTTCCTTATCGTTTGCATATGGGGTAGCGTATGGATGCTTTGGTAACCAAATTCAGACAAGACAGACAGCCACATTCACAGTGATAAACAAATTCAAAGGGACTTGTCTAATAGTCTTCTGAGTCATTTTTTTTTTTTCATTTTCTTTCATAAGTCAAAGGTCAGGTACAAAACTCTTATGCTTCTTATTTTGGGGGCTCAGAGTCTGCACGCCATATCTGATGGTACGTAGTCACTCTAGCCTTTGATGGTTGGAGGATACAGATGGGAATGCACTGATGATGACATTTTCATAACACCCGCTGCCTTGTTTCTTTCCCTATAGTCCTATTATCTTCCCACTGTTTTCCTTCAGACTAGAAGAAAGCAAGTGTCATTCTTCCACACTGATGGAGTTATAGCCAGGCTTGCTTTCTCTCCTAACTGAGTTGTCAAGGTGGCTGAAATGGGGAATATGAAAAGCAAAATGAGTCTGTCATCCTGGAATATGCTTAAAGCCTCCTGACATCCAAAAGTCAGGAATTCAAACACAATTAGCAACATTTGCTTCAGGCCATACTCCTTTCTTAATTATAAACAGGTAATTTCACAAAGATATCACCAGAAACTAACCGTTCCTTTTTTTTTTCAACTAAAAAAACATGATCACTTGTGAAACCCAAATATTTCCTCGTTTCAATTTATCAGATTATAATTCTATTCAAGGCATTCCCAGAAAAGTCCTATAAATTTCACTCATCAGAGGGGGGTGAGAGAGAGAGAGAGAGAGAGAGAGAGAGAGAGAGAGAGAGAGAGGAGAAATGGGTTTTTATGCAACTCTTTGAGGTATAAATTGAGAGCTGTCACCATGGTATAGATGGGTAAGACACTTCACTGGGACTCCCCCTTGAGAATCTAATATCCATGCTCCGCAAATCTCATTCACTGGGACTCTCCCTTAAGAAGCCCATATCCACACTCTCCATGTCTCAGTTCTTCCTCTAGCATCTTTTTAATTAGTGACTCTTACGAGATGCCCACACTCATGTTCTTATTGGGCATGCTTGTTCTTTCTAGAGTGCCTTTACATTTTAATAACATTCCCGGTCTGCCCAATACTGGCTAGTGCTGAAACTGTTTCCTGTGTTGAAGTCATGAATCCTTCACTGACCTGACTCAAGGTCCCTTACTGATTAAGGAAACCCCTTAGACTGTGAGTATGCTGACGTCCTGGTTGCCACCTACAGAATCTTACCATCGAGCTTCTGGGGAATCAAAGTTAATTACTGTAAACATGATTGCAACTGAAAGTTTTATTTTAATTTTAAATCATTCTATTACTATAAAAATGCTTGTGCTCAAATTCAATGTTATCAAAATATGAAAACTCACAAAAATGTTCTCAGTGTAATATTTACTGTGTATTTATCTCATTGTCAGATCTGTAGTTCAGAATTGGTGTCATATGGAAACTCTTGTACTACTAGACCTGCTCTGAGGTCCTTTGCACATAACACACTGGGTTTCGGTTTTGTCTTCTGCTCTCTGCCCCTCCCCCCATGTGTGGGCTCCTATATTTTACACCAATGGAAGTATTTGGGTAAATGACAAAGGGGACTTAGGCAGAGCCCCTCTGCTTATGTAGTCTGGAGGATGTAGAGGCATAAAAAGCTAAGGTTAAGTGTCACAGAAAAGAGACACAGCATACGGTTGTGAGAACAGTAAGAAGAAAAGTTGCATTTGTATTCAGTACACTTGAACTGGTCTACACTTGAATGGTGTCTACTGACAGAAGTGCGTGTTGAGTCTATAAACCTCAGACACAAAGAGAAAAATTACTCTTTCATTGAGGGTACTTGCACTCTTAGATCCTATTTGTCTGCCCAATAGTTTTGGCAGTCGCTTACCCTGGAAGTGGAGAAAGAGTTGCATTAACTATAGTATGCTGATAAAACACAACAAACCCTGTTATCAACCTGCATCCATTCTTTATCCATTTTTCATTTTGGGTAATCAGCAAATCATAAAACAGGTGAATACAAATATTACTTGCTTTTTGGAAGACAATCACTACTGAGGAGTAGGGGATGCTTGCTTTCAATGAGGGTTTTCTTCTAACCTTTTACAAAACCATCACACCTGCCTTTACATGGTTGTAGCAAATATCAGATGATTTACCAGGATAGGTGTGATAGGAATTCTTGGTGTCAATTTGACAACATTTGGAATTAACTAAAATTCAAGTGCTTGGGCACACCACGGGGGAATTTTCCCAAATAAGTAATTTGAAGTAGGAAAAACAAATCACCTTTAATCCAGATCTTTGGAGGAGGGAAGATCCACCCTCAAGACTCCACACCTTCTGGTGTCAACCTATACAAAGGACACGGAAAAAAGAAGCTTCTGCTCCCTGCTTGCTGGCCATTACTCTTGAAGGCAAGTCTACTTCTTTGCTGGCATTAGAGCCTGTTCCTTCAGGAATCCAGCATATACTGGAGACAAGTTGAAACATCCAGCCTAGAGGACTAAACAACTATTAATTCTTGGACTTTTCATTGGTAGGCAGCCACTGTTGACTAGCAGAACTACAGCCTGAAAGCCATTCTATTTAATCATATATATAAGTACATGTACATATCATTTGTATATCTTTCAATCATATATATTAAATATGTGTATGTTTCTCCTGTGTGTTTCTGTAGCTTTTCTCCCCTTTAAGTAGTTGCTGAAAAGCGCTTATTCTTTTATTTCTAAGCCTACAGAGCTGTTCAGAGCTTACTCTTATGAGTTATGCATTAGCGATGAGGCTAGCACCTCACTCAGGAGAGCTATTTCTGACCTCCAAGTGAAAGCCATCATCAAATACACAGATGGGATGTGAGCCACTGAAAATCTAAGTGTTTCATGGACTCAGAGATTTACAGTATAAGACCTGTTGGTGCTGGGTGGGTTTATTTTAAAGAAGTAAATCGTTAAAAAAAAATGATCTCTCTTTTCTGAGGTCTGAACATTACATGCTTATGTGGAATTATTAATATGGCTGTCTATGTGTTTCTGACGTGAAGTGATCTTGTCTGAACCATGACTACTTTTAAAAGAATGGGATTCTTCTCGAGAGTTCAAGATAGATGTTTAGAGAGGAAACTTCTGTTGAACAAAATTTACACTTTGGGGGAGGTGTAAGATTTCCAGGAAGACAGTTTTCCTGAGAGTGTTGCTAGTCCCCCTTTCTCTGCATTTGCAGCTATTAGGAGGGGCATCTGACTGTCCTTTGTATGTGGTGTCAGGATCAGTGGGGTCTTAACGTGCAGGACTAACACTTCTAACCTCGCTGCTAGACTTTGGAAATCGATGTTCATTTCACACTGTACTCCTCCCCCCACCCACTTGTGCTGCTCAACAAATACCAGCGCTGCGAGAGATGACCCCTTTTAATTCCCTAATATAGGCCACAGCTCTCTTTGATTTATAGAAGACTGGTAGCCTATTTATAAAATATGTATCTGCAAGACGCAGTTTATGAGAAACTTGGCTTTGGGGACACATTCATTCTAACTGCAGATGCAACTTTCATGTTTTATAATATAACCCTGACAGCTGTAATTTCAGATTAAAGATTTTTCATTCCCATCCCTATCCTGATTGCTCTGCATGGTCCTTATATTACCTTATTGTCAATAGCAAGTGTTCACCCTATTGGGAGTCATTTAATAACCAGCTGCCATTTAAAGTGTGGACAGAACATTTGTCTCGGCATGGCCCTCTCCGGTAGTGCTCCTGAACACACAGAGCTGGGACCTCCTCAAGAAAAACAACAGCTGGCCCACAGCACTGTCCTCACCGCTCCCATTTTGTGGTGGCTAGTTAAAATAAACATGGACACTCTCAGTGAATTTTCTGGATGCATTTGTGAGTTTGTTATTTTAGTAACAAAACCATTCCCTCTGTCAGTCCATCACCCCCGATCCCTTATCCCACCCTGACCCTCATTCACTTTATGGATCAACTTTTATTCTTTTTTGAGTTCTATAAATATATAACTCTCTTAAAGTCACATCCTGGTTACTTATAATGGAGCAACATAAAAATTATAGGTTTAAGGTCTATCTTAAAACATCTGTTTGGAGAAAAGTTAATAATACATCAATTTGTGCAGGTTATGTTTGCAAATGATCAGAGTATAATGAATATTCATTATAAGAGTAAGACAAATCTCCCACAATCGAATTACAGGTCTCGGTTTGTCTATAAAATCTTTGATATCTTGAGTTGATATATGAAAACGCATTCATGATTGGTAATGTTTTTATTTACAGTCCCTTTAAATTCTCTTAACTTGACAGCTGAGGATTAGCTTCTACAGCAGGCAGTGGTGAAAGAAATAAAAATGAAAAGTAAAAGAAGGCTTAAGAAAATGGACTCTTTCATGGCTAATTAAGCCAGAATACAAATCAATCACTGCACATAAGTGATGAATTTATTATGCTTGTGAGCTTACTGTACCCTCTAGTGTCTGCTATACACTGAAATTATAATTTCCATCAGCTTATAGAGTAATCGTTTAGCCTAAGCTTTATTTTTATCTACTGTATTGATCTCAGACTCTTCGGAAAGGAATAGAAGGTTGGTGGGCCAGGTAAATATGGGAAGTTAAAACATCTCATCTAAGAAACACAGGAACTCCTAACGACATGAATAAGACATTCTTTTTCCCCCTAATTTATTTCAACTGCTACAAAGTGTTCCAGTCCTAAACCTATAGCAAATCTAATTCCAATAAGCAGCAAGGGAGTGTGGGAAATGGCCCAGGTAGAATCCACACCACTATGGCCCTGGAGTGTATGCCATTGCTCATTTTCTTCCTTGATGTGTGGTGAGAGATATGTCAGAACTGTATCTTCAATAGTTATTGGGAAACCTCTGCAATGACAGATTTGTGCCACAATATTAACACATTAAGATACAATTGAAATTTTCTGATTGTTTTTTTCATATTTGGTGTCATAGTCACTTCTATATGCAATTTATTCTCTCTATAGACTATAATAATAAACGCTTTTTTCCTTGAGTGGTAAGCTCATACTTTTTGCTCTGAAAGTGACAACAAACACATTTCCATAATAAAAAATACATTGACATTCCAAACATGTCTACAGATGTATGAAAATGTCTAAATGTTTAAAATAAACACTACGTATCTTTTTATAGATATGCAATAAGATGCAAGGAAACAATTAACTGAAGACTCATAAATGGCAACAATAGCCAGGATTTGATTATCTTCACTTCCAGAAACAAAAACAGTGACCATTTTAGTTTGCCCTCTTGCCAGTGCAGGTTTCCCAAATCAGCTCTTGCAAGTAAATATGTCTTCTCTAGGGATGACATCATAACTGAGCAGCTGAACTCTCAACTCTACAAGGTCCTCAGCCGGTTCCAATCCAGCTTGGTGACCTTGCCCAAGGGGCCACCAGTGTTCCTCTTGGTTGTCTTAACACACCTCATATATTAACCATTCTCAGAACGAAACAGCAGCATAGAGAACTTGGCCCAGCTCTCCTATGTGTCATTGTCTGGGGGCAGCAATAAAGAATTAGGCCAGCTGCAACCCTGAGAAGAGCCTGTGGCCTGAAACATCTGCATTTCAAGGACAGCCCTGGATGGATAATAAATCGAGATGTCTCTGCCTT
This sequence comes from Rhabdomys pumilio, assembly GCA_030674055.1. Lineage (NCBI taxonomy): Eukaryota > Metazoa > Chordata > Mammalia > Rodentia > Muridae > Rhabdomys > Rhabdomys pumilio. The sequence continues at coordinate 28,455,621 of JANHMN010000001.1, forward strand.
GGATTGGAAAAGAAGTCCCATGACTAATCTTTCCTCTAAGAGAGTTAGTGTTAGAGTTTAGGAGGGGGGAAGGCATCTTCATTTTCTGCCTCTGCACTTCAGCCCTACCTACAGATGTGAAATAGTTGGGAAAAAACAGCTTGAAGGAAGACCATGGATGCTTGTTTTCAATCTCTCTTGTTTTATTAAAAAATTTAGTATTCAAATGTGTATAGCAGAAGGAACACTGTGCAGAAAAAAAAGTGCTGCACAGCATCAGACCTATGCATTCTAAATAACATTAAAAAAATAATTAGAAGGCTCTGGCTTTCCAGGTACTAGCTGTCTCTCTGTTTGCTATAAACAAAGCCCCCAGTCCTCTGGAGGCTAATGGGGCAGTTGATTGGTGTTTACTCATCCCAGTAGGATCTGGTTTCTGATAATCTAGGACCCCTGTGTACTTGGAAGTGCAGGCTGTTGGTGAAGTGTTGGAGCCCACTTAAGAGCACAGGGGAGGGCTTTGTAAACTCTTTGTGGCCAGGTTGAGCTGGAAGACTTTGTTTATTTAGAATTCTTTCCAGGTCCCCTAAGATCCTAGCTAGAGCTGCAGAAGTCAAATTCCCCAATGCCCTGTGTATCTTCTTTGGAGTATCTGGTTAGCAAAACCCTAAAGAAGAAATTGACAACATTGTTTTGAGGAGCCTGGGCCATTTTGTCTGATATTTATCATTTCCTCTTACAGAGCTATGTCTTTCTAGAATGTTTTTAGAGCATGAACTACCGAAATCTGAGCATCAGACAAGAAGACTGTTAGCCTTTGCTCTAATAGATGATAATTAAATTTGGGGAGGGGAGTGGGAGCCCAAAGGTGACCTTTGTTTTCATTTTCTTTGCTTTCATGGTTTCTTAAGGTTTAGGAAGAGCAGATCCCAAGATGAAAAGTTGTCAAGTAGCACTGCCACTGAGCTGTGGCACACCATGCTGGAGCCCTGTACAGAGTTGAACTTCTGCATGTTTAATGCCATCGTAATTCTGACCCTCTATGGTTTTGCAACTGTTGATAATATGATCTCTTTCCTTTAAACATGGAGATAGCATTTGCAACAGTGGCTTTCATTAGACTCAAGTAGTTTTGTACATACACATTATGATGACTGATGGTATACAGTGGCTACCTCATCTTGTCACAATGGTTTCTTTTTTTCAACTGAATTACCACATTTCTATTTCTCTATCACACTTTCCCCAACAAAAGGTTGAGATTCTTTTCTTTTTTTTTTTTTTTACTTCAGTTGTTCTAAAGATTGCATTTCAGTTGAAGTGTAAAATTGGAAAACATGCTGATATGTTATAATTTCCGTAACTTTGATGTATAAGCTCTGGTGTCCCAGAAAAAAAAGGTGCTTCATCCTCTTGAACAATAACACTGTAGTCTTATTCCTTATCAACAGTCTTGAGGAAATCTACAGTACTAATTCCCTTCCAGAATCTCTTTGAAAATACCACTGCTTAACAGCTAATATGTAGGGACTGGAGAGATGGCCCAGCAGCTAAGAGCTCTTACATCTCTTGCAGAGGACTAAGTTCAGTTCCCAGCACCTTTTTCAAGTGGCTCACAACTGCCTGGGACTCCATTTCCAGAGGATCTGAAGACTTCTTTCTGGCCTTCACAGGCACCTGTACCCACTGCCCATGACACATGTATGTACATGTATGACTAATAAAAATGGCATCTTAGAAAGCTAGTTGGTGTATGAACGGCAAGAGAAGGAAACATCTCTCATTCTATTTCAAATTACTCATTCTGAAATGGTGTTTTATTAGATTCGTTCACAGCATCAATATTATCTCTCACTCATTATTTGCTGTTTAAATAGGAGTGCACAGACAAGCCAGTACATTAAAAAATGTAATTGGCTTTATTTTCCATGTGAATTAGGTAACATTTCATTCCATAAAATAGTAAAATTCAAAAGAATATTTTCAAATACTCATGAGCTTAGCATTCTGATATATAATATATTGTACACGCATATGCCATTACTATAATTTACCCTGTGAAAATACGTAGACATCATGCCTCAGTAAAAATAAAAATTCCACTTTTTAAATAGTATAATAAAAAGTAAGTCATTGTTACTCTATCAAAAAGTATATACTGAGTACATACAGTATATACAGAATACCTATACTTTGAAATATATTACACATGGTAGTGACAACAGATCACTATTGAGTTTTCAAAGACATTGCTAACCCCACAGAGCAACACTCATGGGGAAGCACTTGCCCAGGTCAGACAAGCATGTGTGCTAGGTTACACAGCTGAGCTGTAAAGCCTAATGGAAACTAAAATATGAGCCCTAGACAAAGTCATTGAGAGAACTGGAGTTTGGGATGAACCTTAAAGAACATTGTGTATCTGGATGGATAGAGAATAGGGATGCAGGCAAAGCTCAGACTACAGGGGGTCAGAAGTCAGTGTTGGGGGCTCCCTGAGAAAGACAACTAGCTTTGAGAGCATTAAAGGAAGCATTTGGTTAGAAGGATTGACTCTCATAACAATTTTGACTGTGTATGTTATGTAAGAGGAAGCCATTGATGCTTTAGGGAAAAGAGATGAAATTCTTGCATGCATGGCAAGTAAGCTGGAAAGCATATGCAAGATGGGCAACAGAGATTGAGAAAGAGTTTAATGCTATTACCTCTCTATTTAAACGTATGTTTAATTACAGTGTCAAACATCCTTGTAAAGTTTGCTACAGTATGCCCTTCTAAACTTCATGTAGTAGATTAAAAACAACTCTTAAAAGTTCCTCCATGAATACATGAATACTTCAAAAGGTTTATATATGTTAAAATAATGATAAAAATCTTTTAAAATGCTTTGTGGTAATATTGTCTGTAAATATATATATACACATATATATACGTATATATATGTATATATATATATACAAACACATACACATACATACTCATATATATGTAAAGTCCCTCTGTAATTGGAAACCATTACATTAATTCTATAGCATTTAACTTTTCAGTTGCTTCTATATTCATATCTTTGATATTACAAAGTAGCATTTTCTATTATTTTCTAGTCTCATTTTTAAACATAATATATAATGAATTCTTCCAATGATAAATAGTTTTGCATAATAAAAATTTTAAAGTTTTATTATAGGAAGAATAGACTGCTGATGTTCTACTACTGGGCATTAGGTGACTCCTAGGCTTTTCCATAGCAAATAAATGGTTATGTTTAACCGTCATGGCTAGATCTGTTTGTGCCTATAAAGTAACTGGTAATATTCTGGTAGAAAAAATTATTTTTAATATTTTGGGCTGAAATACAGATGATTTATATTTTAAAAGCAAGTTAATAGTTACTGCTGTGTAAAACTTATAATGCAAAGTGTTATGTAAAATAATCAATTAGTAAGATGAGGACCTTCCTGTAGTGCAAGGTAGGATGTCTAACATACAGCTTACCCAAGTCATACACTCTCAAAGAAAACCTGAGATGGTAGGGTTACATGATGCCAGAGAGTGGGTGTAAAATACAGATCAGAGGTTTATGCATGCATATATATATATATATATATATATATATATATATATATAAAGAATAATGGAGATTTGTGTATTGAAATTAAAAGAAGAATGTTTGTATCTTTGTATCTGTTTCCAGGTCACTGGGTAACCATGGGGGAGATCACAGGATGATTGAGTGGTAATAGTCCATGGGTGTGAGAGACAGACAGGAATTAATCTTTAGCTCACTGTACTTATTCACACACCATCAAGAAACTCCACTAATGCCATGGCCTACCACCTCACTTTACAACTCTGTCTGTCACAGCTACTCCCTCCACAGTGCAGGTGGATCTCTGAGGTAGGCATTTTCCTTTCTTTCTAAAGCCACCACAATGACATCTTCATTCTAAAAGAAGTCCCAGATTTTAACAAAGAACCTTGGCTATCACAGATCTCAGTTTTCTTGCTGTGGCTGGACTAGACCAGAGAATATATTTGCAGTGTATCTCTGCAGCAGCAGAGGCAGTATTGAGGAGGAGTAGGGGACTTCCAGATGGTCACATTTTTCTTTGAATCATATAATGTGTCAGGATGAACATCCTTCTGAAAGATGCTCAAAATTTCACAGGTCATGTGAACTCTGAATGATGAGGGAGAAAACAGTGTAGGAAAGAACAAATTCTTAGTGAAGTTCTCAAGGAATCCACTTGGTATGGTTATCTATCCTTGTCTATAATGTTCATGTTATTTTAATAGAAATATTAAAACTTACATATTAAACACTCACATCATTCTTTTCCTGGTACCTGAACATCTATTGAAAACAAAATATGTTCAAAAATATTTTTTCCAAACGTATCCTGACAGGTCTATTTTTCACCAAGGAACACAAATAGCCTTCTGCCTGCCAAATTTATTGTGTATTTGTATTATAAAAATAAAGTTAATTTTAATTGGTATTTATTGTATTTCAGGCAGGCACAAGGCATTTTATGGGCATTATCTTATTTCCTCTTCATGTCACGGAACTTTTCCTTCAAGAATGCTTTGGTATTGGGGCTATTTCTATGGAAAAGAGAATCTAAAATCAGTCATTACATGAGTGGTCCTGAAAACTTATTTTGAGGTAGATATGCTCTTTGGACCATTTAACATGTCTGGAACTAGATCCAAAGGCTAGGCTCACTCATTTCTACCAAGAACCAGGAGATGTGATATTCCAAAAACATTTAAAAGCTTTACTATAGGTTTATGTGATTGTTTTTAAACATAATTGCCTGCCTATGATTTTTATAACTGACAATGAATATGTTTGAAATGCATGGTATATTCACAAATATATGCAAGTAACACCATACAAACTGTATAATGCATTTGGGTTTTAGAGACAAGGTTTTACCAAGACCAAAATAAATGCCTACCAGGTTTGAGTAGTGGAGTGATCAACTGCCCCCTCTCAGCCAAATTCCTTTCCCATGGAAGTTTTTCTTCTCCCCTGCAAAAAATTTGGCTGTAAAAGATGTGTGTGCAAATGTCCACAGGTGCTGAGCCTATAACGTAATGTCAAGCAGGCAAATGAACAGCACAGGGGCTTAGTAAACCATGATGCATCTGCAAATAATTGCCCATGGTAACTGACATTGGACCAGCACATTTTTGTTTTTGTCTTTGAAGTCTCATGTATATGCTGTTGTTAACTTATACCAGAGTCAGGTTCTAAACTATACCTACAGTTTTTGAAAGTGCAGACAAGAGTGAAGCCATCTATAGTACATTTTTTTTACCCAGTGAAGCTTCCCCAAAGGATAAAGATACAACACATAGAATAATATTTTCACATATGCTGCAAGATCCATGTACAGAAAGGATTGAAAAGAATGTTGTATCTTCTCCAAATGTCTTTATGACACTATTCAATTTGGAGTCTCCTCATGACAAACTTTTAAAATTTAGCAGCAATAGAGAAACAAAGTTTGTCTTAAAAATTCGAACTGAATTTAAGGCCTGTGTAATAGGAGGGAGTTCATATCTAGAACTTTAAGCCTAGTCAACTACCCATGGCTGTTTAAGTTATAGATCCCAGAGGAGAACCTACCATTATCACATTGTTAAACCAGTATAATTCCCAACTGCATTCTAAATGCCTACAGATAAAGGTAGCTCTCATTCCTTATCAAAGATGATTTTATTTCAGCAGATGCAGCATAACATAGAAATCGTGAACCAATCAAGATGCAGAAAGCAGCTGACTGTAGAATGCATGTCCCTAGTTGATATATGTACGTTAGGATCTTTATACCTAAGGTATGGAAACATCATGGAAGAAAGCATGACCATCTAAACAAGAACTGGGCAATGATACCTGTCTTATGGCTTCCACTGTTGTGATAAAAACATGACCACCTAAACAAGAACTGGGCAATGATACCTGTCTTATGGTTTCCACTGTTGTGATAAAGTACCACAACAAAATGCTATTCAGAGAAGAACGGGTTTACTTCATGATGAAACCCTCAGGTTACACTCCATCACTGAAGACATGGAAGAAACTCAAGGCAGGATTCTGAAAGCAGAACCTAAAGCAAACCACAAACCACAAACCACAGAAAAAAAATGCTGCTTGGCTTACCTCTCATGGCTTATTCAGTTTGGTTTCTATACGTTCCAGGCTCACCTGACCAGGCATGGCATCACCCACAGAGGGCTTGACACTTCCACAGCAATCATCAAATGTCCCACAGGTTTGCCTTGGGGTTCCTTCTTTTTCAATAACCCTAGCTTGTGTCCAGTTGAAAAAAAAGAAAGAAAGAAAGAAAGAAAGAAAGAAAGAAAGAAAGAAAGAAA
>JANHMN010000001.1:28470273-28566293 GCA_030674055.1 Rhabdomys pumilio
GGTTATGTAGCATATGTTTCCTATGGAAGAGGACATTGACATCATAAAGAAAGGCTCATTATTTCGACAGGTAAATAGTTCTTCAGATTGGGATTTATATGTACTAGTAGTACATCAATGGTGCTGGAATTTTATAGTTAGCAAGTGTTTACCTTCTTCCCTTGAAAAGTGAGAGATTTATTTCCCAAAACAATAAGCCTATATTCAAGGACTCTAAAAATTGGTACAAAGCCTAGAGGACCCATCCCTCTAGCAAAACTCATGTCCCGCTTTGTGTCTTCCCTTGTGACTGAACTTCCATCCATCTCTGATTGAGAGATTCCTTCACGAGCTGATAATTGAAAGCATCAATTCTTTAGTCTGTGTTTGCACGTAGGCAATCCTGTGAGGTAGGTAAGTAAGAGTAATGCCAGCCCACTAGACAGCAGACTTGAGATGGCGTTTGAAGTGAGCAGTGAACATAAATAGAAAGAAAATTTGTTTCAGACTTGCCTTTGTTGGCATTTTACCATAATTGTGTGTATATGCTTGTCTGTGTCTTGACAAGCTCTGTGAACTACTCAAGAAAAACTTCATTTTAGTTAATTTTGTGCCTTAATATAAGTATCATAAAGAACTACCATGTAATCATGTCAGATTACTTTGTAAATCAGCTAATAGGCTCTCGTGTTTAAATGTGTGAACTCTGTGTCTGGATTCAAATCCCTGACCTACCTAGTTATAACTGTATGTTTTAGGACCAGCTACTTAACATTTCTGGGACCTTTGGGTTATTTTTCCTTTTTCTGATGGGCATTAAGAATTCATTTCCTGGGCTTTGAATGAATTAATATACAGAAGTTACTTAAGAAATAGGAGGGATAGAGAGACAATTCATCAGTTAAGGGCATATATTGTTCTTACAGAAGACCCAAGTTTTGTTCTCTATATTGGGGAGCTCATGAACAAGTCTAACTCCAGATCCAAGGGACTGTTGGGCCTCTGCTGAAACCGGTACTCACTTGAACCTACACACACACACACACACACACACACGCACGCGTGCACGAGAGAGAGAAAGAGAGAGAGAGAGAGAGAGAGAGAGAGAGAGAGAGAGAGAGAGAGAATCAACAGTATAAAATGTTATCTGTGATTACTAATGTTAAAGTAAACCCAGGCCAACCAGGTAGCTTAACTATTAAGGGCTCTTGAAATCAAGCCTGAAAAACTGAGTTAAATATTTAGAACCCACACGATAGAGGGAGAGAACCAATTCCTTCAAGTTTCTCCTTATGTCCACGTGGGTCCTATGGCACCTGAACAAATCAATGCACATATTATAACTAATTAAATAAATATCAGTTTTAAATACAACCTATCACTAATGAGCATATGCTACAAACTCTGAAGCAAGTAGGGTAATATTGATCTTCAAACTAAATGGTTGCTTATATTTTCCCTAAAATAATGACTTTCGTATTATTAGGTTAAGTCAAATAACTTGCCCAAACTCTCACAGGTGGCCTACTCGGGATTTATTACTAGTGTGATTTCAAAACATATACATTCAATATCTGTACTTCCATGCTGTGCAATATATTTTCTGTAATATATATATATATATATATATATACACACACACACACACATATATATATGTATATACATACATACATATATATGATACCAGATAATTTCAAAAAATTCAGTCTTACATATAACTTTACACTCAAATTTGTTAATTAATGTATTTATTTTTAATCTCCTATTTTTATGTAAAAGCATTTGAATACCTGGCCACTAAAGGGAAATTTTTGTACTAGGTTTAATGGTTCTGAAATCTGAACAAATAAATTTCAAAATTAAATTCTGCTAATAATAAGGCTTTTCTATTTGTTTTATTAAATGTAGAGCTTTATATGTCATACCTGAGAAAATGGTCCTTCTAACAGGTGAGTTTTTTCAAATCTACATAAAATTAGTATGAATTCCAAGGTAGATTACTAATTTTTGAAGCATGAAATGAATATAAACACAGTCTAATGCGTGTAATAATTTTGCGTTGAGGCAATATAAAAAGTAGAATCCTGTTAGAAGTCATCACTATGACAGTTATCTTTGCTTCAGCTTTGTTAAGAGGGTCCCACCCATTGCCAAAAAGCTACTGGTACTTCATTGCGGTCCATGAGGGAAAGCCAGTTTTCATCAATGAGATGGTATGTGGTATATCATCTAAACTGTAGAGAAGGCTCTACTTCCAGGAGCAGTCATCCAACACAGACTAGACTTTACAGGGTTTGGTTTTTGTATGGTTTTTTTTTTCGGTTTTTCGAGACAGGGTTTCTCTGTGTAGTTCTGGCTGTCCTAGAACTCACTCTGTAGACCAGGCTGGCCTCGAACTCAGAAATCTGCCTGCCTCTGCCTCCCAAGTGCTGGGATTAAAGGCGAGTGCCACCACTGCCCGGCCGGGGTTCGGTTTTTTAACTTAACTTTCTCTGTCCAGTTTGGCATGTTCATTGGTATTGTCCTTGTTCAGTTCATGTGTGACAGCCACGTTGGTGCCACTTTACAGGTTTAGCTTCCGATGTTAAGAGACATGACCAAACAACAAACTATTATCCTCTGCTTAATTTCTTAATTTAGTTTTTATTAATTTTTGCTTACACGTGTTTCTTCTGTGTGACATGTGGATGCCTTTGAGGTGAGAAGATGGTATCGGGTCCTCTGACACTGGAGTCACAGACCATTGTGAACTGTCATGTGAGTGCTGGGACTTGAACCTGGATCCTCTGGAAGAACAAGTATTGCTCTTAACCACTAACACACTGCTCCAGCCCCTACCTTCTGATTTTTACATTCTTTCTACCCCCTCTTCTGCAATGTTCCCTGAGCCTTAGGTGTGGGAAGATTTTATAGATCTATCCTTTGAAACTGGGCTCCACCAGTCTGCATTTTGATTAGCAATGTTTTGTTGGTGGTGGTCTTGGTGGGTGGTAGTATTGTGTGTGTGTGTGTGTGTGTGTGTGTGTGTGTGTGTGTTTTCTGTCTGTTGCAAACAGAAGTCTTGTTGATGAGGGATGCAGAATACACTTGTCTGTGCATATGAGGGCAAATATTTATAGAACTTTACATAAAATACTATAGGCAACTGAGTAAAGCCGAGAGCAGGAGAGGTGGTCCTCCCTAGGGAATAACACACCTACTGGTTGTCCCATGTCAAACAGTCAGCCTTGAAATCAAGTCACATTACGAGTCACATTATGTGGATTCAATAATTTATATTTAGGAATAAATGTATATACAAATGCACATAAGTATACAATAAAATAACAATTAATGAATAAAAAAGGCCATGAATTTGAAGGAGAGGAGAGAGGTGTCTGGGAGGACTAGAAGACAGAACAGTGAATGGGAAACTGTATACAAATTATATAGTTTATCAGTCATGTGGGCAGGTAACCAAAAAAGTATTTCAAAACAAGGAGAATTAATGCCTATGCTTCCTTTCCCATATATGCCACGTTAAAATACCTTTCTATGAACTGTATGTTCATGAATGTCTTTCCATGGCCATATGGATTTAAAGAAAAAAATTCAGACATGGCTAGAATCAGGATTGTTTTCTTTACTGTCTAATGATCCAAATAAACATGGCCATGATTTTGGAGTGCTGATTGACAAGTTATAATCTAGTACATTTAAGAGGTGAACAGACAGACAAAAAAAGAATAGAACCACAAAGTTTATAGTGGAAGAAAACTCTGCTAGTCAGTTGACAATGATTGTACTGTGAGATGCTCTGAACCAGGGTAGTGAAGACAAAGAATCCCTGGATCATCTGCAGGTTGGCTCTCTTTAAAGTAGTCGGGCGGATCTTTGGCATTGACTAAAAGGGGAAGAAGTTATTTTTATAATACCAGATAATAGCTTGAAATCCACAAGTTGCTAGACAAATGCAGGGAACTAAACCATCTTACTTTAATGTGAGAACTGGCGCATCTTTAAAACCCTGGCAGAAAAATAGCTCTTGGGGCTTCTCTCTCTATTCTATCCTCTTTTGTTTGCCCACAGAATCTCTGTATTATCTTCATATTGTTTTGTGTTTCACATCAATACCCTAGTTCATATTTACCAGTAATTTTCACATGCTTTCTCCAAGGTAAAACAGGCTGCCAGACATGGTCCCCACCCCCACCCATTGTGTGAGGGCTACACTTGAGACTTACCACTCCTGGGCTATACTGAGTACCAGGTCCATGCTGGCAGGTTCTTCTGTGAGTGTTGTGTCTTTTGTTTCTGAGATAATTTCATAACTTTAGAAACCCACATTTTTCCCCAGAAGGAATTAAGGCACCACCTAAGTTGAAACAATAATAAAACAACTCTTTGGTGTTTTGAACACACTTAGCTAGATTTTTTTCTATCTCAAGTCATATAAAGTACATGTATTTAAGATCTTTTATATGGAAAATACACTATTAGACAGAAAAAAGCATGGGGGCAAGAGCTGTGCTTGTTCATAGCAACTTTCTGTAGTCACTTAAATAATATCATACACTCTAACTTCTAATATGTATTTACTTTAAAAATTCAGGGTGTGTGTGTGTGTGTGTGTGTGTTTGTGTGTGTGTGTGTGTGTGTGTGTGTGTGTGTGTCCTGGAGCTGAAGCTGGCAATTGTGATACACTTGATGTGGGTGCTAAGAATAGAACCCTGTTCTTTTCCCAGAGCATCAAGGATTCTTAATAGCTAGACATCTCTCCTGTTCTTGTTATGTATTTCTTGAATGGACCAATAGTGAAAGATCCTACTGTATGTCTCCCCTTCTTTCATTGTTTCGCTTAATTTTATATGAAGCAAAGGTCTTCATATATTGAATGAAAATTTATGACTTATAAATATAGTATTGCACACAATTAATATGGAATATATGCTAATATAATTTTTATATTTTGCCCTAAGTCATATTGATTTTCTTGCATTCTGGCAAGTAGTTTATAAAAATCAAAGAAGAAAGGCTGTCCCAGACATCGAGAATTGATATTTCCAAGAACTAAACAGTTTTCAGTATTCCTTATTTATACTTTAAAAATCTGTTAATTTCAAACTTAACTTCAGATTGCTAAGTCTGAGCCTTTCAATTATGAACTTGCTGTTAAAAATATTATTATCCTCATCATCACCATCACCATCACCATCACCATCACTATCACCATCACCATCATCATCATCATTATTGTGGTGTGTGTGTATGTATGTCTGTGTGTCTGTGTGAATACAGGCACACATATGCAGAGTCAGTGGGTAACTTTCAGGAGTTGGTTTTCCCTTCACCTTGAACTGGGGATCAGGCTCAGGTCTCCCAGCTTGTGAGGCAAGTACTCTTCTTCGCTGAGCCATATTGTTGAACCCTTTAGTTTGTTTTTATGAAAGATTTTTATTTAAAAACTTGCTGCCTCCTCATTTTCAATGTGTCTGGTTGCCACTATGTTTGAAGCAATTTCCATAAACAGGCAAGAAAAATGTTGAAAAAAAAAGGAGAAACAATGCTGTTTGGGATAATATGGGCTGTATAAATATTTCCCACCATCTTTCATTGTTTTCCCATCAGTTTGTAAGCCATAGACTAGTTTCACAAACTCTTACAGTACCTGAAAGGTTTGCAAGAGGTGTATCTACACCTATGTATTTAAGTCTCTCTGTTTTATTTATACCTTGGTACATTTAAGGAAAAGAATCACTAAAGTGACTGCTACTACGGTTTTGTTTATCACAAAATATGAGCATATTCAGCAATCATCAGATTTCTTCTCGACTGAAAATTCTCCCTGTGGCTTAGAGAAAGTTCTGTGTGGTTGGGTAGCATCACTACTGTGGCTCTGTTATTTTCATGAATGTTTCAGGGAGTAAGGAGCAAACAATGTTAGGTCTGCTTGTATGTACTTGCAACCCTCACACTTGGGATGGATGTAGTCAGAAGAATTAGGAATTCAAGGTCATCCTTGGTATATAACAAGTTCCAGGTCAGACTGGGATACATGAGACTCTGTCTCGAAAGAAGACAAAAACAAAACAGAATCCTGAAGATAGTAACAGTGCTAAATTTTCTTTCTATAGTCTGAAAGATATGAGCCACCATGACACTAGTTTAACTGTGGGGGAAAGACTATTCTAGAAGCTTTAAAATTTATAAAAGTTGATTTTAGATTATACACTAGCGTTCTAGCATTTCATTCTACTGCACATAGATACCAGTGAAATATATGAAAATAAGGGAGCTTCCTGTATATTATCAGAAGGACAGTCTTCTGTCTCTTGCTTGGCCACATAATAATGCTCATGTATTGACAGTAATCTCAGTGTACATAAGTGATTTGGCATCTGGCCTATCACAGTGCTTCAGAGAATGCACATTTTACATGGTCATGTATTATTTAGTAGTTGTTATTCCATGGAAGAGACTCACCTCTTTCAGACATAAAAGGAGTTCAGAGGAGAGGTCACACCAAAATGGTTTATGCATTCATGATGGTCCTTTACCATCTTCATTTAGATTGTTTGTGAAATATTTAGGGAGGGAGGTGTAATGGACTCACTAGTTAATTAACACATGGCTCTAATATGCTCCTGGCAGTCTTGTCAGTAGGTCAGGTCAGGAGAAAATTACTCATCTTTGTAAAGCAGTGACAAAGTTCTTAGATTCTGGTGCAAGTGTTAAGTTGCCTCTGAGAACGTGAAATGCAAGCTATTGGAGTTACTTTGATTTGTGTGTTATTCCTCTCTGTTTATGCAGACATGAGACAGTGTGCAGTGTGTGCATGAAGTCTCTTGGTCAAATGGAGACCGTGTGCACGATTTGATCCACAAAGCACTTTCAGATTTGAAGTTATAGCAACGCACGAGGAATAACAAAAGAGAAGCTTCATTTCCCAGCTATAGCCAGAGGACAAGATTTTAATATAGAGTTTCTAATTTATTAGGTTTTTCTTTAAAAGATTTTGGCTATACTTGCTTCAGTTTTTAAGTCATTGTTAAGTTGCATATCTCCTCTCTTCTGCAATGCTACAAGAATAAAAATGACAGGCATGGGAGATAACAATGGGGAAAATAAAAAGTCGTCTGAATTGCACTGAAAGTTCTTAGAGAAAATATTTACAGCAGATAATAGATAGTCTAGCAGTCTGTAAGTTACATTACCATAATGGAAGTGGGATATGTTTATGCACGTGTGTGTGTGTGTGTGTGTGTGTGTGTGTGTGTGTGTGTATTTGAATGATTTTGATTTGCTCACAGTTGGTTGAAGATAGATTGGCAGTAACAGCTGCCACCAAGTGTCAACAATCAAGCACAATGAAGTGTAGCACCCCCCCAACCCCCTCAACTGTTTTTCATTCAAATGAGTTATGAGTTCTCACTGTGCAGAATCACTCTTATTTAAAAAAAAATTCAGAAGTTGAGTTGTGAGAATTGGGGAATATCCACCTGGCATGGAAATTTTCATGCTTTACAAAAAAAAAGTGAACAAATAGATTACATCAGATCAATCAAAGTCACTAGAAAATGTTAAATCAGAGGGGGAGAAATCAGTGAGAAATAACCCCAAAAGCAATCCAGATGAACCCATTAATGAGGACGAGTGTCGATTTTTCTTGGTTCAAGGACTCGGCTACAATGGGTTAGTTCACCAAGCACCATATCAGAAATGCACAGGGGTAACTACAGAGAGACAGGGGCCCACTCAACCCCCAACATCAAAGCCTCCTCAGAGGGAAAAAAGGCTCCGTCACTTGTAGCTTAATCCAACATTACACACTTCTTTCAAACATCAAAACTGCTGCTCAGCCTTGGATGGCAGGGCATTCTCACTACTAATCCAGCCTTAATTATAAAAATTTTATACTCCCTCAGTTCCCTGCCCCCTGTACTGCTAAGTGCCTGCTGGAGTAAGAGATATAAAGAAGAGGAGAAAGGAAATTAAGGCCTACTACACGGAAAAATGGAATCTCTCTTTACTTAGTGATCATAGCTGGCTAGTATGTTCTAGAAACATTAGTATGTAAAGAAATTTTCTTAGCGATACTAACAGCATTTCCAAGTGTCCCCATGTTTTGCAGAAATATCCTTCCCCTTTCTTTACCTCTTCTTATAGCTCTGTAACTTCTGATTTCTCTGTGGAATCTTAAGTAGGAGCGAGGCCCCCACACCACTTCAGGCTACTTGTCTCAAAAGATAAAGGCTATATATTTCTTTTCAACTAGGTTTTACCCACAAACATTGATTTGTGGTCTTTCTCTGCCCTTGGGTCTAAAAGTGCATGTTGTCGGTGCCTAGGTACTTGAACTTGAATAATGTCAGGCTATTGCGTTAAATAAATTGCCCCAAGTGCAAAGTAAATGAATTAGCTGGAGAAATTCTCATGGATATCATAAGTTTACGGCTTCTCACCTTTTTTTTTCTAGTGATGACCATAGATTATCTTTTTTCTTCCAATAATACCCTTAAATGTTGCAGACAATTAACATGTCTCTTCTTCTGTGTCTCCTCTAGCCCAAACATGTCCGTTGCTAAAAGTCTGCCTTATTTCCAAACCTCTTATCAGTCCACTTACTTGCCTTTGAAGCTACTCCAATTTGCCTTTCTTTTCAAACACATGATAGCTCCAACAGAACACAGCATTCAGTAGCTTAGATGTGCAATTTAAATTAGTAAAAGTGAACCTTGTCTTTTTGCATTCTTTGTAGAATTCAGGTGCATTAAAGTTTTTGATCTTTATTGGAAGAAGATTCTTTAACCTGCTAAATTTATTGTTCGCTCTCAAGCAGAAGAATCTTCAGAAGTGCAGAACACTGCTGTCCTGTGAGCAGCCAACCCTGACATATAACTATTTGTACGAGGTTGTTAGCATTTCCTCTGTGCACTAAAGTTATTCTTTACCAACATGTCTCTTCAACAATAATAGTAACTACATTATTTTGTTGATCATAAGCATATTATTAATATTTGATGATTTGTTGGGTAGTGTTTCCGGTTTAAAGCCCATCAGTGGGCCATATGTTGGAAAAGGCAATTATATAGATTTCCTCTAAACTTGACATTAGTCCTTCAGCAATTATCTTGGTGCCCAAAAGATCAGAAACAATAGGCTATCCATCTTTTAGTAGCTCCCCCTAATCCGCATAGCTCTGGTTTCTCTATGAATGTCACCCCCTGCTTTTGAAGAGAGGACAGGTGTTAACTGACAGCTGCACTGGGTCTCTTTTGGCAACCTCCCAGCAATGAAGATTCCCCAAGTACCCTCTCCCCTAGCCTGATCTCCGAGTCTCACTTCCGCCACAGACCTTAGGCAGGCCCCAGTTTTGAGGGGAAAAAATCTACAATCCAAATTATTAATTGTTAATAAATACTTTTTGTCTGGCAATTTATTAGAGGGTAGACCCTGACTTTCATAGACTCAGTCCTCATGAAAAGTTCTTTATTTCAAATGTGTTCATTTGCATTATCAAAGGAAATGAGACTTTCATGAGTAATGCAACCTCAATATATTGTTCATTTTCAAAAAAGTTCATTCTATTTCAAGTTACATTGGACTTTGAAACATATGACCCCTCTGTAGTAAAGATAATAATATTGAACATTATTTTAGAATTATACTATCATAAGAGAACAAAAGAGTTGGATATTATTAGGAAAATTAGAAAAATGTATTTTGTATGATGAATTTTCATATATACTGCATAAATGTTATTTAATAGAGACTTATTCTCTGCCTATATATGTTAGCTCATTAAAACAGTGATTAAATAAAACTATTAATTATTGTTAACTCTTTCAACAACATATTCCTATTAGCAGAAAGGTTTTAATCAGCAGAGCTCCATGGTATCTAATTTTAATTATGAAATTATTTGAAATCTTAAGTTTAGACATATTCATCTGCATCTTTTTTTCATGTGAAAACTATGCTTAGCAATCAATTGCCAACTAAATTTTACACTGATTTTTTTTTTTTTTTTTTTTTTTGCTAAAAGGATGACTCTGATAAGATTAATCTCATACTTTGACATTATAGGATGTAATATATTGATTTACTTATTGCTCGTTTCTCATAAATCTTACTCTCTCTGGCATCTAAGTTGTTCTTATGGGTAGAAAAGATCCACAGGGCCCAGAATAGTGGCTGCTGAACTGTTATTTATTAAAAGGATAACAAACTCATTTAGCTCTCTGCGTTTCTGGCAATAGAGACTCCCAGAAACTTCTGAGAGAAAAAAAAGAAATCCCCAGAAAGAGAGACATTATAGAGCACCTCTGGTTACCACTTGTTCCTTGCTCACACAATGACTGAATGCACAAACTCTTCACTCTGTGTCAGGAACATCTCGCACAGCCCCAAGCATATCACCTGTTTTCTCATTTTCAGGGATAGAGAGGGAGGGAAGAAGGGTCGAAAGGCAGAAACTGTATTATTTGTCTTTCTATTCATACTGAATGGATGCTTTAACGTATGTTAAAATATGTAGCTGCCACAGACAGAAGATGATAAAAAAATTACTTTCTCATTTTGACTCATGATGCAAGTCCAATTATTACATTTTAAAAAAGCCTTTGTAATATGAATATTCTCAACCTTATTTTTCTGTATGTACAGAGACTGAAAGATTAAGTGATTCACATGAAAAGTATAATAAACACTTAAACACTAAGTTACACTCAAAGGGTATGTGTGTGATATCCACAGTATACAGGAGGGGCAATTATCCAATTCTATTTTCCAAGTTCTATAACTTAAGTATCCATTATTATTAACCTTAACTCAATTTAAATACATATACCAAATTCATCAAACTACTATACACACACACATAAACACACATATACATATATACATACACATATATACACTCATATACATACAAACACATACATACACACATACACACACAGATAGCCATAAACACACATATATACATACACACACATACACATATACATATACACATACACACATACACCCACACACATACATACACATTCACAGATACACACAAATACACATACTCACATGCACATATACACATATAGACATATACAATCACACACGTATATACACATACACTCATACACACATACACACTTACACAAAAATACCCACATATACCCATATGCACACATGCACATATACACACATTCACACACATACGTAAACATATACACACACTCACACATATACATTTACAACACATACAAACACATATAAATACACATTAACACATAAACACAAATATATACATTCACAAACATGTACACATACACACCTACAAGCACACACATATATACACATTCACATTTACACACAAATAAACATATTCACACACATATAAATATATACACCTATACTCATACAAACACAAACATACATACATGTACACGCAAATACATACATGAACATACACTCAAATACAGGTATACACATATATACATACACACATACTCATATACGCACATATATACACAAATAAACACACTCATACACATATACAGGTATACACACAAACACACATAAACACACTCACACACATATAGAGGTTTACGCACACACACATACACAGACTCACACACACATACACACAGATAAACACACTCATGCATACATACACATACACAACTCACACATACACACACTCACACATACTCACCCATGCATACACACATACACAAACTGACACACACATACACATGAAACTTACACCAAGCTCATGTATTTCCCCTGACTCTATTGCCATTGTTTTCACTCAAACACAGCCCACATTTTCGCTTTCAAGATCGTTGGCATCTTTTGTCTTTACCATTTAATAATAGCTGTAGTTGACACTTGAAATGGGTAAAATCAGCCCTATATAAACTTGTGTTGCTCCCAAGTAACTCCAAGGACAACTAATCCCTAGTGTGTTACATTTCCAGTACAAGGCTATGTGTAGACACACATTAGGGATTCTAAGTTATTTATTTAACAGATTTATAAATGTTTATCACTTTTAGTTTGGGTCCTTTCCCTTAAATTCTTAGAGTTCAAAAGCTAAAAAAAAAAAAAAAAAAAAAAAAAAAAAAAAAAAAAAAAAAAAAAAAGGCAGAACGTAAGGTTGCTTTTTTTAAAAGTTGCTCCCATGAAAAATTATTTAAAATTCCTCTAGCTTGCAAACATCCATTTGGCTGCTGAGTGGAATGAAAAGCCAACACGGTTTAGTTAGTGACTGAAATGTTCTCATATTTATTTGATCTGTGGGATCAATTTTGCAGTTCTGGATGACTTTAAACAACTTCATGGAAGTCATTTTGCAGGAAATTGCAAATTATTCTGCATCAACTCGCTTTGTCTCCTATTCTGTGGTGCAGAGCTTAAAAGGCAGCAAGACTCCTTTCTTGTCCCGGGGCTGTTGTAAATTGATTTGGTGGAGGAAAAGCCAAGAGTCAGGAGAACTGGCTTTCTACCATTTAAATTCTTCTTCACATGTGAAATTCTGTTCCAATAATATGTATCCTTAGTGAAAAAGCCTTTTCTTTTATTCTGAAGTGTTTTCTCTATTTAGAGTATATTTAGACACATTTTAAAAATCTCAAAACTGTTCGTTTTAATATAATCATGTCATCATTTATGCATTAGGCACACTGCACACATGCTTTCTAGAAGTTATAGCAATATCCTGTATTGTTTACCTAACACTTGTTTCAAGGGAATATTAAATTAATCTTCTAAAAGGAACCTCAAGTACCTGTGTTTCTTGTCTGCTATTAAACCCATAGCAGAGGCCCAGAGTCCTAGAAAGACAAAAAGTCCAAACTTAAAAGAGAGCACACAGCAAGCCCTTGCTATAGTTAGCCAGAAATAATAGCTGAAGGCGGTAGGAGCATGTGGAGATGTATTTTTCCCAAAGCTTTGTTGGAGGTACAGAAGAAATCGTCTAGACATGATGTTGGATTAAGAACTAACAACAAGAAGTTAGTGGATTACAATGGCGGGAAGGAATAATCCCCGGTGTACTTTGTCGGGCTTCCCTGGCATGTCAAATGTCAGCTCTTTCTTCTGCTCATTTTCGGGAGACAATCACGTTGTTGATAGTTTCAGCTCCTTGCCTTTGCGAGGCTGCTTTGTTGGAACCAGTCTGCCTCTGGCACATGGAGGCAGGACCTGAGCTGAGAAGCAGAGAGGAAATTCCAAGGCAGCTTCTCCAACGCTGTAATATGTTTACATTTTTGTGTGACTGAGACAAAAAAAAATCAGTCACTGCTGTGTTGAGAGACACAGTCTGGAGCACAGGCCATATGACATGATACTGAAAACAATCAGATAACTGGACATTGGGAACAGGCCATACAAATGGGCACTATGATCAAGCTATGGGGTGATACCACCCTAAAACCTTTCTGTTTGTGCTATTTTGTGGAAGTTGGCACTCAGGTAGAACTTTCAGGTTAGCCATCTGTTGTCCTTGCATGGCAGGACAACCATATTTGCAGACTGTGTTCTCAGTAGAAGAGAAAGA
Organism: Rhabdomys pumilio; assembly: GCA_030674055.1. NCBI lineage: Eukaryota > Metazoa > Chordata > Mammalia > Rodentia > Muridae > Rhabdomys > Rhabdomys pumilio. The sequence goes on from JANHMN010000001.1 coordinate 28,483,793, forward strand.
GAGGCCGAGGGCTAACTTTGTAGGGTTGCATTTTACAAACACTTGGGATAGAGTGTCAGCATCTTTATAAGAATCAACTTGCCCATGTGCCTTTTTGTGGGCTTTTATTTTACCTTGTCCTCACCATCGGTGCAGAGAGAACAAAGAGTATTGGTTTCCTTTGAGATCCTTGCTAGGAGAAAGTTTGATAATAGCAATAAAATATGATTTGAATATTTTTGATAGCCCTAAACACATAGATCTTGTGACACTTCTTGCTTGTCTTGTTTTGTCTTGTCTAAGAACATTGCTGAACAATAAAACACTGGCCCACTAGAGGATTGTGTCTCATTTTTCTCTCTCTTGTTCCATTTCTTCTTTTCTGCCCTAGGATGAAATATCCAGTTTTAACGTGAAAGGTTCTAACCATTAGTAATCTTTAAATACGACATAATCTTTTAAAATGGAAAGTAAAGGCGATGTCTTTGATAATTACCTTGGTTGTTCCATGACCTCCGCCTTTCAGCATGTGGGTAAGAGACAAGTGAATTTAGGGTGAGGGTGCACTTTAGTTGACCTGTGCTCCTCTCTGATCATGATCATTCTGCCTACTTATCTGCTTGTGGAATTTCACTGTTCAAAGGCTGTTCTTCATGTCCAAATGATATATAGGCAGGTTGTACTTTTTTGGGGGAAAAAAGTGACCATTTTTCACTGTAAAGCTACTTGCATTCCTACAGTAGTTGAAATGATTAGGATATCCTTATTATTTATAGCTATATAGCTAATACCGTAAATAAAAGGCACACTGATTATAGCTTTCCTTTTTCTCAGTTGATCATAATTTCATCAAAAAACCATCCTCTTGGGGAAAATATCACGCTTACTATTTGCTTTGCTCCACCTTGACATGTTGGCCTAAATTGCTTAAAGCATTTGAAATTTTCCAAATATATAAAATGAACACAATTATTCCCCTTCTAAAAACTGATTTTAATGTCCTATCGCTCTCCTACCTCTAAGCCAATCAAAACTGCAAACTTAATCTTGGCGTGATTATAGTCCTCATCAAGGAAGGAGAATGGAGATAAGTTCAAAGACTAACAGCTGAAGAGTTTTCTAGAATATGAAGATTTTAAATGTTGAAAATTATAGTTTGTCTTTGGATGGTTTCAGCTATACTGTTTAAAGACATTCTTACTGGTTCCATCAATAATTTCATGTTGTTAAGGGCATAAACAGGCTGGAAACACCCACTTCAATGAACCTTAAGTGCAGAAAAAGGCTTAATTCATTATATCATTTCAAAATGATTTTGAAGAGTCACCAAAAGAAGAAAGTACTAGTATTATGTACTGTAAATGTGCAGAGTTTATGCTAGTAAGGCTGTCTGATGTACTTACAATGGATAAGGGAGAAAAAGAACAGATCACTCAAAATACCTAATCCGGTGTAGTCAGGGCAAATGGATCACAGAATAGGGTTTGAAATAAAGGAACTGAAGCAATATTTTTCATAATCTAATAGATGTGGCATAGACACGGGTTTGGGCAACACATGTGAACAAATATTGCTGAGGAGAGATTAAAAACAGGTAAAAAGAGGGACCTTGGATGAAATGCCCAACAGTGGGGAGAGGGAACATATAGAGTCTATTTCCAATAGAAAGACAGGACATCAAGGGGAGGGATGGAGTTGCCATCCCACAGTTAAAAACTCTGACCAGAATTGTTCCTGTCTAAAAGAACTACAGAAACAAAAAAATGGAGAAGAGACTGAGGGAAAGGAGGTCCAGTGAGGGAAAGGTGATCCAGCTCAAGAGAAGGATCCAAGGCCTGACATTATTACTGATGCTATGGCATGCTTACAAACAGAAGCCTAACATGGCTGTCCTCTGAGAGGCCCAACAAGCAGCTGGTTGAGACAGATGCAGATACTTACACCCAACCAATGGACAGAAGCCAGGGACCCCTATGGTTAAATTAGGGAAAGCCTGGAAGAAGCCAAGGTGGAGAGTGACCCCATAGGAAGACCAGCAGTCTCAATTAAATTGGACCCCTGAGATCTCTTAGACACTGAGCCACCAAACAGACAACATACATAAGCTGGTCCAAGGCCCCTGACACATACATAGTAGAGGACTGCCTGATCTGGCCTCAGTGAGGGAAGACACACCTAACCCTTGAGACCTTTGATGCTTCAAAGAATGGGGAGGCCTGGAAGAGTGTATTGGAGTGTGGGGTTTGGGGCACATCCTCGTGGAGACCAGGGAATGGGATGAAGAACTGTCAGAGGACAGAACAGAAAGCGAATAATGACTGGACTGTAAAAAAAAAGAGTAAAGATAATAATAAGAAAAGAATAAAGATAATAACAAAAAAACAAACCAAATTTTTAAAAAAAAAACCTGGGTATCTCCAAGTTTTATAATAACTTCTGTGGTGACTGGGCTCAGAGATAATGAGTCCAGGACACATAAATTACATTGTCATAGCCATACTTGCACAGTGAGAAGTGTAGATCAACAACAAGTGTGAAAGGCAAACAAAACACAGTGAAAAGCATTCACAGGTTAGACAGTCCACGGGGCAGTGAAACGGAAGACTCACTCTCTTGGCAAGCAGAGGATATGGAGAAAAACAGCTCTAATTGCAATACTTCACTCTTATTGTAGCTCTAGATCTCTATAACAACTAGAAGAGGAACAGATGAAAAACAGGGAGGGCTCCTAAATAAGCATGTAACTCAGGAAGTGGTCCATCTGACTGTTTTTGTCTTTACCTTAATTTTCTACCTAATATCTGTCACCATTTGCCATCAAAGACGTTCACATGCTCTTTGGTCTTTTGTATGATCCCTCCTCAGTAGAATGTACAATTCAGAATGCTCATTTAAAATGTCATTATAATAACCCCAGTTCTCAAAATTAACTCACACTAGAGTAAAACTTCTATATGACAAAACATGGAGAACTTTAGCTAGTTGTCCAAGATAGACAAATCAAAACATATCTTTTAGAAATTAGCATCGATTGGAAAAGCAACAGTCACAAACATCATGGAAGACATATTGGCATGAACAAATGTATTTCGTAATTCACAGTAGCAAGAGCCAATTGGAGATCAAGCAACGGTAACAGATATGAAGGGGGCCGCTGGTGAGACCTCTGCATACCATGGGCACTTATTGCCAACTGAAAGCTGAGAAAATGGCATGATTTTACCAAAAGAGCAGGCAGAGGCACAGGAATGTACAGAGAAGGCTGACGCCTTTCCAGAAATATGTCTGGCTTTGAACCAAGGAGATGATGAACAGTAATCAGGGTTCTATATTACAAGACTCTGTTCTCTGGAGGCTGGAAAGACATGAGTAGAAAACTTACACAATGAGATTAAAAGAATACCATATCTCAGAAAGGCAGGAGTTGAGAAGAACGTACACAACTATGAAAGGGAACACCAGATTTCTGGACCTAAATCTCATGTCCTTGAGAAAATAGCATACGATTCATGAAAGCTAAACAGCACAAAATTGTGGAATTCAAAAACAGTATAAGAATATTGGTGCCTAGAAAAGCTGAGTTGGCAAGATAGAAAATAAAATAATAAAAATTTAAAAATTCTTCATATATAGAAAAAGGGGAAAGATTATGAGGGGGAAAAGGTTTTAAGTGGAGAATAGTTAGAAAATACAATTAAAAGGATAAGAAAAATGTATAATAAAGATATGTATAATAAAAACAAATGTGTAAGTATGTATAATAAATGAAACATAATGTATAGTTAACAAGTATTCCAAGGAACAGCAAAACAGAAGGAAAGAAAAAGACAGAGCATGCTGGAAAATATTTTTCCAACAGTGCTAGAAAATAGACACTACTGAAATAAATAAGATAAACTTCAAGTCAAGTCTTCCTTCTCTGTATATCTACAAGTATAGAGAAGGCACAGCTTAGTGTTCATATACAAAGAGAACAAGAATATCTTTTGATCATAGAAACCAGTAACATCAGTGATTTGAAAATATTACCAAAAGGCATGGCAGAGTAGCTTGATTTATAGCTTACAACAAAAATGTTGACCCACAAGCAATGTGTTTAAAGACTGTATAAGCAATAGTAAAACAAGCAAAATGATTTCCAATGAGGGTATCTATATGTGCAAGAAGAAATAATGAATAAAAACAAAATATTCAAGGCAAAACCTACAGTTTCATTAAATAACAGGACAGAATTCAAGACTTTACCGACAACATTGAATAATGTTTGAGAGAATGCAAAAGAAAAGTGCTTTAAAATTTCACTTTCATTGAGATTTCATAGAATTTATTATTTTTAGCAGCTATAATACAAAGGGTTATTCTATTTTTACTGCATGTGTGTGTGTATGTGTGTATGTATGTATGTATGTATGTATGTATGTATGTATGTATGTATGTGTGATATTCAACTGTGTGGAGGTACCTGCAAGGGCCAAAAGACCATATCAGATCCCCTGAAACAGGAGTAGTGAGTCTCCTAAGATGGGTACTGGGAACCAAACCCCAGCCCTTCACTAAGAGTGCAAGTTTTCTTAGCCATCAAGCCATCTCTCTATCCCTAGAAATATGATTAATAAGGAAAATAAGGGAAAGAAAATTTGTAGAGCAAAAGTATGCCTCGTTTCAAATAAGAAAATGAACTATATGTCAGAAGATGAGAGGTTGTTTTTTGTTTTTAGTATAGAATAGAGTTTATTATTAGGGCATAGGGAGGGGAGTTGGGGGAATAGGAGCAGATAAAAGCAGAGAGAGGGAGAGAGAGAGGGAGAGAGAGAGAGAGAGAGAGAGAGAGAGAGAGAGAGAGAGAGAGAGAGAGAGAGGAGGCCAGCCATGAACATGAGGAGAGAGGGGCGGGGAGGGGAATGGGGAGAGAAGGGATAGAGAGGAAAGAGGGTGATAGGATCAGAGAGTAAGAGGGCTGAAAGGATTTTTTAAAAGACAAAAATTTGATTGAAAAGAGAAGAGAAATGAAAGCAGAGATAGACTAATGCACAGGTCGAATGATTGAAGGCCATGATGCAGTAGTGATCATAAACCCAGCACAGAGGCCTTGGCCAACTACCAACTCTGAAAGTCTTCTATGACCCATGCAGAAGAGAAGATGGTGTTGGATGACATCCAATATAAAGTGTTCCTGCCACTACATCCATGATTTAACTCTTTCCATTTTAATTATCTGTGGTTAAAACAGTCCAAAAACATTAAATGGAAAATATCTTAATAAATATTTTAGAGGTTTTGGTAACTATGGTGGTTTGAATCAGATTGGCCCCCATAGGCTCATTTGTTTGAATGCTTGATCCCCAGTTAGTGGAACTGTTTGGGGAGGATTAGGGGTTGTGGCCTTTTGGGAGGATGTATGTCACTGTTGGTGGGCTTTGAGGTTTCAAAACCCACATGCCAGCACCACTGTGCTTTCTGCCTCCTGCTTGCAGTTTCTGATGTGAGCTGAACCATGAAGTCTAACCTTCTGGAATCATAAGTCTAACTAAACATTTTTGTTAAGTAAGTTTCCTTGGTCATGGTGTTTTATAAGTACAGTTCAAAAGTACAGAAGTACCAAAGTAACTAATAGAATAACATTTGTCATAGCACATGTTGTTATTAGTTATTGCCAACTCCTGCTGTGCTTAGTTTAAGCTTCAACATAGAGATGAGTATATAGGAAAAATAGTATGTGAAGAAGTGAATTTTATCTGTGATTTTAGACATCATTTTTGGGAGTGTTTGGAAGTATGTAATCTAGTGCAAAGGAAAGACTTGTTATGGGATAATAAAGTCATCTAGACCCCTCTAGAGTAGAGGTTCTCACCCTATCTAATATTGTGACCCTTTAATACAGGTCCTCATGTGGTGGTGACCCTTAACCATAAAATTATTTTTATTCCTAATTTATAACTGTAATTTTGCTACTGTTATAAATTGTAATGTAATATATCTGTGTTTTCTGGTGGTTTTAGGCAACTCCCATGAAAATGTTGTTGAGCCCCAAAGGGGTTGCAACTCACAGGCTGAGAACCATTGCTTTAGAGAAATATATGCTGCCTGGAGTCTGATAAACAATTATATGAGTAAATTAACAAAGTGAAAAAGATGCGATATAAAGAGGTTGTTCAGGAAGTCTAGATCACAAAGAGCCTTGACTGAAGTAAGAAGTTAATTTAAGAAAATATACAGAAACAAAATGAAAGACTTTGAACAAAAGAGAGAAAAAAATATTTCTGAGAGGAGTTTGATAGTTGGAATAAGATCAATCATTCATCAGTCTGTCTATCATCTATTCATCTAGACAATACCATTATGTGAGAAAATTGTAAAGTAAAAAGATATTGAAGTCGTATTTATTGGTGTTAGGATATGTTAATATCATACAAAATGCAAAGTTATCATTATCTACTCTGTTTTAAAAACCATATAGTTATGCTAATTTAATAGAAAGTTACCACAAAAATATACTCAAGAAACAACGTAAGACATTATGAAATAAACTCTCAATCCTCTCCTCATATATATGAGAAAATATATATATATATATATATATATATATATATATATGAATAATTTTTAGATTTCTGAAATCAAATTTTTGAAATACACTAATGTGTATAAATATACATTAGAATTCATTTTCATACTTAATTACTTGGATACTTTAAAATACATCATATAGTTATTTTTATAATCACAGAAATAGACATATATAAATATTAAGAAAAATAAACTAAATATTAAAAAATTGAAAAAGATAAGTAAGTTCTTTTGCTGTAGGAAAGATCAAAAGAAATAAAATCTGACTAGCATGCCTACCCAAATGTGAGCTAAGCAAGGATGACACCAATGACCATGCCAAGCCAGATGGTGAAAAGCCACCAGGCCTCAACCCTACACAAAGAAGTACAGGCAACAGCATAAAGCTGAAAGCAGGAGAAGTAGTCTTCCCCAGAGAAGAGCACATCGATTTATTATCTGGTGCCCCATGATCAGTCCTGAGAGCATGTACACAGGTAGCAATAAATGAACTAAAAGTTTATCTTTAGGAATGTGTATGTATATATAATGGCATATATGTGTGCAACACTTGTTGAAAATAAAAGGCCACAAATTTAAAGCAGGAGAATGCAGAGCAGGAAACAGGAGGGAGATATGCAATTAATTTATAATGTCAAAATATAAAAAATTCAAAAGCATTAATAAAAATATTTTAAAGTAAAAATATGGATGGGGAAGGAAGGGATTCCTAGGTGAGAGTGGCAATAGTGATTGGATGTCTCAGAGAGGATAGAGAATGGCCAAAGTCAGAATGCACTATATGCATATAAGGAACTGTCAAATAAATTCTGTAAGAGGTATAAAACGAGGTGACATAGATAAAAGAAAAGTGAAAATGTAAATAAGCTTAATAACTGAAGAATTTTAGTAAAATCTCTGTGTGTCAAATAAAAGTGGAAAGAAGGGACACTTGTCCTCTTAGCTCTATAGCACGGAAGATGTGCATGCAAAACAGAAAGAGCAACGAATGCAAGGCTCCATTGGACTTATGACTCTACTGTATAAGAGTTCTTCTAAAAGTTGATTCAAAGAAACACACACACACACACACACACACACACACACACACAAATATTCCTCAAGAAACAGTACTTCGTTTCAAAATTGTAATTCAAAACCAATTTTTTTTCCAAAAATTGGTTGCCAATTTACAGCTTTAAAAATATCTAGCCTTTACAAATGGACACTTCAGTTGAGTACTTTAACTAGTGCTTCTGTTCTTTTTAAAAGACTTGGTCATATCATGTATCTGTTTGCACATGTGCACAAACCTTGTGTGGAGAGACAATGATTGAGCTCACTGTAACAATTAAAAAATGCAAATTTCCACAGAACACACACACACACACACACACACACACACACACACACACACACACACAAATGCTGATATTGGCAGTAATTATACTTTTGGAGAAAGGTTGATTTGACCATGTGTGGTGTGAACTTAACTTTTTTCTCTTCTGCATTTCTTCACTATGTATGACCTATTTTTTACAAAATAAAATGAGAAGAATACATTTTTCTCCAGCAGGATTTACACATTTTAGATACATATTTAATTGAAGGGTTGCTCTTGAGCAATGACTCAAAAACTCCCAGAGAAATTCTTGAGACCAAGACTCAGATTAAGAATGAGTCAAGGACAGGGAAAAGCCAGAAGTTGGCTAGCAAACAGATTAATAATGCTTGAAGTTTAAATTCAGTTTTTCTTGTAAACTCATAGGTTAATGGTTTGTTTTTAAAGATAAAGGAAGTTAGTAGTTCATTTCATAGGTGGAGTGTAAATATATCTTCATCATAGCAGTCTTAAACAATTTCTGCAAGTTAAGACAGCAGACATCATTGATTACAAATATTTATTTGTGAAATGAGAAGACAGTAAAAATCTCCACAAAAATGAGAAGAACAAGCTTTCTGGAGAACTACATAAAAGAACATTTGGGATTCATGCTGTGGTCACTGTGTGTTCTTAGGGATTCCAGATTCAGTGTTATGTTTGGAATAGAACAACCTGTGTGTAAAATTGTCCAGTGAGGTGTTCCATGAAGAATGATAGTGCTCTTGGCCTTTGTTTACAACTAGAAAATAGCAATGGAGTTTTAGAACCATATTTTTCTTTTCAAAACTATAATAAAGCCATTGACAATTTGGAAAATTAAGAACAAATTGTATTCCTTCATAGCTATTGAAACACAGAAGGCAGTTTGTGAATGTGATCTGATAGAGTTTTAAACTATGAACAATATATACTTCATATAATTATAATAATGGTGTATGTAGTGGTGCTTCATGTTCTGCATTTGATCATCTTCCTTATAATTAGCTAGCTTAATTTCTTTGAATAAATAGTTGACTTCTTATATATGCTATGTATAAATATTAATAAATAAAATAATAGTGTGGTAAAATTATAGATTAAGCAACCATGACTAGCCACTGTGTTAACTTGTGCAGTGTTTGCACACACAGAGACGGAAACACGGTTTCCACTTTAGAAGGCAGAGGAAGGATCTCAAATGAGCACATGGCATTCAAGCTGAAAGAGAAAGGTCAAGTGGTAGGCAGGTTCCTGAAGGTTCATGAGCTTTACAGCAAGAAGGAAAGCTATGCGTAAAGACCCTAGGCTAAATTGAATAGAACATGACATGTTTGGAGAGCTGGAGGGGACTGTGTGACAGTACTAGAGATAAGAGGGATATTTACGTAGACTCTAAAGTATTTGACAACAACACAATACACAGCAGCAAAGGTAGCCTTGGAAATGGATATCATGAAGAGATAAGAGATACTGAGTCCAACTGATTAACCTTGAAAACTAAGAAACCAAGCAGGATGTGTGTAAATAGAGGAATGAGAGGGAAGAAGAGTGAGGAAAAGGACTTACAAGATGAAACCCAGGTAGTGGGTGCAGATGCATGTTGAGAAGTGACTATTCTGAACTTTTGCTTCTGCGAGGCAGTCAGGGAAGGAAGTAAACAAAGAAAACATGAACTTACATGAACTAATCCTTCTGTCTCATCCTACTGGAGTTGGAGGAGCAAGTCAGCGTGTAGATTTCCAATCATGCTACACACATGCATCAAAATGTCACACTGAAACCCCACCCCAAGGTCAAGATGTTAGTTGGAACTGATACATCCTGAGAGAAGGAATGTAAGTTCTCTCCAATGTAGTAACACTGGGTATATAAACCACACTCCAGGGAAGGTCTCATGCTCAGGGATAGTTGGCCAACACAATCTCCAAAGTTTCTTTTGTTCTTTCATTTTTTTTCTTTTTTTGGCCTTTTTTTCTTTAAAAAGTAATTAATTAATCAAACTTTGCTATAGGGAAGATGAACACAAAGTTGAGTTGGGACTGAGGGGAGAAAACCCAGGAAGAGGTGGGAAAGGGAAAGAGTATGAACAAAATATATTGTATAAATATTTAAGAATTAAAAGTCTCAATAATGTATGACCATAAAATTGAGGTTGCAGACATGGATTTGTTACAGAAATTTCTATGTGTAAAACCCTTGGAGGGCTGTCAAAGTGTAGAAGTCAAAGGGGTATGCCAGCACATGATCTAGGCTTGATACGGATGATCTAGGCTTCTTCTAGCCCGATAAGGAAGCATTTGGAGAAGAGTCTGGAGCTGAAGATAGTGGATTAGGACAGCAGAATGTCAAAGCAGATAATCTGTATTGAGTCCTGTGTGTCAGTCAATGGATATAAACTACTTCCCACAAGATCAGAAACCTCAAACAAATCTTCACCTTATATCTTAAAGGTTAATTATTTTGTTGACCATTTGTGAGGGGACTCAGGTTGATCCAGCCATTTTAATAGAGTAAGTGTTTTTTTTTTTTCCACAATGAAAATTCCAAATTTAAACAAAGAAATGACTCAGTTCTTTCAATAAGGCATATCCTTCAACACATTTGAAGGAAAAATGAGCCAGATTGTTACTCATGGGTTTAGAGGTTTGTTAAGGGTTCAGTTTATATCCATTGTATCTACTGATAATGGAAGTTGATTGAGATATCTCTTTGCCATCTTCCTTGTACTTTCTCTATAGTGCAGATGATGAAGGGTTCTATGAGTGGTTTATAGCTAAGGTTTAAAACTTTATGGGGTAGGAGCTTAGAATTTGAAATCTAAAAGCTGTTGTGATATTTTCCTGAGTATTGTCTTCTTTGTTAGCCTCAAGCTAAAGTCTAGTGTCATTTCCCTCTTTCCATTTTCCATTTTTTCCACAACTTTGAAAATATGACCAATAATTTAATAAAAGAAACACTTAGGTAACAAGAGACCCTTTCAAGGAGATGTCACTGTCTAATGGAGAATTATTGCACCATATATTTTTCAGCATAGCTGTACAGCAGAACCCGATCAAGGAGAAATGATGAGTTCTTTTCCTTTTGCGTATATGTTTTTTGAGAATGTGGGCAATGAAAAAAACTGAGGAGGTTAAGCAATTTAAAGGAAACCATTCCACTTGAGGTAATGTGCCATAGGTTATTACTGAAGCATTATTCTGAGAAGGAAACTTGTAAACGAACGTTATTTGAATAAAATTATACCAAATAAAACCACATTCTCTCAAACACATCAATTACATTTGTTGTTGTTGTTCAGGCTTTGGAGCCAATCTCAGAGTTTTGTCCACGTTAGGCAAGTGCTCTACTACTGAACTAATTTCATTTTCTGTTATTATTAAAAAGAAATACTTTTAACTTTTGATTAGTCTAAAATATTTCAGAAAAACAACTGTCAATATATCAACCTGAGAGCTGGCACTCTAATGTTTAAATGAACTGAATAGGGTGGAATGGCTAATCAGAGTGAGTGTGTGACTCTCCTCAATTTTGTAATTAAAAGTATTCTAGCACTGATAGATTTGTAGCTCCTTGAAAACAAATATCCTTCTGTAGGATACATGGTTTTTTTTCCATGTGAACTTAGAGTCCAATAGCATTGTGCTATAATCTGCTAAAAATTGACAGCTCAGAGGCACAGGTAGTATAGATTTCTCCTTATTTTCCTCTTGGTCTCCTATAAATGATCTATTTGTGGCTGTCAATAAAATAGATCAATAACTCAAAAGACACAGAGCTGACAGAGTTGGGTGCAAGGCATAATCTAGGATAAAAACCATTCCTGCATTTGTGATGTGAACTTCTACTTCACTCAAGAGTGGCTCCTCTGCTTTTTAGCCTTCTACAAATGTGACTCTATGACAAATAGTTACCAAAGTGTGCTGCAGCTGTGTCCTGCCTCCATTACCAACCCTGTGGTGTGTGTGTGTGTGTGTGTGTGTGTGTGTGTGTGTGTGTTGAACACTTACATAAATTCAGACATGTGGTATACGCACTTGTGCAAATGACTGTGGAGGCCAGAGGGTGATAGGTGTCTTTCTCAATCACTTCTTGTCGTGATTTATGAGAAAAATCTATTATTGAACTTTGCTGTTTTTCACTAGACTGTCTGGGCAGGAAGTTCCAGTTGCTGGGTTATCTATGTCACTACTTATGGCAGTGGCCTTGTTCTACTTGTAAATGGGTTCTAAGGATTCAAATTCAGAGCCTCAAGCTTGCTCAGCAACATTTTAGCCACTAAGTCATCTCCCCCCTTGGTGACTACACTTTACCCACTAAGTCATCTCCCCCTCTTGGTGACTTCTAGGTAAATAATGACCTATTGTATCCTTTTCTCTGTTTCCACATCTGCAAAATGCAGACACTGTTATACTATAAATTGAAAGGTTGGATCTTATATCAATTTAATTAGAAAAATCTATACCAATGATTTATTCTACAAATCCTGCAATGATATACTCTTCAAACATTTATAATTAAGCCTATTTTGCCAATCAGCAAGTATTTATAGATCTAAAACCTATTCTCATAATCTGTATGCAATTTGGTTATTTAAAGCTTTGTGGAATCCCATTAGATACCTACCCAAAATCACAACATAAAATTTAAAATGGGCTTTATCTTAACTCAAATGTCTGTTATGTAGGTATCCCTAGAATTTTATCACAGGAAACAGTAGCCCATGAGTAACTCTTTACTTAGGCAAATGATGAGTGTACCTTTCTATTCCTGAAGGTTCAGTCTTTTAGGGGGAGTGAAAAAGTCTCTCCTTCCTCACTTTCATCATTTGCAAACAAACCGCCTGTGTGAAGGAGACTGGAGTTTTGTTGTTTCAAACTTAATAAATGAAAAGGAGAGCTTTCTTCTTCTTTTTTTAATCCAGTGGGTCATAATTCTTAGCCACACTCTGATGTATGTCTTATCATCACATAAGACTCATATTAACTTCAAAGGGAGTGACACACAATGTCACATGGAGTGGGGAGAAACATTTCCAGGACATAATGAAGTATTATCTGAAGCAGGGATGAAGCAGATGTCTTGAGAGGGGAAACAGTAGCAGTGTGGTGAGCCAGTAAGCTGCCAAGGGCAGTGTAGCCCACTCACTCAGGTTGATTGGAGATCATACTGCCAATCAACCAAAAATTTGGAGCCAGGGGGAAAAAGCATGTTGGAAGCACTGGAGACATTACTTGAAGTAGAGGCCAACTTACATGTGTGTGACTTGGCAGAGGGTACAAGACACTCATAAATCTTCCCAGTTCCAGAGAACTTGGGGATTTGAGAAATGACCATGGCCCACGTGGGTCGTGAAATGGAACAAAGGATCATGAATTTATTCAGGGCCACTGAAGAGAGGCCAAGGCCATGCCTCCTACTTTATAGACACTTTCCCCAATTCTACTGTTGTAGTGAACATTCTGTAGTGGTGAAGTTCTACTTTGGTTTATCGCAAGTGCTCTTGGGAAGTCTCAAAGCTCCTTACCCTAAGGGTTGTGCAAAGGGAGGCAAAGACCATCCTTGTTTTGGGCAGGAAGAGAGTTCAATTTGCCAGGTATCAATCCATGGGCTAGATACCATTATCCAGGAAACCCCAGGATTCAAATCCTGGGCTAGGCCTGCTGATTGGAAATACAGAGCTCACTACAAAGTGATGTGTTAGCGAAAAGGGCATGTGAGGAGTTAGGAGATCAGCAGTTGCCAGGCACAAATCTCCCTAGATTTTCTCAGTGACTGTAGTGCTTAACTTCCAGTTGAGCAAAGAAGGTGTTGCAGGAAAACGTAACTTCAGAGAAAGTGCATATTTTATTGCTCACTTCACAGTGCTCCCAAAATGGCTAATATAGAAGCTGTACTGCAGGATTACCACTGCCTGCTGCCTTTGCTGAGTTGTTAAGGAATCTGATTAATGGAGCAAATATGGTTTTGGCATAACAATCAAGATGGGTTCCTTAGACAAAGCAAGACTTGTCTGCTTTACCCAATGCCCATTCAAGATGGACAAGTCGACATTTTCAAAATGGAAAGCAGATGTTTGGTACAAAGCTTTAAAAGTGTCAGGTATAGATGAAGGACCCTGGCTACTTAGATGGATGGGAGCCAAGGAAGGAATGTGAAGAAATCTGACATTTCATTCACCAGGCATGAGTACATTCCAAAATAATCAGTTTACTACCAAAGAGAGAGAAGTTGTGTAGAATTAGTCGGTTAGGATAAGAAATGGCTTATGGATGTCATAGACAATTTTGGTAATCATTATTTTCAACAATTAACTTGTCCTATCATCATCTTTAAATCAACTTTAACAAAGAGAAAAAGCCTCAAATTATATTATAAGCACACAATTGGTAATTACACGTTTATAGTCAGTTTACCTCAAGCACTGCAGAAGTTGTGTAAGGTTTTTACATGTATCACTTTCCGTCTTCTCAAGCAAAGGAAAACTAAACATCTGCATAAACAAATCTACACTTTGAAATGTTAAGTAAGACTGATTATTGTGTGTTTTGAATGGCAATGTGTCAACTGGGGAACTTTTTAAAAGCACTTCTTCTGAACTTTACTCTCATGTATTCAGATTCCCTTTATCACTGGTGAGGCTGGGCATTTGAATATGTTAAAGCTTCCCAATTATATTAGTGTATAACCAGATTGAAAAGTACTATAACAATGTTAGAAGTCAAAGGCATATGAATATATTCCTACTGCTTTCTTACCCTGCTCTTTACTTGTACGTGCCTTAGGCTAGACAGAGCCATGGCTAGTGTGTATTTCTAGTAGCAGGCATCCCTATTTACAGTCTTAATAATACTACAGGGCAGTCAGTAAGAATGTGGATGCAAAAATAGAAATACCTACTCTGAAACACTGAATCTCACTTAGGAGACATGCAACCTTGTTTAAATTACTTACACAGTGTAGTCTTTTTTTCTGTGGTCCTAATAATGAAGCCTACCACCTATAGTTTGTATTAAGATTATATGTGAACGAGAAACACATCAGTCCTGGCTCTAATAATGTGAGTCAGTGGGACCCAACATACAACCTTTTTACAATCATTAAACCATCAAATACATCAGCCCAATTTCTACATCATTCCTTGGCCTTATTATAAACGATATAACAAAAATGGAGATACATGCAGGTCTGTCTTTTGCTCTTATTTTCTCCATGGAAATCACCTGAAGTGTTTGTGACTGGGTGTCTGGGATGATTTTTATTCTCAATGTATAACTAGTCCAATCCATTTTGTTGAAATGAAAATCACTAGAATTTTGCTTCCTTCTCCTTCCAGCTGTCATGGTTCTGGTTTGCCAGGTTCCCTGAAAAACACCAGCACAAGGTATCTAAAGAGGAAACACAGAAGCTGATGCTAATGTACATTTGTAGACACTTAGTCAAGGTTGTTGACTGACTTTGCATGACAAAGCAATTTTTATATTGAAAATATATTCTTTGATCACACAATATATCCTGATTATAGTTTTCCCTTTTTCTATTTCTTCCAGTTCCTTTCTATCTTCATTCCCTTTCAGATCCATTCCATTTATGTCTCTCATTAGAAAAGAACAGGTTTCTAAGAGATAACAATCAAACATGACAAAATAAAACAAAAGTTATTATATTGAAGTCGGACACAACAACCCAACAGGAGGAAAGGAGTCCCAAGAGTTGGCAAAAGAGTCAGAGACTCTTTCATTCTCATAGTCAGGAGTCTCATAAAAATATATACATAGAGGACCTGGTGTAGATTCCTGTGTGTTTGCTAATAAAGCTAATTAATTAAAAATGGCCACTTTGATACTATATAATTTTCAATTAAAATTTTTTGGGAGATGACTGTCTTTACAAAGGCATGAACCTGTTTTGATCATATTTTTGAAAGAGAGAATAAATTAGAGTGCTTTTCTCAAGCCTTCTAAGTCTATTCCTGGTTAGTAAACTCTCTAGAACTTATAGTTTGGAGAGAAAGTAGCACCAAGACCACTCAGGCATACTCTGTGGACCCTGTTCTCTTTTATTGGGACCTTTAATTGGGACCATTTTCCAATGGCTAAAACACTCCTGTTCACCATACCAGAGGCTGAGGGGACCTCACATTCATAACTGCCTTCATAACAAGGCAGGCTGGCAAGAATGCAAATACCGTATACTAGCATGTTATGGAGGTATGAATGAGAGTGAACTCCACACGCTCACAGTGAGTGGCACAACTGGGAGGTGTGGCCTTGTTGAAGGAAGTGTGTCACTGGGAATGAAAATTGTGGTTTCAGAAACTTAAGCCAGGCCCAGAGCCACTCTCTTTCTGCTGTCTGCCAATCCAGAGGTAGAACTACCAGCTACTTTTCCAGTGCCTTGCATGTTTGCATGCTGCCATGCTTCCTGCCATGATAACAGTGGACTAAAACTCTGACCTGTAAGTCAGCCCCAATTAAATGCTTTCCTTTATAAGGGTTGTTGTATTCATGGTGTCTCTCCACAGCAACAAGAATCCTAACTAGGGCATATGTCAACTTTAGGAAGGCTCATTTCCATATGGAGTAATTGTGACATGAATTAGTGGGTAAACAGTATGCATGACCTCTTTTCCATCTATTATTCTAAGTACTGTGTCATATCTCACATCAGAGTTTTTCAACCTTCTAAAATAACAAAATGCAGGAACCCTCAAACAGTGGTTTGTTCATGAAGCTCACTAAAATTTTTAGTCATTTTTGGTGACTAAACCTAAAACCATGAGAAACAACTGCCATTAAGCCCTAAGTAGAAGCCAATGTTTGTGACCCAGCACATAGGACATGAAGGCTCAGGAATAATGACTTTGAAAATCATTCAGAATTCATGTCAAAAACCAAAAAGAAAAAAAATGATAATTTACATTCTTTGTTGCTATAGCCAGAGAACTGATGGAAAATAGTAAAAGGGTCAAACTGGAGCAAAGCAGGAAATGGTGCTCTAGAGCTAGAAAGACGTAAGCTGAATCAGGACAGCCAGGATGTGCTGCTGGGGCCACTGAGTAGCCTCTTGGGGCTTACCAAACAAAGCCTGCGCGTCTGTTGTGGCTTGGTCACTGGCTCTTCATCAAAGACCCTCTTTGTGGGACTCTGGCTGATAGCACACTCATATCCAGAACACTGTTACAGTGGCTGGAGAAGAAAGCTCTTGAAGACATGGATCACAAACATCATCTTTGTTTGTAACTGAATGGCCAGGACCAGTCAAACATTTGTAACAGGAGACAAGCCAGAGGTATCTGGGGCAAAGTATTAGTAATTACCACAGATGCATTTAAAGCAGAGGGACTTACCATTTTTATACTTGATGAAGTTCTTCAAATAAATGATAAGATGGCTCCTTCTTTAGAGTAAGTGTAACTTTAAATCATAGATTATAAAAAAGAGACTCATGAATAAGAGATTTCTTCAGTCATTATAAAATTGAAATCCTACTTTATATTTTATTATATATATTTATTTTAATATATTTATTTATTAATTATGTATGATTTGTAAAGAATACATCAATATGTTTAATTTTTTTCCTCAGAAATAGAGCCATACAGTATAGAATTCATGCCAGAATTGAAAAGAAAAAAAATGTGAACAGGCATAGGCTTTCTCTAGAGAAAACCTGAAGCCAATACTTCCAGATAGTGGGAATGGCATTTCTAGGTCAGAAGACATGATGAATTTGTTTTTCATTTAAAAAAGACATGATAAATTTCCTTTTCATTTTAAAACTCTCTGTCTCAATATGCATATATGTGTGTGGTTATATATATATATATATATATTGTGTGTGTATATATATGTTTTTATAAAGAAAAATTGAAATATTCTAGGAGACAAAAATTTTTGAGAAACAGAAATTTGGTGGATTTTTTTTTGTATTGAATATAACCCCAATTTTTTTTTTACCATAGGTAACTGGGGGAAAACCTCCTTTTTGCCTAGAAATTTTAAAGTAATGTTGACTGTCATCAATTATGAGGGTTAAAATGAGTTAAGGAACAGAAATGTCAGGAGGCTTCTACAGTCCTTTCCTGCTCTGGTGTTCGTGTTCTGTTTACTTAGAACAATGTAAGATACACACATGGCTGTTTCTCAGAAAAAAAAATCAGGTCAAATTTTACTTTGGGCATTTAAAAAAATTGATTTAGCTGCCTTTTAAGTGTTCATATAAATCCAAAGTATAAAAACACAATATATCTTAGATTTTTAATGAATTTTAAATAATTGGCTACAGAATTTTTAAAGCTTCTAGTTTTAAAACTGTTTTGTATATTTTAATAATCACTTTCTTCCTTGACTTTTAGGCTTCAGCTTCACTCCTTCCTAAGGAGGACCCTTCCCATGTTTATGTCTTTTGGTTTTGATTTCTTATCTGCTGAATTTGTCATCTATGTGGCTGTGGGTTTAGAACTATGCAATGCACCCAGGTGGGCTCATTGACAGGGATACAATTTTAAGAAGTGATTCAGTGTTTCAGTGGCAGACAGCAGATCAAAGATTGCTTAAGAAAAAGCAGGGGGATGTGGATGGATTACAAGGGACCTGAGGCTACTTTTGAGGGAAATAGGCATATTTATCATTTTGAATGTGGAAATGATCTCGTGACACATCGTAACTATCTGAATTGTCTATTTTAAATATGATAATTTATATCTAAATGCAGTCGTTTAGTTTTAAATACAGGAAACAAAAATATAACTCAGACTTGCCCATCAATAGTATAGCTTGGAAAGACTCCTGCTGAATTAATTACCCAGGTACAAAGGTCAAGTTTAGATCCCTAACTTTTAATATTTATATCAGAACTTAAAGCTAACAATGTGAAATTTTCAGATGGTCCTGAGTTACAGTGAGTGAGAACGGGGAGTCGTTAAGATCTCGATGAAGAACACGAAGTTAAACGGGAAGTTAACTCGTACCTGATGCCAAGACTTCAGCTGGCTGGACAAAATCCACATTTAAAACTACTGTGTCCACTACTGTTTAATGCAACTGTGATCTACCAACCTGTCCTGTGGATGGTACTTAACCTAAAGAGTTTATGACTAGCATGAACTAACATCCTTCAGGTATAGTTCAAATGCCGGAAGCATTTCATATTATACCCATGTTTCTGTGATTCTGAAAACAATGTTAGCAATATCACTCAATGAATGAAGATAAAGAGAATATAAATTTCCAATGCAAACATCAATGGATGAGTGCTAACAAATAACATAACAGTGGGAATACACTGGCTGATGGTTGCAAAATTGTTTCTTAAGTATTTTCAGTGCATTATACTTTTGGGTCATCATGTGAATTTTTAAAACTCCAGGCTAAGAATGAACATAATACTAACCCTCTAGTCATAACTGATCCTATTTCTATAAGAAGAAATGCAAAAGGGAGGTATTCTTTTGATCCAGCAGATCAGCTGTGGTTATTATGTTCTACAAGGACAGAGACATCTGAGTCCCTTTGATCTCCTCACCATTTATAAGGACCACAGCTGATTGGATTAAGGCACACATGCTCTAAAAGCTGTCTTACTATTGAATACATAGAAACTATGTGCGTCTAAGGAAGTACTTTCAAATTCTAAAATATTTATGGATAATAATGGTGTTCCAGTTTTAAGAATTATTTATTGACATTTGTATATTAAATTTTTACATTTTTTTTTAACAGAACTTCAAACTGACTGGAAAACATACTCTCATTAAAAAAAAAAAAACCCTCCAGAAGAGAAATTGCTTCTTGGGTAAAATGGGCAGTTTTTAAAGTGTCTTCCTCTTCAGATTGTAGCAGTAGAACTCAAGAAACATTACTTTCTAGATGTTACGTTGCTAAGCATGAGTACCATTGCCATTTTCAGTTTGCTTGGCACCTAACAGAGTAAATCTTTATGAGGAACTAAAAATATGCTAAATGTTAAAGACTAGTGAGGATTGATTCAAATGTAACTTAGCTAGACTCCGTGACAGACCCCCAATTAGGCTCATGTGGAGGTCATAGAAATCATTAAATATTTTCTTCCAAAAGAATTAAGTGTATAAGACAGAATTATAATGAAGGTGAGTTCACGTAATTATGTAAGTCAAGATTCTCTATGATAGGGACTTCTAAACTAGAGGAGTAGCAATTCTGCTGTAGAATGCAGTGTGTGGATGGAAGCCTAAGGACAGAAAGGTATAAAAGGACAGGAAAGCATACTCCAGGGGCCACATTCTGTGCACTCAATATCTAGAGGCCCAGGAGAAGTTGAGTGTTAGAGGTACATAAAAAGAGAATTTGCCCCTTGTCTCTTTTTAGCCATTTACACTATCATTCTCCTGGGTCCTCAATGTGCTGTGTAAGTGTTGGGGAGAAGTGGCAGGCAGAATAACTTCACTCAGTCTACTGATCCAGATACTAACTCTTCTGGAAACAGAAAACCCAGAAATCATCTCTTAGCAGCTATCTAGATTTCCTGTAATATAACCAAGCTTACACATAAATTGGCCATTTAACAAAAATCCCAGCATGCCCCTCATCTTCAATATTACTTTTCATACTTGCACATGCCTGCAGTGATTGAGGCTTCCAAATACTAAAGCAGAAATATTAAGAAGCAAAAGTATTCATACATTTCAAATAATGTCTATTTTAGTGTATTATTATAGCTGTCCTATGATTAGTTATTGTTATTTTATTTCTTACAGTGCTTAAGGAATAAACTAAACTGTAGTGGATATGCGCATGCAAAGAAGAGTGGATTACTGAGGCAATGAATATGTAATAAAACCTTATTTAATCATTTGAGTATGCATATATTATAACATTACATCCAATAAATATAGAAAATTATTTGTCCATTAAAATAAAATTTGAATGATTTTTTATATTTTTAAAATATAATTATAATATTTTGCCTTCCTTTTCCTTACTCCCAAACCCTCCTTGCTCTCTTTTAATCTCATTGCCTCTTTTTTTATTAATTTTTGTTAAATATATATATGGATATTCACATATACACTATTATATATTCTATAATGTTATACATAAAATATATTTAAACCATATATACTATATATAAAACATTACATTGTTTTTAAACATAAATATGGCCTGCTCAGTCTGTCATATATAAAATACTTATATATATGATTCCAGTGCTGACCATTTTGTACTGGATAACCAACTGGTGAACTCCTCTTTGGAGAAGACTATTTCTCCTGCTCTCAGCACTTAGTTCCCTGTAATTCTTTGCAAAACTTTTGAGTTCTCCCTTGTCCACCGTAGTATACCTATTGTATTCAGCTCACATTTAGGCCACCATGCTGGTAAGCCTTTATGCCAGTTTCTCACATTCCTAGGACACAAAGTCACCCATCAAACTCTGTGCTCCTCAGAATCTTACAACTTCTTTGCATCCTCTTCTGAGATGATCCCTGAGCCATAGATGCAGGAGTTGAGTCCTTTGGGACTGAGCTCCTCATCTGTGCATGTTGTTGGTTGTAGTTATCTGTAATGGTTTCTATGTTCCAAAGAGACAGTTCCTTGATGAAGAACAAGGACCACACTTAACTGTGGGTATGAGCACAAATATTTAGAATGTAGTAGGGATTATGCTGATGCACTAAAGTGTTAGATGTAGGCTTTTAAAAGGCCCCAAATAGAAAAAGAATACATAGCCTGTCGGGAAAGAGAAAACATATTAATTTGGATAAGACAACTTTAATACCGAGTGCTAAGTGTAATGCCTAATAAGTGCTGAGTAGAATTTAAGCCAAAATTGAAAAAAAATTTACAACTTATAAAGGATGAAAGGAGATGGCTGAGAATTTTGTGGAACTACAGCAGAAAAAAAGCATAGATGTGTATTTAGTGATAGGACCTGGAGCTTTGAAAACTCTGGAATCAAGTTGCTGCTACAGCTCTACCAAGGAAGATTCTCTGTGGGAGAGATCAGGGAAGAAAGTTTCTGCTGCTTCCCTATAACCATGTCATATTGAAAGCCAAAGCTGAGAACAGATGGAGTTTGACTTTCTGGGAGGATAGGAGAAAACTGACAACTTGAAATAGACTGGAATATTTAAAATTATCACTTAAAGGTTTGTGCACAAAAGAAATGGGTTATTACCCCCCAGAGATCAGTTCTGCCAAGGGAAGAGAAATATCAAACACTGAATTCTCTAGCACTCCTGACCCACTGAAGGAAAGAAAAGACACTGGCATGCATTAGTGACAGTCAGAGTCCAAATGCACAAACCCACCAAGACTGGCTTAACTGTAAGATAATAGAATGTTTCCCATTTGCATATGCCTAAGTAAAACTGTTTTACGGTTCCTCTTACCCAGCTTATCAGGAAAAACTATTAAGGAAAATGTATAAAACATGTGAATCAGCAAAAGCAATAGGTTAGGGGAAGTTGTAAAAGCAGCAGTACCAGAGTTACAGAGGAGGGATGTTGACATGACCAAGCTAGAACAAAAAATTGTATGATTTTTGTGATATAGACCCCAACCCTTGCCCTCTAATTATTATGACAAACACAATACAAAAACAAGTATTAACACAATACACATATTCTAAAGGAACAATACACAACAACAAACCGTACTTGACATCAGAACACTATAAAAGAATTCTTAGATCAGACATGCCTGAACACAGAATCTTTAAATTTGGAAATAGATCAATAGAAACTTCCACAGTTGAAAGGCAATGTGAAGAAAAGACTGAAGTAAAATTAAGCATAAACTGTAAGAACTGTGGAACAGCTGCATGGGTAGAGGGAGAGGATCAGGAAGGAGAAAGGAACAGAGGATATATTTGATGCAAAAGTAACTGGAAAAACTTTCCAAACAAATGCTAAACTTTAAACTACAGAGCTATAAGCCCAGAGAATATCAGGCAGGATAAATGTCTAAAAAACCCTCCAATTCCCCAGGCCCTGTGCTTAGGTACATAGTATTTAAACTGCAGGAAATCAAAGATAAAGAGAAAATCCCCAATGAAGATGACAAAACACTTCCACAGAGAAGCGAAAGTAAAGATTAATTTCTCTTCATTCATAATAAGGAAGAAGAAAGTGAAGTGTTTGTTAAAGATAAGCCCAGATGACCCAGAACTCTCTTCCTGTGAAATTGTCCTTTAGACATGTAGAAGAAAAACAACTGTTTTAGACAAACAAAAAGTAGGGAGACGCAGTGCCAGAAAGCCTAGCAATAAATATTAAAAAAGTATCATTAGAAGGGAGGAAATTTGTATAGGGTAGCAACTTAAAGCTGTATAAAAAGAACATCAAAAAAGGAAGACATGGGTAAATAAAAACAAACTTTTCCTGTTATTTATTCAACTGATAGACTCAAAGAGAAATTAAAAAGACAAATTAATTTGAAATACTTACACAGATGCATTTGATTAAATATGATTATATGCATTTATGCTTAAAGTAAATGATGACATCATTGACTCAAAGAACAGAGTATTTGCTTATAAAACATGTTCAGTGCTCATAAAATTATATTGTGAGTTTGAACATAGATGTGGATTCAGTGTGAATATATACAGAAGATGCTAGGGCCTAACTGTAAAGGGATATAATATTTACAAAAACATATCTGGTAAAGAATCAGAAATAGGCAAAAGATACCACAGTATTGGAGATATATAGAGAGCAGGAAGACCTTAGGAAAATATACAGCATTATATGTATCTAGGGCACTGTGAATTAAGACAAGGATTCACCACTTATCAGTGAAGGGTAAAGTTCCATGTATTGCAGATGAGAATACAAAATGCTGTAGCCACTTGGGAAGGTATTATCTTTTTTTTTTTAACACTTCTAACTATGCACTTACTTCTGACAATATGCAAGACAACAATTTTAAAGTAAGAAATTTCTATTCTGAGCTAGTTTCAGAATTTTGAGTCTATGGTTGGTTTGTCTTGCTGTTTGGTGGCCTGTGGTGAAGCATATGATGGAACAAAGAGAGATGAGGGCTAGGTGTGGGGATCGACAGAAAGCAGGAGAGAGGTAGAACCAAGTTCTCTTGTAAACTTTTACGCCTAAAAATGTAACTCACGCTACATGGCGCCACCAACTGTTTCATCACCTAGACATTGTTCCATCAACTCTGGACAAAAGCTTTCCGTAACACAGGAGACTTCAAGTGACACTTTCAGAAGAAACCAAGCAGCATTATTCGTAATTACTCAAATGTGCATGCATACAGAGCAGAGCACATTCCTACAATATCCTCCAGTAAGTTGGTCAATGGATAGACACACTCAGTATACTCAGATGGTTGGCTATTTCTCAACATGAACAAGGAAAAGGCAAAAGAATCTGCATGGTACAAAGACCAGTTGTGAACCTGGGATTAGGGAAAGGGTGGGGTGAAAATAGGAAGCTCGGAATGCTTAGATCTGCAAGCTTTATTTGCCCCTACAGTTCTGAGGAGCAAACTTAAATCTTGTGTATGAAAGACATGCAGTCTGCCATGAGATACACCCGACTCCTTCTGTGGAGCCTGATCACTTACAGATTCTTTCACACATTTTTAAGTAGTCAACTGACTTACACCACAGAAAGAGCTGATCAATTATCATGACAGGGATTGTGGGGATCCTGACTCTGCACTACACCATCGCTCACTTTTCCACCATCCTTGACTACACTCACCTGATGTGGGTTTTTTTTTTTTTTTTATGTTCTTACCAGTTCTGCACTAGAAGCCTGGAAAGGCAAACCTCTGGCAGCTCCAAAGAGGCACATCTTGCCCTTTTGAAGTGGATGCCACGAACAGGGAACACCACTGGGGCTGTGTGTGTGTGTGTGTGTGTGTGTGTCTGTGTGTATATTTTCTGTGAAACAGTGAGTGTGAAGCATCATGCCTTACCTGGGTATTGAGTCACTAGATTTTTGCTCCATTGGCACACCAAGGCACTTTCAGGAAGGGCCTGTTCCTTAAAGAAAAGCAGTTGTCGTGGGAATTATTAAGGTAGACTCATTAACCCACGCAGTGCCTTGGGTAAAGCTACCATCTAAATAATATAAATGTGTTATGGGGGTCTGGTTGTTGTGATATCAACTAGATTCATCCCATCATGAACTTTTTCTGAGGATTATTACACATATTTTAGGAAGTTCTCCAAAAGAAACTTGTTGTATAAATCTGTTTTCCTCAAGATTTGAGAACCAGAGACTATTTAGTAGTGTTTGTATAAGCATGTTTCTTGCATGATTAAGGATATAGTCATGAATGATGAATATGAAAGAAAATCAAATTTTTCAGTCTCCACAAATGCCCTCAGATTCTCTTACCATTTGATGACTACGGTCAGTGTGTGGAGAACCAGGTATCAGCTAATAGACATTGAAACATTGGTGCTTTCCTTTGTGATGTGTGACTGAAAAATAGGGCTGTGTGTCATTCGATTTGCTTTTCCATCTGGCTTTTACATTTACCAACCCAAGAGCCATATCATTTATCCCTCAAAATGGTCTCCTTTTTATTTGATGAAATTTCTTTCCATGGAACTCTATTCCACCTGTCAAGCTTCCCTTTGCTCATATTAAAGAGGGAAAGTTTTTACTTTTGATATGTCTAAATTAAAATGGTGCAAGAGTCATTTGCCTTAAAGACCCTAGCAATGATAGCAGAGATTTCATGAATGGTAAATTAGAATTTGGGTATTTTTAGTCCAGTAGATCTTATATTTTATAAAGAAAAGAAAGACTTATTTTATTGCTCAGAATAACTGAATTATTACACATTCATCACAATTACTAGCTAAAAGGCTGTGGTATGTATTTTCTTTAAAAAGTAAACAATAGATCCTCTGTTCCAAGAAACATTTCATCTAAGAAAAAAAATGATTTTGTAATTCAAAACAGAAATTGGCCTAAGTTTTCATCATACATGGTCACATTTGTGTGCCATTTCATCTGGGCAACTTGCTGACATTTTTCGTGTTTGTGACTTCATAGGCTGTGGTCATTTGTTACCCCGACATTACCCATCTGCACATGCATTTGTCATTCTCCCCTTGAATTTGCTCCAGTTGGGTACCGGGAACGTAGGACCAAGAATAATAATGTTACGTGAGGGATATCATTAGAGGAAAAATTGTACTTCAAAGTCCAAGCACATATGGTTTTGACTTTTATAAAGATGGCAGGTGGACATGAAGAAAAGGTTGATTTCAAATTTATTTTTGAGATGGGAGACTTCTTAAAGTCTGAGGAAGATGAATTTTCAATTTGGAATTCCTCATAATTGAAACACGATCGGGTTTTACAACTTCCTGAGGTAACTTTTGTGGATGCCGAAGCTGTCCTCTTGAAGAGCAGCGGAACAATTTAACGGAAGTGTCAGAATGATGGAATACTGACAAATGTTAGGTAAGAGAAGGAACACAACCATTTAAAGTAACAACAATGAGCTAATGAGGAAATAATTATCTTTGAACATGCCTCACAATTGAGAACAGTTTTTAAACAGTTATCTATTTTAGAAGACCAATTTACTATACATTTTGTTTATTTCTAAAACTCCTCAGAATATAGATGTTTAAAAATGCTGATGATTTTTTTAGTGAGTCTGCAAGTTTGGTCCTTTGGAAATATCCTTATCATGTCAGCAATAGGGATGTGACCTATCAAAGAAGGGACAAAGATTGATCTAGTAGAACTGAGAACCCCAATGCTAGCTGTTATCCTAAAGACATTCAAATGTCCAGTGGTGATATTTACTAGCAAAACATGAGAAACCACTTAAATGTGAATTTATAGGAGAGGCTAGACCAAGTCCTGTTAGAAATGTACCACGATTGTCTTATGTCATATTGTCAATAATATTGGCATATTCAATATTATGGAATAACATCCAAGATGTAGAATAAAAAGCAAAATTCAGAGTATTATATTCTGAATAGGATGCTAATGCCCATTATAATTGTTTCATATACACATTATTCATGCATATAATTTTAGTAGATTTTAAAACAGATTCAGCATTTCTTCCATTATATTATGGATAAACAGAGAAGCAGCTAATTTTATTGTCCTCATCTCTGAAGTGAATCACAGCTACAAATGTCTGCTTTGCAGCCTTGTGTCGAAACGATAAACGTGTGAGGAGTCAGAAGCTTCCTATGACAATTTTTGATTTGAGATAAAGGTTTTGGTGACATCTACCCTTTTCTTGGTCAGTAATCAGGGTTTGTGTGAAGTAGTGGAGAGGTGATCAGGGGATCCCGTTATACACAGTTGGTTTTGATGGAGAGAGACTGTATGAAAAGGTTTGGAGATATTTCTAGAAGAGTAGAAAGAAATTGGATTCCTAACATTTCCATTGTGCTTGTGTGCATGTGTGTATGTGCCCGTCTGAGTGTGCCTAGGTGTGTGCTCATGGAGGCAAGAGGAAACTTTTAGCAGTGCTTCTCAGGTTCCGTCTACCTTCATTTAGGAAGGGTTTCTCACTGACCTGGGTTAGTCTAGGCTGGCTGTTGAGTGAACTTCAAGAATCCACCTGTCTCTGCCCTGCTCCCTGGCCCATGCCAGGGATTGCAAAGGCACACCACCACATATGCCTTTTTTTAAATAAAAAAAAATGTGAGTTCTGGGAGATTGAACTCAGACCTCAGGCTTATGAGGTAAGTACTTTGCTAACTGAGCTCACCTTTCTTCTTTGTGGCCAGCAAGAATCCAGTAGTTTACAGATGCTTTGTGTTTCGTAGGATTTGTCATTGGACTTGATTCTCGAGTATAATGAATTCAGGCAAAAAGCTGTTAGGACAGTTTTAGAGAGGGAACAAAGATTGATTCTGGGCATGGAGAAGGACAGGCTTTTTCTCTAACTGAGAAAGAGGTTTGGAAACGAGTAAGAAATATCCTTAGTACACATTTTCAGCATACTAAAGAAACCCTAACACAGCTCAGGTTTGTGGCCGTAGATCCAGATCAAGTATTCCCTAATCCATTATCTGTCAGCAAAAGGTGCATCAAGTAGGATCTTACATACCAACCCTGCATTTGCAGAGGTCTGGCAGGTGCCCCTCTGAGATGGAGTCACAGTGGAACAGAACCTGGTAACATGCTATTGCTCTTCTTCAGTTTCAGTCTCTCTCATCCTCAAAGCTATGGGTGGTACCAGAGAAGATGAGCGGCAGTAGGCAGACTTGGCTTAACAACGTTTCTCTAAAGAAACAAAATTAATAAGTTGAGGGGGAAATATTAAATTAAATTGCTTATTATATGAAACTAACCAATATAATTTTGGAGGTACATGCTACAGTCCTGTATCTTGCAAACTGTGACCCCAGTACATTCCAGGGTGTGAATTAGTCAAAGTCCAGAGTCCTCAGAACTAGTGGAGTTAATGATACAAATATCTATCCAGGAATAATAGACAGAGGGATGCAATATTTTCTTCCTGCCAATGGGAATCAAAAAGGTTCTCCCAGACTCCATGGGTTAAGTTACCCTGAAGCACACTGCTTTACATTGAGGTAGTCAATATAACGGCAGTCTACTTTACATTGAGTCCACAGACATGTTAACTTCTTTGAGCACCGTTTCTACAGAGATACCTAGAAATAACATTTCATCTGGCAATCTAGTGGCCTGTTCAATTGGAATATAAATGGAACTATCATGCAGATAAGGTTAAATATTCCTATAAACTACTTTGTTGTTGTTGTTGTTGTTGAAACCAAAGACTGCAAGAATAGGCCACTTGATCATTGGTTATCCAGTTGTTTTGCTGATATTTGCCATTCTAATTGGAATAAGACAAAAATCTCAAAGTTGTTTTATTTGCATTTTCCTAATTGTTAGTGATAATATAGAATCATATCGTTAATGTCTACCTAAATTTTTCTACAATACATGTGAAGTCAGTGTATAAATACGCATATACAGTTGGCTGACAATTCTGCCTCCAAGCCAAAATCCATCTATCAAATCCAACACCAGGCATGAGATGTACGTTTTTAAAGTTATTGGATAGGGTTGTTCAAGAGACTCTGAAAACATTGCAGGCTATTGCTACTTCCTGCCCTTTGTTTCCCCTCAGAGTTGAAAAGTAAGTCCTTTTTATACTTCAGATACAGAGTCCAGAGGACCTACCTAAAAACTGGAGTCTACCTAAAAACTCCTACCTGAGGACTAGCTTTGCTGGGATCGTAAGGCTTCATGCAAGCTTCTAATAGAGGCTTTAGGGTTCATTTCTGGGTCTTCAATTCTATTCCATTGATCTATCTGCCTTTCTCTGTTCCAATACCATGAGGTTTTTTTACCACTATTTCTCTGTAGTACATCGCTTTGTAAATTTGATGAATATTGCATTAAATCCGTATATTGCCTTTTGGTAAAATGCTTATTTCTACAATATTAATTTTACCTGTCCATGAGGTGGGAAGGTCTTCCTGTCTTCTGGTGTCTTCTTCAATTTTTTTCCTCAGTGTCTTAAAGTTTTAATTTTACAATCCTTCCCCGACATGGTCTAATTTATTCCAAGACAGTTTATAATGCTTTTGTGAATGTTATTGCTTCCTTAATTTCTTTCTTGGTATGTTCATTATTTTTGTGTGTTAATTTTGCTTTCTGCTTCTTTGATGAATGTCTTCATAAGTTTTAAGAGTTTTCTGGGGGAGTTATCAGGATCAAATAATTTTATTAACTTAGGCTTTTTTCCATTTCTTTAATCCAATTTGGCTAATGAGTCATAAATCTTGTTAATATTCATAGAACCAACCTTATCTCCCCATTGGTTTGTATTGTGTTGCTTTATGTTTTTCACTAACCTCAGCCATGATTTCGATGATCTCATCCAATCTTCTGTTTTAATGTGTTGTTTGTTATTGCTTTTCCAAGGCCTTCTGGTACATCTTTCCCTTATTAAATTATGTCTTTCAACTTTTTTGATGTAAACACTTAACACTATAAAGTTTCTTCTTAGCACTGTTTTCATTGTGTCTGAGAGACTTTGCCGTGCTATATGCTCATTTTTGTTTTCTTCTAGGAATTTTTAAAAAGAAAGTTATGAAAATCATTGAAATGGGTGAGTAACTTAAAAGAATAATTCAAAACATGGAGAAAAATGAGTAAATAAAATTGAGAATGAAAACAAAGCAAACAGAAATTCTGAAAGGGAGAGAGCTATCAACCAAATAAAAATTACAGTAGGAAACATCATAAGGAAGACATGACTAAGCAAAGAGAATAAATGCTAAGGAAAAAGGGCTATATCAAAAATGTAAGGTATTTTGAGATATAGAAGGAAAAAAATAAACATAAATGGCCCAAACCCCCAATTACTATGGGTTACATTGAAAAGAACATGAGTAAGACTTATGGGTGTAATAAGGAATTGAAATAAAGCCCAAAGAAAAATTATTCAATGAGTCATAGAGCAAATCTCTATAAACAAATGGACCTCTAAACACTAGCAGGACTTAAAACCCCTATGTGCTGGACTGTTTTAAGTTAATGTGAAGCAAGGTAAAGTCACCTGAGAGGAGGGAACCTCCATTAAGAAAATGCCTCCATGAGATGGGCTGTCCACAAGCCAGTAGGGTATTTTCTTAATTGGTGATTGATGGGGTGGCACCCATCCCATTATAAATGGTTTCAACTCTGGTCTGGTGGTCCTGGGCTGTATAAGAAAGCAGGCTGAGGAAGCCATGGAGAACAAGCCAAAATAATGTTACCTATATACATAGGATCCCAGGGCTAACCACTTAGCATTGGATAACCCATTGTAGGGAGAATCTTCCCCAGGGAAGATCATTTCTGCTGCCTTAGCTCTCCCTTATTGTCCATAGTTCTTTCTTTAGAGTTGGGCCCCTGCCTCAACTTTCTCCCTTCCATGTTAGCACGTTCATTAGTCTCATTATTGGTCAAGTCTTGTTTGTTCAGTCATGTTGATGAGACTTAATGAATGTAGCCTCTCTGACATTTCTAGCAGACACAGTCTCACACCAAACTTTTTGCTCCTTTGGCTTTTACAGTCTTTTGGTTCCCTTTTAAGCAATGATCCCTAAGCCAGGCATTATATAGTAGATGTTTCAGTTGGGATAAGACAATACACTGTTACGTATTCTCTGTATTTTGATAAGTTGTTGGATTTTTTTTTTTTGTGATGTTCTCTGTTACAGAGAGAAGGTATTTTTGCGTGTGTGTGTGTGAGTTAATATTAAATTTTGATATTTTTTCCATTTTATTTCTCTTTTTACTTATTTACTTTGCATCCCATTTACTGCCCAACTCCTGGTTACCAATCCCACAATCCTTCTCCCATCCCCCCTCAACTTCTCCTCTGAGTGGGTGTTCCCCTGTTGGGTATCCACCCCATCCTGGCACTTGAATTCTCTGCAAGGCTAGGTGCTTCTTCTCTTATTGAGGCCAGACAAGGCAGCCCAGCTAGAAGACTATATCCCATGTATAGGCTACAGCTTTTCAGATAACCCCTGTTCTTGTTATTTGGTACCTACCTGAAGACCACACTGCACATCTGCTACATATGTGCAGGGATGTCTAAGTTCAGCCCATTATGTTCTTTGGTTTGTGGTTCAGACTCTGAGAGCCTCAAGGATCCAGGTTAGTTGACTCTGTTGGTTTTCCTGTGGAGTTCCTATCCCCTTTGGTGCCTGAAATCATTCTTCCTATTCCATAAGAGTCCCCAATCTCCATCCGCTGTTTGGGTGTACGTGTCTGTATCTGTCTGAGTCAGCTGCTATATGGAACCTCTCAGAGGACAGCATGCTCCTGTCTGCAAGCATAACTGAGTATCATTAATAGCATTACAGATTTGCACTTGCCCATTGGATGGGTCTCAAATTGGGCCAGTTATTGGTTGGCCATTCCCTCAGTGAGAAAAGGTTCTTTGATGAGAGTTGAGAGCTACACTTACCTGTGGATATATAGATAAGTATTTCAAATATAGTTATGAATTATGCTTGTTTATTAAAGTGGTAGTTATAGGTTATCCTACAAGATCCATGACTTCACTATCACTATGTATTTGACTCAGTTTCTATTTTGTTTATAATTTTTAAATGATATTTTAATTTCAATTGGGGAACTGCTGGTTACTGCTACAGTGTGTATGCCATTATTGTATCCTTAGAGTTACTGTGTCATGGTGGTCATTGCTGTGGATTTTAGGTATCGAGACTGGGTAGAACTATTGGTTTCTTCTCTCCCTTGGAAGTTTGCATGGTTCTTCTGGTACCAGGAAAGCTGGTCCTCAGAGGGGAGAATTTCAAGTCAGATCCAGCTCAGGTTTACTGGTTCCTGTGTCTGAAGAACAGGGTATCTCCAGCAATTGGAATTTGCCTTTTATTCTTGTTTAAACAAGATCAATAGACCTGAAGAGAGATACCCAAGCTTATGCTCCAGGTTCCCATGGCTGTTGGGGGTAGGGTGGGGGTTGGGATGGAAAAGAGATAGCTAAGCACAAACCAGGGCCCTGAGGTAGTATGGAGTAGAGAGAACTCTGTGAAAAGAAATGGAACTGGAGATGTGATGGTGGTGAGGTGAGGAACAGGATGATATGAGAGCCTGTACAACCAAGAGAGGTCCAGGCCCAGGCTACTGCCAGGGGCCATGTCAGGTCCCATGGCCTTACTGCAGCCTGGGTCTGTGTTGATGTCTGTAGCCCGTGTTGCAATCAAGACCTATCCAGAGGTCAGTGGACTTGACTGCTTCATGAAACCATGTAGATGTCCAAGGACTATACTGACACTGAGAGCCAAACTAATCTGAGTGGCCTGTGCTGCCACCTGAGACCATGGTGACATCCTGGTATGGACTCTTCCTGGGAAACATGTCTCAGTCTGTCATCCTGTTGCAGCTGGGGTTTGTGTCAATCCCCATGCCCTGGGTTGCCACCAAAGGCCATGTGGATATCAGTGTTCTGGCTGCAACATGAGACCATGTGGATGTCTGAAGGCCATGCTTCCACCAGGGAACATGCTGATTTGAGGGCCCTGTGCCACTACCTGAGGCCATGACCACATCTGAGCCCATGCTGCCACTGGGGGCCATGTCTGGGTCTATGGTCTTATCTCAGACATGGTCTGTGTTGATGTCCAAGGCCCAGGTTACTACTAAAGGTCTTGGATGTGGGCTCCTGCCTGAGGTCATATTGATGGAATATGGATCCTGAAGTGGTCAAAGATGATCTATAGATGCTACTAAGACTATTAAAAATTTTAAAAAATAATTGAGCAAATTACTTTTTTAATTGATGGGAACATAAGAGCATTTCAATACAAGCAATTAAGCTGTCAAAGGTGTCATTTGACAGCCAAGTCAGCACTGCAGAATATTTAATGAAATACTATACACAAAGAAAACAGATAATCTTATTCAAAAGAACAAAAAAGCATATATTTCATGACATTAATAGATGGAAAAAAAAAAAGAAAGCCAAGAAGGAATCTATTAAGTGTAATACAGTAACCTAGCAACTTCCTAATATTAACATAGGAAGAATGAAGGAAGAACAATCTAAGCAGAACAATCATAAAAAGTATAGGAACTAGAAATTCCATCTGAAAACTAACTGAATGAAAAAGGCCTAAACACGATATTTAAAAGAAACAGAATGACTAGATTTAGAAACAAGATAGAACTACTTCCTGTCTCCAAGAAACACACATTAATGACAAAGACATTCAAAAACTGAGTCAAGATTTACAAATAAATCTATTAAGCAAATAGAAACTGTAAACAAGCTGACACAATAATTTTAATGGTGAAAAAATGGACCTCAAACTAAAACTACTCAGAAGACAGAAATCTTCCACAAAAACCAGACTCCTACTTCACTGGCTGTAAGTAACATACCTCAAAATCATGGATAGACACATCTTTAGGGTGAAAGGATAGACTGAAGATTTTATAAATTATTGGAACCAACAAAGATAATAGAAAAGCAAGTGTCACTCTTGTTTTATCAAACAAAATAGTCTGCAAACTAAAATTAGTCCAAAAAGATGAAGAAGTCTATTTAATGCTGACTGGGGGAACAATTCATAAAGAGTACATTAACACTCTAAATATAGACATACCAAATATAGTTGCTTTCAATTGCATAAGCACATACTACTATGCATACAGCCATAGATTAACTCCAACAAAATAATAATGAGTGATATTAATGCTCACTTTGAAAAACAGATAAGTCACTAAGAGAAAAAATAAAAATAAATATTGGAATTAAATGACGCCATAGATCATATGACTTAAGAGATATCTACAGAACATTTCATCCTAATGTAATAGAATAAAGACTATTCTCAGCAGTCCATGTAACTTTCTCCAAAATACACCACATATGAGGACACAAAGCCAATCTGAATAGATACAAGGAAATCGAAATAGCTTCTTGCCTTCTATCTGAGTACAACAGGATAAAGGTCAAAATCAACAGGAGGAGATTCTACAAAGATGCAGAAGAAACTGGTAGAAATTAGAAGTACATGTCCCGCAAATGAAGGACATCAAAAAGTTCCTAGAACTGGATGCAAATGAAAACACAGCATGTCAACACTAGCAAGATAAAGAATTAAAGCACAGCATATCAAAACTATGGAATTAGTCCTCCCATCAAAGTTCATAGCTCTATGTTCCTCTATTACAAAATTAAGAGCTATCAAATAAATAAGGTAGTGATGTACTTGAAGGCAGTAGAAGCAAATCCAACCCAGAAACAGTAGATGGAAAGAAATGTCTAAGATCAAGAAAAAAGCAAGGGCTGGAGAGACAACAGTTGTAAAGAGCATTTGCTGTTCTTGCAGAAATTGCAGGTTCGGTTCCCAGCACCTATATTGTAGCTTACTATCATCCATAAGTTCAGTTCCAGAGGACCCAATATCCTCTTCCTACTTCTGAAAACACTGTACAAACATGCTGCACATAAACACATATAAATAAAATAAAATACAAGCATTTAGCTTTTTAAAAGATAAGAACATAAATCAATGAAAACCAAATGAAAACAAAATAAAGATAATTCATGGAAATAAAAATTGGTTCTCTGAAAACATAAACAAGATTTGTAAGCCCTTAGTCCAATTAACAAAAACAGGGGGATAAAACATTAGACATTTATCATTAGGCATTGGAGAAGAAGAGTGACTGAAGAGATTTGTTTCACCAACTTGATACAAACTTGAGTCACCTGGGAAGAAGAAACTACAGTTCATGATTTTCCTCTGTCAGCCTGGTCTGTGTGCATATCTGTGAGGCATTTTCTTGATTAATGATTGGTGTCAAATAGCTCAGGGTTGGTAGTCCTTAGCTGTTTAAGAGAGCAAGCTGAGCAAACTAAGCAGCTTCTATCCATGGTTCCTGCCTACTCTTTCTACACTGACTTACCTCAGTGAACTGTTGTGATCTGGATGCATACCCTTCCTTTCCAAAGTAGCTTTGGCCAGTGTTTGATTATAGTAATAGAAAGCAAACTGGGAGAGAAGCTGATACAAGAATGTCATCTTGCTGTGATGGAGCTGACTATGTGGTTTTACGCCTTTGGATGTTTTGTAGTAGGAAGGTGGCAATAATGCTGTGAAAATATATTATAAAAGCTGACAGATTCAATGCACTCACCATCAAAACTTCAATGATGTTCAGCACAAAAGAGAAAATAAAAGCAACGCTAAATTTCATACAGAGATAGAAAATACCTGAATAGTCAAATCAATCCTCCGAAGAGAGAAACTTTCGAAGGTATCACAACACTTGACCTCAAATTACACTACAAAGCCATAATGACAAATACAGTACAACAATGGCGAAAGAGCCAATTGGACCTGCAGAATAATCAAACAGAACTAGGGACCAAGAGACAAACGAACACAATTACAGCCACATAGATATGTCAAAAATGTGACAAATGTCCATGGTAGAGAAGACAGTCAATTCAATGACTGGTACTGACAAACTGATATATACATTTAAGAAAATAAAATTAGGTCCATGACATCCTTTAGAAAAATCACTGAAGACTGTACCAAAGACCTTAGTTTAATACCCTTGAATGCAGAAAGTATGCTAGAAAAACATATCAAGACATAGTCACATATATGAACTTTCAGAAAATTTTGCTTCAACATTACAGGGAAGAACCCTAGACTATTGACAGATAAGATTATATGACATGAAAGTGCTACTTCACAGCTATGAAAACTTTTAGCAGAGTGAAAGGACAGCCTACAGCACAAGAGAAAACTCATACCAGGTATATTTCATACAGAGGCTAATAGTTATAATGTTTACAGAACTGCATTAATCAAACACCAGAAAAAAGAAAATTCCCAACAACCAGACAGAATAATGACATGTTCTCATGTTCTTCGATTCACACAGGAAAAAAACACAACCTTCCATAAATAC
Source organism: Rhabdomys pumilio (assembly GCA_030674055.1). Taxonomy (NCBI): domain Eukaryota; kingdom Metazoa; phylum Chordata; class Mammalia; order Rodentia; family Muridae; genus Rhabdomys; species Rhabdomys pumilio. The sequence continues at coordinate 28,520,107 of JANHMN010000001.1, forward strand.
TTTGAAACAATTTGATATCCTTAGACATCAGGTATACAAATTTAAACTGTTCTGAGACCCCATCTCAGCTCAGTGAAAATGGCTTTCATCAAGAACACAAATGACAACAATGTTTTAGAATGTGAGGAAAGAGGAACCCTTGGACACTGGTGGTTGTGTAAACTGCTATAGGCACTGTGGAAGTCATAATGGAGATTTCTTACAACAGTAAAAATAGAGCTACTATACGATCCTCCTATACTACTTCTGGGCACATATCCAAAGAATTAAGTCAACATACCAAAGAGATACTCACACATTTATGTTTATTGCTGCAGTATTCACAGTAACTAGGAAATGGACTCAAACCATATGTCCATCAAGAAGTGAGTGGATACAAAAAATATGGGATATATTCATGGTGAAAATTTATTCAACTATAAAGAAGATATAAAATTTTCAGGAAGAAGGATGGTTCTGGAAATTATCATAACAAGTTAAGTAATCCAGGCTCAGAAAGAAATACTTTATGATCTCTCTTATAAACAAACCTAATGTTTTAATATTATATGTGTTATATTTATGTGTATGGGATATAAGTCATAAAATTAAAAAGGAAGTAATGAAAGGAGAAAGTTAGAACCTATTGCAAAGAAGGGGGAAGGGGTAATAGAATACATGTGAGATGAAAGAATAAAGGGGTCCACAGGGGAGGGACAGTGTGTGCAGAAAATGGAGAGAAGGAGTTGGGAGAAAAGGGAAAGAACATCAATGAAAAACAAACAAATGGAAAACAAAATTATGGAAGTAAATGTGACATGACTAAATACATTGTATACAAGTTAAACATAATAAGTAAGTTAATAACAAAATGCTAGATATTAATTTAACCATATAACATGAAAACATTAATAGTATAGATATATCAATTAGAAGACAGCTTGTTAGAATGAATGAAAAACAAGAGCAAAACCTGGTATGGTGAACCATACTTGTAATCTGAGCATTCCGCTGACTGAGGCAGGAGTATTATGAATGTGGATACAAGCAGAGTTACAAGGCCTTATCTAGAGAAACAAACACAAATGAAATGCCCAAACCAAAATAAGAACCCATCTACAGAAATCTAACTCAAGTATAAAGATTCAACCAACTTTGAGAAAAATCTAGCACAGTAATAGTTCAATCTGAATTTTCAGATACAGCGATCATCACAGAAAGCCATATGTGGCTAAAACACAGAGGACAATTGAAGGGAGGATTCCCAACCCCAACTGGTAGAGCTACAACACGATGCCAATCCCTACAACTCAAGAACAAAGAAGGCCTAAACAAAACTTAAAAATGGCAATACCAACTTCTCTCTACAGCAGAAACCACTACAGAAAATATTCAACCCATGGCAGAATATCTCAGCTAACCGCCATGCTGAATTGTGGAGCCCAGCCCCTATGGATTCATCTGTAAAACAATCCCACACTTAAGGATCGGGAAAACTTGCAGAAGAGACTATCGGGGAGTTCCTTGTGCGATTCTGTCTCTTAGTCATATCAGAAACTATACTTTCAAAGTTTCACCATGACCACACAAATATGAGCTGAACAAGAAGGACACTAGCAAACCTGCCAAACTGGATCAGAGGAAGCCCTACAAGGCATCTGTCCTGACAACTGGGGGAAAGCTGAGAGCAGGGAAGAGATGGCCTTCCACAAGGAAGAGAACTCTAAGTGTATATCAGTGCCGGTCAGTCCTGAAAACACACATGTATGTGATATTATATGGACTAAACAGGTCATAGTTGGAAATGTATATGTATTCAAATGTATATATGCATGCAATAATAATTGATGACAAAAGAGGCTATGAATTAAACAATAGGAGGCATGTGTCAGAGAACTTGGAAGGAGGAAAGGGAAGAGAGAAATTATGTAATTAAAATACAATCTCAAAAGTAAACAATAAGACTTTTTGTAAATGATAAAACGGCAATCAAACATGAATGTGATATTCTCACAAGATTTTCCCAGTAGAAATGTTATAGGCAATTGATGGTGCCTGAGAAAGTCTTCTTCATAAAGAATTCTTTAAAGGTTAGCTTATCCCAATAGGTGAACCATAAACACATACAAACAATATATAATGATCTCAGCAGGTTACGTTTGTAATTGTGTGTGTGTGTGTGTGTGTGTGTGTGTGTGTGTGTGTGTGTGTAACTATAATGAAGGAATAAGAGACCATGCATTTAAGGATCATGAGGGACATTAGAGGTGGAGAAAGGAGATGGAGTGTTGGATGATGTAAGTACAGTACCCTATATGAAATTCTCAAAAGAAAACAAAAAGCACACAACAGAAAAGCTAAGAGTTACACATGTTAAGACACAACAGACTTTAGAAAAAAGAAAACTAAGATAAATAGATTTGCAACTAAAATATTCTATATCCAAGAGGATACCTATTTACAAACATATATACACGTGACAAAACATTCTTCTACACACAAGACCAAAGTTTGCAAAAAACTTCCAGAAGAAAGAGAGCTAGGCATTGCTATTGTTGGAGACTTAAATACTCTTCTTAGGGTAAAGGCTAGATGCTCTTGACCAAAAAGCAGGAAGTATACACACCATGTTATAGACATCATTAAGTAAACTGAATTTACTTGTTACTAACTAAACACCCCACAGGAAAAAAAGCAGATGAGATCTCTTAACTATGGAGACCACCTTTACAAAGTAAAGAATAAAAGCCATTTAGCCACTTAATAGAGTTGAACTGGAAGTCAATAAATGGTAATCAGAAAATAAACATCTATCCAGAATTATGACACATAGACCTAACCTAAACTGCATATCAATCTTGAAGTCCCATAATATATATATGTGTGTGTGTGTGTCTGTTTATGATGTGTATGTGTATATGTGTATATATATATGTATATATATATATATGTATATATGCATATATGTGTATGCACATATATATATGCACGTACACACAAAGGATAATGAAACTACACACCATACAAACCAGTGGTATACTGCACCATGCAGTGCTGCTATAGCTTTAATACATTCTTCTCTAATTGTGTGGGAGACTAAGTACCCATTATAACAGTATAGAGAGGTGGGACCTAATGAACAGTGCTTAGGTGACTATCATAATCATATTAACTAGTGCTCATGACAAAGGGACAGTAGTACAGCTGTCTTTTATGGCTCTCTCACTATCTTCTTGTCTGTATACCATAAGGTAGCACAGTAAAAAGATTCTTGTCTGAACTTACACCAAGCTTTGATGTCTTATTCTCCAGAATTGTCTGTCGCCAAACTTTTCTTCATTGTTTGACAAATTCTTTGAGATATTTAAATAATTAAAATTGCCAGTTCTCCACAATTTAAAAAAATACATAAGCAGAGTGAATACTTTCCAATTCATTTTATGAGACAAATATGTTCTAATACTCAAAACACCTATGCCCCAGACACAGACTAACAGGCTAATATCTTTCATGGGCACTGTCTTAGTTAGGGTTTTACTGCTGTGAACAGACACCAGGACCAAGGCAAGTCTTATAAAGACAACATTTAACTGGGGCTGGCTTACAGGTTCAGAGGTTCAGTCCATTATCATCAAGGATGGAGCATGGCAGTATCCAGGCAGGCATGGTGCAGGCAGAGCTAGCTGAGTGTTCTACATCTTCATCTGAAGGCTGCTAGCAGAATACTGGCTTCCAGGAAGCTAGGATGAGTCTTAAAGCCCACATACACAGCGATACACCTATTCCAACAAGGCCACACCTTCTAATAGTGCCACTCCCTCACATAGAAACCATCACAGGCACAGATACAACATTCTTATGACCAAGTTATGTTCATATATTCATAAATCATTTAATTTAATTCATATTATTAACAAAAGTAAATAGTAAACTAAAAGCTCATACAAATATTTGATAAAGATATTTATAAAAAGATTTTTAAAACCCATTGAAGATTCTGAGGAGAAATATGATGTTGTCCTAATTGATTTTGAAAGTGAGTGGAAACTAAAGCAAAAGAAAATCTATGTGAACAGAACACCTTAATTTTTGAAGGTGTTTTATATGTGAGAGAATTTGAAGGATTCTGGAGCTACTGAGACATTTTTTGGAATTGACCAAAAGAACAGCAGATGGCTTTCTTCTTTTTGGCATGGTAGCCTACAGACAAGCATGAGAAATGTTTTTCTTTGGATTTGGAGTGTCCTCCAAAAGTCTATGTGAAGGCTCCATGACTCTAACCCAGGAGTGGCACTTACTGTGAAATTCTGGCCTTCCAGCTGGGTTCTCATGTAACTTGAAAACAAGCACAGCCAAGGGGATCGTGAAACTCTGCACCACCCCCCTCGTTTTTCTCGTTTGTGCATAAAATAAATATTCTCCTATCATGTCATGCAAACTTGCATGGGTAATGGGTATGTTTATTCATGGATGGGAACATATAAAGCTTGTGAGTCAAAACAATTCTTTTCTCCTTATAATGTATAGAATTCCAGTTCTTGGTTGGCTCACCCTGTGTCTTGGGTCCTGTGACAATGAAGACTGCCATGGCTGGAGTATACACCTAAGCAAGAATGTTCACTTTATCAATGAGAAGAAACTACATCGAAAAATTTGAGGCTATTACACTACAGCATTGCCCCAATGACCTTAAGACCTCCCATAGGCTTAGCATTCTTAAAGTTCGACCACCTTTCAGAGGTCCTTCCCTAGGCCAAGCCTTTAATACAGAGGCATTTCCTAGGCATTCAAAAGATGATGCTCTAATGTATTTGTCAATGGATCAGAAACAGCTAAAACTATCACAGTTAGCATGTGGAAATGCTATTCTTTCATGTTTTTATTAGGTTTCCAATGAAGTTGTTTCAACTAATGGGCAGAACAAACCTCATATTAGAATTGAAAACAAAGCGCATCACATGTTTATATGTATCCATTTCACTTTAGATGCACAGGTCTATGTGTTTGATAACAAAGGAATGCTTCTGTAGATTGCTCAGTGATCAACTATTTAGACAGAGTGGGTAAGTAGAAGTCATCTATCTCAGGGCACTGATACTAGTCCTTTCTCCCTTTAGAGAACCACCATGATGAATGTTTACATTCATCATTAAGCTTCCACAGTTTAAGAGTTTGAAATAAATGTGGGAGTGTCCTAGATCTCACTACCCTTGGATCCAGCAGATTTTTCCAGCACTGATTGATACTCAAGAAAAAGCCTTTTCCAGCATCCTGAGTTATCTTCCTAACACCCTGCACAGCAGCCAGAGCAAAACAAGTTAAATGAGATCGGGTGACATAAAACAAAATGAAATCTCACTGTAGGAGGTTGTGTGGGGCTGAGTTCCCCCCACTCCCGTTGTCTATTGCTATCACTGTCATTTCTACATCTTTGACTATGGCAATTTGTAAAATCCAATTTGAAAATTTTTCCTTCTAAGGATTTTTTGTAATTTTAGAATGGTTTATGAAAGTCATTAGGAGACTACATTGAAGGTTACTTCAAAAAAAAAAAAAAAAAAAAACAGCCAAAATCAGGAAGAAGCATCCTGGTAGAGTCTTCTAAAGATTGACTAAGCATGAGTGTTAACAGCTTTCCTATAGAAAGACAGAGCAAAGTTCTGGAGGGGCAGGTTTCCTCAGCCATGATCTGAGCTTTTTTTTTTTTTTCTTTTAATACTAAGCACATAAACCTAAACCCTGTTGGGATTTCCTTTTCTTTCTTTCTTTTTTTTTTAAAGGGTAAAACAATAACAAAGGTGGAATGGATAGATTAGGTAAAAGTTGATGTTGAACATTTAGGGTATCTCAACAAACAGCAAATCAATTACAGAACTTTTTTTGCTCTTTGCTTACAGACCATCTGGGGCTGTCATGTAGCCTTGGCCTTTCTTTAAAAACTGTCGAGAAGAAATTGTCGAGATTGTCAGTAACACATGCCTTACACCGCTTGCAGAGCATCTGTATGAGGAATGAAGCTTACACAACTCTGGGGAAAGTTACACGGTATGCAGGAAGTGCATAGGTCTGGCTTGCCTTGGGATAATGTAAACGTTTGTAAAGCACAGTCAACTGTGCAGAGTTCACACCTCCATCCACAAAACACCTCATTTATATTATTTATATTTTTCTTGAATTTTTCCTCTTATATTACATTTTCAATGTCAGAATGTTTTCAGACATGCTAATATTTGTGATTTTCTATATTTCAAAAAATATGTGTATATTCTCCCCTTGTGTTTCTCTTTCCTCTTCATTGATACTCAGAAATCTAAAATTATTTTTAAAAATTTACTCCTTTCACTACTACATGTGGGGCATAGAGTACTACTGAATCTGTAATAACTGCAAGTCATAGAAATGGTAATTTGGGTCTTAGTAATTAGGGTGAATTATAGCTTACTTAAATCCACGTTATTATTTTGTATTTCCAAACTTTCATTCACTTGACTAGTTTTTCAAAGTAGGAGCTAAAACAATATATTGCATGAACAATATAGCTCTCAATCTTACAAAATAGCTATTCAGTCTCATGGATAAATAAATTTCATGTGAAATAACTTTAAGGAAAGAACTCTAGAGCTGGGCAGTGGTGGCACATGCCTTTAATCCCAACACTTGGGAGGCAGAGGCAGGTGGATTTCTGAGTTCAAGACCAGCCTGGTGAGTTCCAGGACAGCCAGGGCTATACAGAGAAACCCTGTCTTGAAAAAGAAAACAAAACATAAATGGAAAGAATTCTAAAATGAAAGTGGTATGTGTGTGGATCTGAGGGAAGCCTGAGTAAACCTGTAAGGAGTGGATTAAGTACTAAGTGAATGTGTACCATTGAAATGGATGCAGCCATGTCGAGTACCTGGTGTCTCTGACCCGTGGCAATAGCAAAGACTTTCCAAGGTGAGACTCAGAGAAATGGTGAGGCTCAGAAATATGATGAAGCCTTCCTCCAGTCTGTGTGAATGTTCCCAGGTATATAGACCCGTCCACCACAGTTTCTTCAAAGATAATTACAACATGAGCCTCCTTCCCTACAGAGATGTACCAAGATTAGCTAAACCTGCCTATCATTAGCTAAACCTAGCTCAACTGTTTATCATAAAAAAAAATAACCTCTTTACTCAGCTGAATACAATAAACTTGTCTCCTTTATCTACATGTATAAAATAAATGTGCTGAAGTCCTGGGTTGAGGTTGTTGCTTTCTGTTAAAGTAAGCACATTTAACCCAGTCTCAGCTCTTCTGTACATGTACGGGTATACCTGTTCTTTAATTCCCTCGTTGCCCCAGATAGGCTAATCCCTGAAGCCATACTAAGCATAATAGATGTCTGATTTCAGGTGAAAACAGTTGAAGAAAAATAGGTCATGAATTTGAAAGAAAGCAAGAGAAATGTACATAGAAGGGTTTGGAGGACAGAAAGAGAGGGAGAAAGTCATTTAATTATATATTTTCAATTAAAAAAACAAATTATATCAGTGCATTAATTTTTGTTTAGAATTATATATTATTCTAATAAGAACTCAAATGCTGTTCTTGCTCACAATTACAGTCACCAAAGTTATTTAAAATATATAATATCTTTTATTTCCATTTGCACACTAGCATATTAGTTCTTTATGGAAACTTTTTAAACTCTCAGTACTTTATTTTTTGCTGACATTGTATTTTTGAGATTCTCTGCTTGACATATTCCAGGTCAGTTTTCAACCTGTGGGTTACTACTCATTGGGGTTTGAAGGGCCCTTTTATAGGAGTTACCTAAGACCATCAGAAAACACAGATACTTACATTATGTTTTATAACAGTAGAAAAATTGCAGTTATTAAGATGCAATGAAAATAACTTTATGGTTGGGAGTCACCACAACATGGAGAACTGTATCAATAGGTTGATAGATTAGGAAGGTTTTGTCCTGGGAATATTTTTTTCCTGACCATTATGCTGAAGCTTGTCTTTAACAGCATCAACATGCTAGCAGCCAAAGTACACGGCTTGAGCCTGAAAATGGACCCCCAGAAAAAGTTATTAAATTAACAGGCTGGCATGTCAAGGATGGGTAAGATTCTACACAGAGTCTTATCAACCTAAGGCATAAGTGTATTGCTTTGGATAATGCATATTCCATGATGGGTAAGAAAGGCATTCCTGTCAGAATGACCTAAGACAGACTCAGTCTTTTTTATGAAATAAAAAAGGAGGAGAGGTGAAGAGCTTTTGGAATTGCTTGGCAAGAATCTGACGTGGGCCAAGGACAAGGAAATGGGCTGTTTGGCAGGAATATGACATTGATCAAGGACAAAGAAGTAGGCTTCAGGCAGGAATCTGACATTAGGCTAGAATGAAAAAGTAATTTCAGGCAGGAATCTAAATTTTAGGCTAGAACAAGGAAGTAGGCTTCAGACATGAAAATGACTTTGGGCTAAGACAGGGAAGTTGGCTCAGATATTTTGGTCATCCTGATAAGCCCTTAGAAACAGTGATCACAGGAGTGTTCATGGAATTTTGTATATTGCCTTGCTTGTTATTTGTGTTTATTGTCTTGCTTGTTCCTTGACTGTTTGCATCTATTGTATTACTAGTTCCTCAACCAAAAAACTGACCTTAATACTTGCAAGTAACTAAAATGGTATAAAAGCAAAAAGGAGGAGGAGGAATGTGGTAGGAAGTTTCTAGAAAGGGAAAATGGGGAAAGAATATGGCATCTGAAATGTAAATAAATAAAATATCTAATAAAAAATAAAATTAAAAAGAAGGTTGAGAATCACTGTTTTAGAACCTCTGAGGTCATAAACAGAGGATAGAACTCTGCTGAAGATGGCAGACTTAGGTAAGAAAACAGTTTTACTGTGTTCACCTCTGCTATGCAAATCAAGACACTTCATTTGAGAGGACAACTGCAAAACCATTATTTTGACTGTGATCTTTCCTAGATGTGCCTTATTACTTTTGCACTGCCGTCCTCATGGGCATTCGATGGTCAGTCATACCCCACAGAGAAGAGGTTTTGCAGGCTAAAGCAAATGACCTCCAAATGATAGCACAGTTCTGACAAGGGCTGTGAATTCACTTATTACTGCTAATAGGTGAGAATGCTCAAGGGCATAGATAGGTCAGCTGACCAGCAAAGCTATGATGACCCTAGGTCTGAGGAAGGACCATCATAACAGTTTGTTTCACATTTACAATTTACATTTCTCTCAGTTAACTGCTATCACTGTACTTCCTGCTCTGTGTCTTTAGAATGTATGAAGAAGTCAGAGTGAAGTTAAAAGCTGCCTGTCTTTTAAGGAGAATCAAATGAGCAGGGTTTAATTTTCATGCAGATTAACAGACAAAGAATCGTGGACTTGTAAGAGTTATTGCTCTGAGAGTCACCCAGTTTCTCCCACACATTGTAAATGCTGATTTGGAATGTGTTTGAAATACTTTTTTTTTCTTGCGTTACTTTTAATTTTACGTTAATGTAGGTGGTATATAAATTTATATTTGATATAAATTTAAAATTCGAAATGATCAGGAACTTAGATTTTGAAGGCAAAAAATCCAGCTAGTCAGCTGAAGGGCAAAAATATTGTCTGAAAATTTCTCCATTGAAATAATCAATTGTAAGTCCCGCAACTGTACATAATATATAGCCGAGAGCCAAGAACAAAATAGGAAAAATATTCAGCTTAATCTTAAATACCAGGCACCATTGAAAAGTCCTGCAGGTCTTTCTGACTTCAAAGTTTGGGCTCTTTACGTGTTGAGAGACATGCAGCCCCGCTGCAGCAGATTGGAAAAAGAGCTTGGGGGTCAGAGGTCGACACAGTGAGGGAGTTTGCTCTTTAAGAGGTTATCTGTGGATCTGCAAAGCCAAAGTGTAATTGGGTTTTGTGATGTGATTTTAGTGAGTAATTGTATATGATCTGGGGAGGTTTCAAAGACAAGCTTGGGAGATTTTTCTAGCTTGCTCGTGATAGCAATTTTAGGGGTTGTGTGCACTCGTGGAAAGACAGTGCAGAGGGATTCAAAGAGTGATCAGAAGTGGCACAGCAAATGTTTTATTCTCTATAATTATAATTTTTAGCTCACTGATTCTAACACAATGTGCTCTTGCTTTTTAGGCTATCACACAGGTTAGAAAGAGCAAAATACTTAGTGTTTATAGGTAGTAGCAGCATAGCCAATTAATGTCACCAGTACTGCCATTTCATGCTGCTCTCTGTGCTTCAGAGACTGAATGTTATTTGAGGATTACTGGATGATTATAAAGAAAGGAAAAAAAAAAAACCCGTGCAAGCTCTGCAATTGGCTGTGGAAGGTTGAGGGGCTTAGTACCACAAAACCTGCTAACTTCCCGATCCTGAGTTTCCTACACAATGAGAAATAAACATTTCCTTATTGTTTTAGTTGTTTAGGGTTGCCTTGATTAAGCTGTCCCTCCTGTCAGTTATGTTCCTATAAGCCTGGCTGGATCTATTTCATGTTAGGAAAAAGCTCAGATAAATCCAGGAAAGCTTAATGTTTATCCAATGTGAAAATAATTACTCAAAAGTGTTATTCTTAATCCAGATAATTAGAGCGAGGAAGGGAAGATCAGTGTCATTGTGAATTATGCCCCGGCAATTGACTCTTGGTCCTTGTAAGTTTCAGGTGAAGATGTGGATGGATAAAGGTTAGATTAAACATAATCCAAAGTAGCTGCAGCTTTAATCTGTTATGATACAACGATGATCACTTAAAAAGAGCTGGATTGTGGGATTGTTTCTGGTTGGATAAGACGCTGCTCGATGGGGACTAGTCTTAAAACATGCTTAGCACCATGTCCCTGCAGCTGTAAGTACTTGTGCACGACCGTAGGCTGCCACACCAACAGGCTTGCCTGGGCTCACAGTGTGCAGCAGAGCATCAGACATCAGCAGTATCTGGGCTTCACATTAGCACGACTTCCATGGTCTGCTTGGGGAAAATATTTCCTGTGACCCCCCCCACACACACACCCATGGCATCCCTTCTGGGTTGTAATAAGCATGGATTTGGAATCTGTTAAAATTCAGGCACAAAGTAAGCAGCCATTTATTAACTGGTATGATTATAAAGTATTTTTTTGTAATTGGAGTTATTTTTTTTTGTTCTGATTCAACACAGAAGTTATATTTTAAGTGTGAAAACTTAGGTAATAGGCAAGGGTTGAATTAACTATCTGACATGCACTCTGAAATTAAAATTAGCACTTTCTAAATATTTCTGCAGAATTAAAAAATAATTTTGGGGGAGTATGAATAATGAGTTCCAATAATGACAGAATGCAAAAATCCAACCTAGTCATTTTTTAATTAAGATGAAGAAATATTGATATTTCTTCTATTTCTCTCAACAAACCCAAGAAATTTAATATAATTTCTGTGTGACAGAACTGGCTTACTTTGATTATAGAAAATGAGAGCGAAAATATTTTACCAATTATTATGTGAAATTTTATTGCATAAATTAAAATTTATTGCTATTTTATGAGAAATAAATTTTAATTAGTTTGAATATTTAGTAGTTTGCTACAGTTGTTTATTCTTTTCCCCTTTAAAACTGTATTGTGCCTGATGTACTCTTCCAAGTTTTAAAAATGACTATTGTAATGTAAAAACCAGTAATGCAATTCTTCTTAGCAGATGCTCACACTGACTCATAATAATTGAAAATATTAAAAGGGAGGCAAAAGTTTTCATAAAGTGCATTAAACAAGCATAACTCATATCAATTTATTTTTAACTTTTATCAAAATCCAACTTTACTTTAGACAACAGTTATTGTCCTTAGATAAATATATAGAATGATATACTGTAAACACAACAGACATGCTTCCACTTTTATTAGCATATTTTATATGTATTTCTTCAAAATTTTTTGCAAAGGCCATACACATTTGTTAAGAGTTCACCACCCTTTTTTAGTGATTTGCTCCACATCTTCACAACTTATTTAATGCATACATCCAGGATGTTCCCAGGGGTCTTTATAATGTGCCAGACAATGGTCAAGAGCTAAGACCATGGTGGAAAATGGGACAAATTTCATGCCATTTTTAATCTCGCATTCTTATAAATAGAGAGCAAGTATAAATTATGGAGGCAAGATGGCTCCCAAGTGAAGATGCTTACTGCTGAGCCTACCATCAGAGTTCTATCCCTATTCTACCTCTATTATCTATAGATGAATGTCTTGAGCTAGGCTTTGCTTTGTAGATGCACTGACATGTAGGATACAATTAGTACATTAAGAGTAGTCAGTATATTTGGAAGTTTTAGCTACATGACTCGTGGCAAGAATTAATTCCTCTTCATTTTCAAGATATAGTTTTATTATAATCATCAAAGGAGAAGACAGACCACTTCTGTTGTTCATTTATACGGTTGAAAGAACAAACTTCTATAAATTGTACATAGCACAATAGCACATGCATCTTCTCATTCTTCTCTCTCTCTCTCTCTCTCTCTCTCTCCCTCACACACACACACACACACACACACACACAACTATAAAAAATTAAATTAGTAAATGAATGTGCAGTACAAATAAAATTGGGGTTTAGGATGGGACCTAGTCCATTACTATTTGAGTTGAGTAGGTTGCAGATGCCTGCACAAAGACATATTAGTATTAGTGTTAAGACCTGAAGGATATTTGTGAATGAGCTCTATGAAGCTACCAGAACTACCAGCTGCTGTATAATTAATTATTCCTGGTGGACCATAACTTGCTAGGCCAGAAACTTGTTAAGAATTCACACATAAGTATGATTTAATATTTCTGATTCATTTATGTAAAGGTCTAGCTTCCTTCTATTTGAAAATCATCAAACTGGACAGATTTCATTAACTTGTGGGTCTAGAATACTTATGAACACACTATGCTCTTACTTTTGGAAAAATGTTCAGAGAATGGAAGAGAGCATAGAGCCTTTAATATTCAAGAAGTTTGTGCATGTTTTAATAAGGAGAACGAAGAAAAGTTGGAACTTGTTCAGTTGTTTGTGGGTTCTACAAGCCTGTAGCATTATTCTGTCACTGTGCGATCTCTTATCTATAGATGAATGTCTTGAACTAGGCCTTGCTTTGTAAGTTCACTGACGTGTAAGATATGATTAGTGTGTTTAGAGTAGTCAGTATGTTTGAAACTTTTAGCTACATGGCTTGTGGCCAAAATTCACATTCCTCTCCATTTTCAAGATATAATTTTATTACAACCACCAAAGGAGAAGACAGAACTTTTCTGTTGTTCATTTATAGTTTCTAAAAGTATTGACTAGGTAATCATTAGAGAAAAGCCAAGAAGCCTTACCCCTACACAAATAACTGGAAGCAACCAAAGAATGCTGGGAGCAGGAGGGAGAGTCTTCCCCAGAAAAGCATATACCAATTCGTTACCCAATATCAAATAGTCAGCCATGGAAAAGGAACATTATATAAATTGAGCAGGTCACTGAGGTAATTATAATCTCAAAAAAATAAAAGAAGTAAGTTTTTAAAAAGATGCTGAAGCTGAACATTGCTGTCTATAATATAAGTTAAAAAAGCTGATGTAAAACTTGTAGGACAAAAGGACACAAATCCATCCTGGACATCAGATTATAAGATTGTTTACCAGAATACCCAAGATTCTAAACTATTGGAACTGAGAGAGATTAATTAAGCATCAGAATATAACACAAATAAAGAATATTAACTATTAGTTGGAGCACTGTTACATGTTAATTACAGAAATGATGCATGTATTGAAAAATAAAATAAAGATAATTTCAATTATGGTTTTAAAAGTTAGAGCTACTATAAGCATGATGGAAGAAGAAACAATAAACAAGAAAGATGGGTATGTGAGTGACCTGAGAAGAAGGGGCATGCTTGAATATAATCAATACTTGAAAATTAGAAAGAATAACATTTATAGGGTAATGGAAAAGATACCAGATCAAGGAAATAAAAGAAATAAAACTTTAATGTGAAAAGGAGAATACTCTAGTTAATTACTATTGAAATTTAAATAGCTGCTACATACTACTGACTAATAATTTTCGACTATAGCCATTTCTGAACATGTAGTAAATTATTCAAAATATAGTCCTTAAATATCAAACATTTATGTCTTTATTTTTTTATATATGAGGAGTCTAGATTTGTCTTAGTCTGTAATGACTTATGAGTTGTCATGGAGAAACCAGCAGGCTTGGATCCATTACAGGGCTCCCACACTTGACATAGTTTTTTTTTTTTCTTCTGGATCTTGTCACTGGCCGTAGATAGCAATGGTTTACTATATGAATCTTTTCACAGAGCTTCTCACAGTGGCATCTTGAAGAGGATGGGCATATATGATGCAAGGTAATGTCTTTTTGTAACCTAACTTGGGAAGTGTTATCCTACCATGACATTTTAGTCAATAGAAACAAATCAGAAATTGCCATGGTGTTTGCCTTTTTTTAAAGTAAATTTGTCTTTTGTCTTGTACATAATGCATTCTGAATACTCTTGACCGCTTCCTATCACTCCTCAGCCCTGTCAGCATCCCTCTTCTTTACAAATCCCTTTTCACATGAACTTCTAGTTTCTCTGATAACCTTCACTGCGTCTGCTAAAGACTGGACTTGTTAACAGTGCTGGGCAGAAAAAGGGCTCACAGGCCATTACCTCTACCTGCTAGACTACTGGTAAGTAAATAATGTGAGGGGTGTGCAAAAATTGAAATAGTGAGCCCACCAGACTCCAGTGAATCATTCAAAGCCGTGGTCACACAGATGACCCTGTTTAAACTCAATGGATCACAAAACAAAAAGACATCAATGTGAATTTGATCAGTTTTCTTTTTTCCAAAACTTATGCAGTAATTTAATTCTCAATACAAGTACCTTGGGATGCAGTTCCTGCGGGAACATGCTATAGATACCATGGAAGAGGGCTTGTGTACACGGTCCTGTTTCTCAATGGGTAGGAAATCACTCAAATACTCAGACATGCAAAATAAATTCAAATGTTTTAAAATAAAAAAATACAAAACATCTTTAAACAAAAACAACACAAAGGAAATGACCCTGTAGTGTTAATTAATTACCTAACCTGGAAAAAAAAAAGTACAGTTAATCAAATTATAATTGCAGATATATAGATTTGGCTACAATGATTGATGTAATTATAAGTGAAGCTTTGAAAAAATTGTTTTGATTTGTAGAGATGTTCTCTGTATGGAAAAAATCCAAACATTTCTTAGACTCTTTCACTGTCTTGTGCCAACGCAAAGTAGAGGACTATGATTTAAGGATGTAATTAGCTGTGCTAGCAGCAGCATGCTCAGCCATTTTAATTGGTGGCATGTCACATGATAGATCCAAAGTACAGACACACCACAGAACTGAGATCAACTTCTCTACTCTGTGGCCCAGTGATAGTCTTAGCTAAAGCAATCCTTGATGACAACAAAAACAGTCCTTACAAGTAATTTCCTGTTGCAAACATTCAATATCGCTCCATGCCTTTTAGCCACACTTACTGAATTTTATCTAAGTTTCTAGTAAGAATCTGGCATAAATTTGCTTTCAAGATGTCAAATTCCCCCAACCATCATCTATTAACACATTGCAAATCACCACATTGTTTTGTTTTTCTTTTTTCTTTAAAATCAGGAGTAATCAAAAGATACAGAGACCAATGAGGAGAATGCTTATTCTTTCACAGTTCTGCATGAAGGCTGCACCTGGAATAAGCCATCTCTATTCAGACATCATGTTTTAAAAATAGTGTTTCAAGAAGCCCAGGTTGGTCCTAAACTTCTACTGTACCTCGTAATGACCTGGGTCCACTTGACCTCACATCCCACATGCTAGACTCAGGTTAGACTCAGGTGAGCGCTACTGTATCAAGTTGTATCTGTTTCTGGGGCTAGAACTCTGGACTTTGGGATGCCAGGTGCAGACTCTCCCAACTGAGCTACATCCACAGCTCTGGAAAACACATCTTTAAAGTCTTCCCTAACAAAGTGTACAAAAGATTAAGGTAAGGACATCTTTCCGTCCTCAATCTCTTTACTGTACTTTAGCCCAGTGTCTAGAGAATACCAAGGACACATTATTTCTTTCTTAACCAAATGGCCCAGTGAAACTGGGTTTGTTTGTAGCAGCACTTCTGCACTCTTTCACTTTGGTCCTTTTGTTTCTATGTTGCCCAAGCTAAGACTTCATAATTTAGAATTTATAAGTTTAGTTTTGGAAACACTCCTTTTCTCCATGACTTTTGCCTTAAACACTGTAAAGGGAAAGGAAACTGACTTAAGTAACTTGGGTAAGGAGAGCTGCTCCCCCATGCCAAGCATTTCTTTTATTCAAGAAACATGAAGTAACTGTTGTCATTGCCCTTTAAGGCATTGGTTAAGGTAGCTGCTGCTCTGTGGTCTTTATGCTTCTACTTTACTCCAATGCCCTGTGGAGTTCAAATGTGTGTGTGTGTGTGTAGTGCATGTGGTATTTGTGTGTATCTGTGTGTATTGTAGTGTATATAATGTGGTGTGTATGTGTATTCATGGCTGTCAGAATAATGGCTTTCAAAGATAATTACTCTCTAATTCCAGGAACTGTGAATGTGTTATCTTGCATGGCTAAGGAAACTTTGCTGGTGTGATTGTGGGTTTACAGTCTCAGATGGGGTGATTTCTTTCCATTACTCAATAGCCCATGGTAACTGTGAGATTTCTCAAAAGTGGAAAGCCTTTCCTATCTCTGGTTAGAGAGAAGGTGGGTTGGAACCTTGTAATAATGCTACCTTGAGCAGATATAGCAGGAGACAGGAGCTGGAACCTGAAAGAACAAGGAAAAGGATTTTTCCTGCTGCCTCCGTAAAGCAACATAGCCATGCTATATTTTAACTTAGTCCAATGCCATGTGTGCTGGACTCTGAGTCACCAAACTGGAAGATAACACATTGTGTTAACTAAGCATATCTAATTTGCAGAAAACAAATAGATTGTTGCTGTTAGTAAATTGTTATGTGAATGCTAGTTATAAGAAGTTATTTTAATAAAAATATTATTCCAGAGTGATAGCACCATGACAGCTGCTTGACAAGTAAATTTAGATACATGTGTATTGGCCTATTGGTTAAAAGAAACATAACCAGGTATGGCAGATGGAATTTTAATAGGCAATGATCTTTTTCTGCAACCTTTTGAGGGAATTTATAGGAATTATTTGTCAGGAGCCTGGGTTCTGGGAACGTGGCTGAACACCCACAACCCAAGAACCAGGATATCCTTCCACGGCGTAACATCTGAACACAGGGCTTCTTACTACTGTGTTCAGATGTTACTGGGGTGGGGGGGTGTGCATCCAGATCCATCCACCATCAGTCATGCCAAGGACTTTCTCTTGTGTTGGGGCCACACCACCAGGAACTGTGGAGCCACAACAACCGGGCCTAACTTCCCCGTGGAGGAACCTTCAGTGATTCTCCAGTCAACTATCCACAGCCTGGCGTGAGGAACCTTGCTTTCCCCAGCCGTATTACCTACAATTACTATGTATACTTACATCAGGAGTGTGGGTCTGTACAGATATACTTTCTTTGACTGAGGATATGAGGATTGGCAGGTGGGGTTTGGGAATGGGAGGTAAGTTTGTATTTGTGGTCACCTTGGTAAAATATGTGCTGCCATGTTGATTTTATATATGACTCTTCAAGTCACAACATCTTAGCAATAAGGCAATACCCTTCATCTGTAATTTTATAATATTAAACTTAATATAAATGTGAGAGTGAAGATATAAAACCAAGGAGCTCAAAAATTAAATTATATAAGATTATGGTTAAAATTGTGCTAGAGAGTTAATTGTTGGTATTTTTTTTAATTTCTACTTCTCCTAAGTAAAAAAAAAGTAAAAGCTTAAAATGTTGAGAATCTACTAAATTTAGTATAAATTTTAGTATAAAGTATAAAATTTCTTATTTTTGCAACATAAATCTATGTAAAAATTTTTTGTAATGTTTTTGACTCTTGGAAATAATAGTTATCTTCAATTAACAAATCATTTTTTCTTCCATTTGATTTAAGTTGCTATTGTAACAAATTACCAGAGACGACATCCTTAGTCTAACATAAAGGTTTTGTTTTAATTGTTTTGGAAGGCATAAATAAATGCTAGGACTTAAAAATCAATCAAGATGTCTGCAGTGTTGACTCTATTCCTCAACTGAAACATGAGTGCAGTCAATTCCCTTTTCTCTCATGGCATGGTCACCCACATTGACTTGTCAGCTCCTTAGCATTTGTACAACTATACATGTACAAATTCTTACAGCTAGTAAATTGTTGATATTTGGAAGCATTAACTCTCAAGTTGCATGTACCACTGTGCAATCTGAAGGTCAGTCATGAAGAAAATCCTTCTGTGAACAATGTGAGTAAATCACAAGTTAGCATTTCTGAAGCAAAGAAACCTGACCCTGTAAAACCATAATCTATAAAACATGTTTCTCTTCAAAATCCTTTGGTCCCTCATAGAAAATATGCTTTTTTTTAAAAGTATGCTATTCATTAGATGTCAGCTATTATTCATAATGTGTAGCTAATTATCTACAGCTCTTGTATTCTGGGCACAATCTAGAAAGAACTGTTAGGATTTACATATGATGTCCCTCAAAGGGAGTGTGTTGACTTGGGCCATAGACACATCAACCTACTGAACCTGCATTTATTTTCATTCCAAGAACTAAAGTAATTTTAAGGCAAAAACATTTGCAATATGATTCACTAAAAATACATTTATGCTAATATATGGAAAAATGAAAGACCACTTTAGACACATTTAGGGCTGAGGGTTACATGCACAGAGACACTCAGCTCCACACACGTATTCTCAGTTTGGCTCATGTGTTTTATGGACTTGTAAACACTTTGACTTTTGTGTTAATTAAGTATATAGCATAATAGTGTAATTATGCATTGTTATTTTGTGTATAATGGTGTATTTTTCAAATTGTTAAAAAGGTGTCTTATTAGCATATCCCGGTTTCTTCTATCTGCTATTTCAAAAGCATTGCCGATTATGATATTGGTATTTGGATGCATATCTCTTCACACATGCTCACACATATTTAGAAATATATTTCAGTTACAAAGTGATGAAAATATCTAAAAATAATAGGTCACAACACAGTGCATTCTATTATTATGCAAAATATGAGTAATACTGTATTTTATATACTAAACATAAAACAATGATATGATAATATACTTGTAATATATACCATAATATATAATATATACTCAGTAAATGTATCCTTCTATTGTCTTTAGCAGATCTTATCTTATAGATAAAGCTGCATTACCTAGGAAAATTTAGGAAGACATATAGGCTACAAAATTGGATTGTTACATATGTATCATAATATGCACTCATAATATACATATATATCATAGATATTTATGTATATATCTAGTCTTAATTCTAACCCTAAACATAAACACAACATAATATATTATATTACTATGTCAAACACAAGGTATACTGTATTTTATATACAAATCATAAAATATTACATATGACATACATTACATATGACATTATATATTTATATATGTATATATAATATTCTAGGAGCAGAAAAGTAAGTACAGTCATTATTATAAAACCCATACAAATATAGGCACATTAATTAATTTGTGTGTGTGTGTGTGTGTCAGTGTGTGCATTCAGGCATGCATGTGAGTGTGTTTGTGCACATGTGTGTGTGTTTGCATGTGTATGTTTATGTATGAGTGGGTGATGTGTATGTGAGAGTGTGTGTGTGAGTGTGTGTATTTGCAAATGTGTATGTGCATGCAGACCTATATGTGATATGTTGTGCACAAGGGTATTTGTATATGTGATGTGTGTTTGTGTATGTGAGCATGTGTGTGATGTATGTATGTATGTGTGTGCCTGCGTATAAAACTATGGGAATGGTGCTAGAATAAATTTAAAGTGTAACTTAATCTTACACATTGTAAAGTTCAGCTGATGTCTTAAAAGTAATACACATAGTTGTTTGTGTGCAGTGAAATTAGGGATGGGAAGGGAAATATAGGTCTGCTGACTTTATGTGCAGGCAAAATGATTTAAATTCTTAGAATTCATAAACTATGCATATAACATATATTTATTTGATAAAAAATTAAAAATTCAGGACAATATGCAAATTGTCTCTCTAATCCACTTAGTCATAGTTTAGTGGTGACTTCTTCAAGGAGGCAGAACAAATTCTCTCTGCTCCGTGAAGTGCTTGGCATGTGAGCCATCCATACGTTGTCACAAAGGTATGTTCACGCATGATTGTTCACACACATGTGTGTACAAATGCCTTGATACCACTTAGGCAGACTGAATAAATATGAATCACATTTCGAAGTCACTACTATCTTAGGTCACCGGCTGTATGTCTAACAAGAGGAGACATAGAAACTCTTATTTGAATCCATGTCTTAGTTTGTCAGTGCGTCTAAGTTCATGCTTTATTGCAAAGAATCAGAACTGATACAGTAGTGCCTTCAATAAGGGTGTGATTTAGATGGAAAAAAACAGCACATAGTCCAAAGGACAAGTCAGAGAAGGACATGTGGAGCAAATCCAGGGGAAAGAGAGGAACTGAAATGGTTTACATTAAAGAATGGCTTTATGCTGTGTGTATTTCTTTCTGTTGTTATTATTTTTCATTGTCTCTACCTTTTTTAATTACCTGACTTACAACTGGCCTTTGCTGAGTTGAATACGAGGTTACCTGTGGTAATCAGAAAGAGCTGGGAGCCCCCTTGAGAGAGAAGCAACAGAACAACAACCCCTCTTCTCAGAAGTCAGAAAGAACAGTCCCTCTGCCAGTTTCAGTGTAGACTGGAAAACAAGAGAAACCTATTTCCCACTGTGAACTCTTTCTTAATTGAGAATCTGCTAGGAGCATGGGAAGTCTGCCTTTTCTACTCCTGGGGAATCTTTCTGAGAGAAATCAGTGTCAGAGCATCTAGCTGTTTCTATCTTGGCTTCCCTTGACATAACAAGGGTGAATACCATTCCTAAATGCAGCTCAGCTCTATGTACAGAGGATGAGGGTAGCTAAATATACTCTATCCCCTAAAGAAGCCTCTCCCAATTCTATGAGGGAGTTCAGCTACTGGGTACAACATTTGTTTTCCAGTCTATATCTCAGATTCTTCAAAGAAAGAGCAAGCGTAAATCACTAATGCTTCCAGAACTGTCAATAACATTGCAATAAAGAATCAAGAAAGAAAGCCTGAGATTGTTTTCTGCTAGTGAGATGTTTTTGTCCAGACTGTGACGTTGCTTGCAGCTGTGCCTGTGGCTTGATCCTTCAACAGGATATACCATGTTCTTCGCCTTGCTCTGTATGGAATCATTGTTCATCTGTTTCACCCAAACTCACACCGTAATGGCTCAGCACACCGTATTAACCACTGCATTCCTCACCTTTTATATCAATGAGGAATAAAAACATAATCTTTGTTTATCCATTCCCTAATATTTTTCTTTATGTGTAACCATTTGTGATATCAGAATCTTTAGAAAAAAAGTAATGCTACCTGAAGTGTGTGTGTGTGTGTGTGTGTGTGTGTGCGCGCGCGCGTGTGCATGTGTGAATGCATCCATTCACACATGCACGCACACAAATGCATGGAGGTGCCTGCAGGGCTAGAAGAGGCCAAGGTTCCTTTGGAGTTTTAGTTTATGGTGGTTAAGAACCACTCACGTTAGGTCCTAGGAACTCAGATCATCTGCTGGAGGAGCAATCACTCATAATTCTGTGTAAATTCTCCAGCATTGTATAATTATTTCTATAATAAGGATTTCTTTTAACATTTCTTTTGGCTTAACTAATCTGCCAGCAATGAATTTCCTTTGTTTTTGATAATGAATTCTTTTCATTTACTTTTGAGGGATGGTTTTATTGAATGCAGAGTTCCACACTGGTAGTTTTTACTTCGTAGTGCTTTAAGCATGTGTCTCCAGCCTGTCTTGTTTGCATGGTTTTAAGGAGAAGTCGCTTTTCACTCATATTTGTTCCTCTCCGTGAACAGCTATATACTTCTCCCTTTCCAGCTTGTGTCAGAATTTTGTCTTTGTCTTTCATTTTCTGTACTTTGAGTGTGTTATGCCTAGATGAGTCCTCTGCTTTTTGCCTGATGTATTTTGGTATCTGCCATTGCTTCTGGAAGATCCATGGCCATTTTTTAAAATTTTATTCTATGTACCTTTCTGCCCTATTGTATCATATCTTCTGATATTACAATTAGAATTATAATAATAGTCATTCTTACTGTTATTAAAATTATCCTTAATGCATGTTTTATTCTCTTCTCTATTATTATTATTATTATTATTATTATTATTATTGCATTTAGTTTGAGAAGTTTCTGTTGGTTCAACTTAAAGTTTCACTAGTTCTTTCCTCAGTTGTACCCAGTCTACTGGTATACCTATCAAAACCACCCTTCATTTTAATGTTGGGCCTTTGTCTTACATTCTGGTTTTCACGTGAAGTTTGTATATACTGCCAACATAAAGTGTTCACTGGCATTTCATGTGTCCCAAAATGTACTCAGTGTACACAACCACCACATCTCTCTAGCTTTAAAACTTTCCCATTACTTTATACTATTAATCTTTCTACATCTATATCTTTGATTTTTTTCAAATGTATCATAGGAAAAAGATGATAAAATGTTGGAATGCCCTGCTACTGAGGATAGATGTCTACCATGTCTGGATAGCTCCTCTGAGCTCACAGCAAAGTGGAGGACTCCCATTCTCCAGCAGGGCTTCCCCTTCTCTGACCTTGTATGGGGAGCTTGACCCCTGCCATCCCCCCATACACACACCCGAGGAAGGTCACATAGCCCATGGCAAACCTCCAAGTTCAACTTTCTCTTTCCCCTGTGAAGAATGAAGCATCCAAGTACATTAAGCTCTAGCTAATGATTTTACATTTGCCCTGAAAACTCCTTACCACTCTCTCAAGGTTCACATATAGCCTTTGTTCACCATAAATAAAGTATGGTCACCAGCTGTTTCACTTAAGATGGGTTAAGAGAGTGGTTTCACCGAGTATCATCTAAAAGAGCTGTAACTCTAAAATCCTTGAAGAAGGCCTTCCCACTCCCAACTCTACCCCAGGCTCCTTCTCCCAGCTGGACCAGGATCCTGCAGATCCCACTCATTCCTGACTCTGCTTCACCCTTCCAGCCTGGTATGTAGTGGCTCCTGGACACCCTGAGGAAGGAACCAGAAGACTTGGAACCAGAGCTGGTGCTCAAAGTAGAGGCACAGCTGCGGGAAGTAGAAAGGCATACCACAATAAAATGTCTAACTTTCAAAATAGTGCATCTTCTATTTGGTCTATGGTCTTGTAGTTCATTCAAGTTGTGGCATCTGTCAGTCCTTTATGTTTTATTTGACTGGATAACATTTCACTTTTTTTTTGTAGACAGCACAACATTTTATCTAATTCTTTTGAAGGAGATGTTAGTTGTTCATGCCTTTGAACTATTAAGAAAAATACTGCTATAAACATATACTCACAATTTTTGTGTAAAATTCTGCTTGCTTCTCTGTTGTAAACTTAGATACTTTTTTCCTTGCTTAAATATAATAAATACTCCATTGTGAAATGTTAAGTCTTAAAGATTCTTTTTTTTTATAATTTCCATACTTTGTTTATAAAGCCCATCTATTTTTACGTGTTGCCAGATTCTGTTAGAATCCTTAACATTCTAATCATAGTTACTTTAAATCTCCCGACTATAAATTTAAATGAGTGTGGTACCTGAGTCTTACTCTTATGCTTCCTTAATTTTGTCAAATTCTTTTGTACAGCTCCATGCTACAGCCTGTAGTTCTTTATTGGAGGTCAGGCATATTGTTTAGTGAATAAGATCTGAGGTTACAGGAAGTTGGCCATGAATACTAAGGTTAATCTGGCTAGGAGTTGAGCTCTATTTAATGCTTGCTGTGTTTAATGTTTTTGTGCTTCAGGTTTAACATTTTTCTAGTGCTTTTATTTTTGTCTTCCCCCTGCCATATTGTGAATCTTGTAATCTCTGCACTGAGATTTTGTATAATTTTCTGTGGGAGCCCTGTTGTGCTGGGGAGTATGGTGGGAAACAGTATTCCATAATTTGATGATTTTGAGACTTACAACCCATGAGCTCCTGATCTATTTTGTCCTTTGATTAAAAAAAAGAAACAAATCCAGTTCATACAACTTTGTGAATAGAATGTGCCTCATGGAAGTAAATATGTGTGTGTAGTTTCTAATAAGCTCATTTGATAGGATCCTCTGAGATTGTCATCTGCAGAGATTTTTCTCTCAGGTTAGTCCATACCGCTCCAGCAAATTGAATCAAGATTCTCATTTACTTATTTTACCTGTTGATGGGCCCTATGGTGAGTAATCAGATGTCCTAGTATTTTAGGCACTATAATGGAAAATGTTGACAAAAACGGTAAGGAAAAAACCGTTACCTTAGCTCATATTTCAAGATGGAGTCTATCATGACAGAGAAGCCAAGACAGCAGGAACTTGGAGCAGCCAGTCACCTTTTATCTGCAACAGCAGAAGAGAACAAGTAGTGCATTGATGCTAGCACCCAGACAACCTTTCCCAGTTTTTACAGTGCAGAATTCCCTGTCTTAGGAATGGTACTATCCACAATTGTGCATCTTTCTATACATATTAACCTAAACAAGATAATCCCCTACAGCTATGCCCAGTGATCCAATTTCCAGAGCAGTGGTTCTCATCCTTCCTAGTGCTGCAACCCTTTAAAGCAGTTTCTCATGTTGTGGTGACCCCAACCATAAACTTATTTTCTTTGCTACTTCATAATTGTAATTTTGCTACTGTTATGAGTCATAATGTAAATACCTGTGTTTTTCTATGTTCTTAGGTGACCCTTATATAAAAGGGTAGGTAGACTCTAAAGGAATGGTGAACCCTGGGTTGAGAACCACTGTCCCAGATGATTCTAGATCTTACCAAGCTTACAATTAGCAATAACCATCATATCAGATAAGGGGAGCAGCTCTGGATTTATTTTTTCCTTAGATTTTTGAATAGATTCTCCTATCTCACTCATATAATGGGACAAATAAAACTCATTGATTTTAACTCCTTCAACTTTTGTACACACTTCCACTAAGCAAACATTTTCTTCTCAGATTACTTTGAGATGCTCCATGATGTGTTCTCTAAGTTCACAGTGGTTCTTTATTACCCTCTTTATACAAACTGTGCTATACACATCACAACTTAGTATCTCAGAAGGATACTATTCTTGACACTTTCCCATGACTCTCCCTAATCTCCAGTTCTATTGGCTTCTTTTATAGTCATAACAATCTGCAACCAATCCTCTTAGCTTTTGCCTTCCCAGCACTGTGATATTCATAAGTATGGATAATTTTTTTGTTTCTCATTATTGCACTTATCTTCAATTTGTTTGATATTACATCATCTTAAGCTAGAATTTCTAGGCTATATATCAATAAATAGATTTGAATAATTTTTCAAGAATCTTTTCTAGAAAAACAATAGTTTTGATCAATTTGACCTAGGTCTACTGCAATGCTGAACTTTTCTTGATTCTTAGTTTGATGATCGGTTCTTTTTCATGAGTATGTATTACTTTTTTAACAGCTGATTTTCTGAATTCATCACCATGATCATGTTATTTTTCTTATTTTGTCTGGTAATGGATTAGATTATTAAATTTTTAAATGCTGAAACTGTCTTGCATACCTGCTTTGAATGTGACTTGATTATGGTGTGAGATTCTCCTTATCCACTGGTGGAATAGCCTTGTTTGCATTTGTTAAAGATTCTTTCATCAATACTAATGAAATATTTTAATCCATTTTTATATTCTTGAGGTGACTTTTTTGGGTATTATAGTACTTTGAGTTCATAGAACTAGTTAAGCAGATTCTACATGCTTTTGCCTTCTAGAAGACATTAGAGCAAAACAAAGTTCCTTAATACTTTGCATGTAGTTCACCAGGAAACCCAGCTGGTTGTGTCTTACCTGTTTAAAAATATTATTGTTTGTTGACACATGTTAAATAGTTACAGAACTATTCAGATGATCTATTTATCCATGTGTGAATTTTGATAAATTGAATCCTTAAAATTTTTATTTATTTCATTGAGGTTAGGATATATGTGGGCATAGAACTGTCTCTAGTATTCTTTTGTACACAGATGATTCTTGACTTGATAATAATTTTATATCCAGATAAACCCATTAAACAGGAAAATACAAGCTGAATACACTAAATATTATAAGTTGAAAATGCATCAGTGTTTCATATGTCATAGCTTAGCATTGCATCAAAATACTTGGCAGAGCTGGGTTTCTGAAAATTAATTCTTATAGCCCTAGGTAGATAGGTACATTAAATGGGTCTAAAAATAAAATATTTATTGATAGTAAATTATAAACAAATTTATTTTAAAATAATTCATATATATATATATATATATATATATATATTTACTAAAGATGAAAAATTTGCATTGTGATAAGACAATGTGTTTATTTTAACATAGAGAATTAAGTCCTGGCTTAACATTTGCTTCTTCAGAACATAGAGAATTTTCACTGATTTTTAGAATTGATTCACATTTTGATTTTATGATTGTCAATAATGAAAATACCATTCCCATGCATATATAGTGCAAAATGAACAAGTATGTATAGGCTATTTCATACATTGTTAGAAATTCTGTTCTAATTTCAAACCAAATGCTTTGAATGACTTGTTTATGAAAATGAAGTGAGAAATTCAATGAGTCATTTTTTTCAATCCAGCATTCCAATGCAGTATAATCCAAAGATGCACTAACATGATACTTAAATGCTGAGCAATAGTGGTAGGAAAATATAAAACCTCAATTTTCTGTAATTAAACAATTCTGTTTTCTGTAAGATAATTCATATAGTAAAATATACTGTAATTTATGATGCATAATAATTTTGGATATAATACTGTGGTATCCAAAATATTACATTTGTACTCTTTTTATTTTTTCTTAATTACCATAGCCAGGGGGTTATTAGTCATATTTGTCTTGTCATAGAACCAACTTTGGGTTTTGTTGAATTTTCTCTATTCATTTTCTGCTTCACTGATTTCTTTTTAAATATTTATTTTTCTTCTACATACTTTGAATTCTGTTTGTCTTCTTTTTCTAGTTTCAATCAGTAGAAGTTTGAAGTACAAATTTAAATATTTCTTCTTTCCTAAAATATACGTGGGCACTATAGCTTTCCTCTAAGCTACATTTTTACTGTACCCAGCACATTTATTTTGACATTTTAATATAACTCAAAATATTTTAATTTCTGTCCATATATTTCATTGATACATAAACTACTTAAAAGCATATTGCTTAATCTTTACATTTTCTGCATCTTAAAAAAATTATGTTATTGATTTCCCATAGAATTTCACTGTAGTCTGGAAGCAAATAGGACATTGTTTCTGTAATTTAAATTCAGTCAATAAATGTTCTATGATTTATCTGGTTGTGATGACTAATAGTGATTGCCAACCTCATTGCATTTATAATTAGCTAGGAGGCTGACTTTTGTGTATGCTCATTAGAATGTGTCTAGAGAGTTTTATTGTTCTTCTAAGACAGGGTCTTACTTCATATCCCCAGATAACTTAAAACACAATATGTATACCAGGATTTTGCTAAAATCATAGAAGTTCACCTGTCACTGCCTCTAAAGTTCTGGGATTAGATGGATACCACCATGCCCAAATTCCTGAGGGGTTTAACTAGGTTAAGAAGCCCCTCTCTGAATGGAGGTAGTAATGCCCATGGTGTAGGATCATAGGCAGAAAAAATGGAAAAGGAAAACATGAACAGAGAATAAATATTATTTTTTATTTCCCACACTGACTGCAGGTGCAATGTGAATAAATATTTCATATTCTCACTGTCACACTTTAAGTCCCTTTCAATAGGCTACATTTTGATCTGTGATGGACTATGGTCACAAACTGTGAGCCATAATTCCTTCCTGCTTTAAGTTATTTTTATCAGGAGTTCCCAATAGTGACGTCAGACAGAACAGAATAAATGTATCGTAAGAGGAGTCATTGCTGCAAACAGACTTACGTTGTGCATCTTAAACCTTTGGAACTTGTTTTCTGGAGGAATCTGGAAGAGTCTGGAGCTTTAGGTTAAAGAAATCCTATAGGTAGTTATTAAAAGCCAATTTTAGTGGGAATTTGGAAGTCTGGATTCCTGAGAAAAATACTCAAGGATTGGTGGGATTTCATGCTCATGAGTTGGTGGGATTTTATGCTCAGGGACTGGTAGGATTCTGTGGCAAGCTCAGGGACTGGTAGGATTCTGTGGCAATCTCAGGGATAGTAGGATTCTGTTTCTCGGCCCTGGGCTTGGGCTTGGGGTCAAGTCAGGCTCACGATATTCTTTATCTGACCCTTTTACTCTACTAGTAGCATTTGTTGTTTCTGTTTATTTATAAATTAAAATAATAGAATATAAAATTAAATCATATAGCCTGTGGTCTTTTTCCCCTGAAATTTCAACAGTAAAAGTTTTTAGAAATGCTAACGTACAATTAAGTATGGTTAAAGGCAAGTGAGTTACATGGGATTTTGAATTGTGAAAAATCTGAGAACAGAGATGTTTAAAATGCTGCTGAATCAAAAACTCAATTTAGTACTTGCCTGAATATCCCTGGAAATGAACCTACTTTCTTTGAACAATTTACAACTAATGATATACATATACATGTGTATGTGTATGTGTATGTGTATATATATATATATATATATATATATATATATATATATATGTGTGTGTGTGTGTGTGTGTGTGTGTGTGTGTGTATGTGTGTATACACACACATATATATGTATATATATGTATATATTCAAGTTTTATAAGTGAATGTCTGTAGAAATTAAAAGCAAAACATTGAAACATGTGGGTTTTAGAACATGTAATTATCAGATGATTTCCCTAAAGAAAATCTATCCCTATAATTATAGAAAAACAGACTAAAACTACTGCTTAGACTTTAAAATTTTTATCAAGGAAATTTTATAAAGGAAAAGTTTAAAATGTTAACTATAAGCTTTACCATTGGGATAAGCTATGGATTGAATATTCTTAAAGAAAGAAAATTGATCAGTGGAGCTGGTCTCCCCTAGATGATACAAAGAGAAGAGGACCATTTACAAACCGGGAAGTGCATCTCTCTACACACCAGATCTGATTCCACTTTAATCTTGTCCTTCCTGGACTTCAGAGCTGTCAGAAATAAATTTTAATTGCTAAAGGCATTCACGCACTGTTGCTTTGTTCTATTTTATTATGAAAGTCAGAAATGATGAAGCTAGTATTGCCAAAAAGAAAGGAGATCTGGATCAGTCAGCTGTCAGAGTCACTGGAGGATGCTCTTGGGATGGTTGGAAAGCTCATAGATGAAGTAGAAAAATTCTAGTTTTAGCTGTAAAGAAATAAAAGCAAATTTCTGAAGTAGAACAGAAGGCAGGAGAGTCAAAAGGATTCTGGAGAGTTCTATTGGGAAGTGCCCTGCTTCCTGTGCAGAGTGAGCATAATAAAAGAGGTGGAACAATTTCCAATACAAAGAGAACATCAGAAAATACACACTATAATCTTGGTGCCAGAAAATTAGGATCTTGTAGGAAATCTTGCAGTTTCCCTAACAGAGGATAGGATGTTGACCAAAAGCAGGGGGCAGGAGATTAAAAAATCCACAATGTATGCATCATTCTACAAATCTGCAATTAAGCCAGAGAGGAATCTTTGGGTCTGCATACTTCACAAATGCCAGAGACAATTCTTTTTTCTTATCACATTCCTAGAGAAAGCCATTTTAAAGAACCACTTTGTAGTCAGTGGCTGGCAGCTAAATTCCTTTGTTACCCAGCTTCTTGCTGGAACCCATAGAACATGTCAGAGGTCTATGCTTTAATATCTGCCTCCAGAATACCTCTAACTACAGTAGAAAAACTTAGTGTCAGACCTACAATGTGCTCCACATGATCACAATCTCGTCTGAGACATATACTCTGTATGTATACTCTAACTCCTTAGAAGAGGTATAAGTGACAAGTGCTTAAAGTCTCTAGGGACTAAAATGAAACAGGAAATTCTACCAACACCTAGAGACTGAGCATCATATGAGGCCATGTCTGCTGCCTAACCCATGAGTCAAAGTGCTGGATATCAGACTGTCTTAGTTTGGCTTCAATGCTTTGATCAAACAGCATGGTCAAAGGCAACTTGGAGAGGAAAGTGTTTATTTCAGCATAGAGTTCCACAGCATAGTCCATAACTGAGTGAAGTTGGGGCAGGAACTCAAAAAGGGAAAAAACCTGCAGGCAAGAGCTGATGGAAAGGTCATGAAGGATTGTCACATAGTGACTTGTTCCTTCTGCCTTTCCTAGTCAATTTTTTTGTAACACCAAGAAACATTACCCAGTGGTAGCACCGTCCACAGCAAATGGAGCCCTCTAACAGAAACATCAGTCAATAAAATACATGACAGGTCTGCCCACTGACCAACCCAGTGGGGACATTTTCTCAATTGATATTTTCTCTTCCAAACTGTCAAGACAGTTTATTCACCACTGTGACAAACAGCACAAAGATCACAAGAGGGAAACGACCACAAAAGTTTTACTTTCATTGAAGAAAACAACTTGGAAAAGGTAAAGCAAGATGATATAGACACACTCTGTTCCTTTTGTACTTTAGAGTAACTTCAAGTGTAGCAGAAGACTTAATACAAAACAATTCTGAGGTTCAATCTTACACCCATAAGAATGGCTAATCTTAAAAAACCCAAATGACAGCTCATGCTGGTGAAGATGTGGAGTAAGAGGAACACTCCCCCAGTGCTAGTAGGGATGCAAACTGGTACAGTTACTTTGGAATTAAATGTGGTGGTTTCTCAGAAAATTGGTACTAGTACTTCCCCAAGACCCAGCTATACCACTTCAGGGCATATACCCCAAAATGCCCCACTATACCACAAGGACACTTATTCAACTTTGTTCATACCAGCTTTACTCATAATAGTCATATACTGGAAACAACCAAGATGTTCTTCAACTGAAGAATAAATAAAGAAAATATGGTACATATACACAATGGAATACTAGTCAGTTATTAAAAACAAAGACACCATGAAGTTTGCAGGCAAATGGATGGAACTAGAAAATATCTGAGTGAAACAATCCAGACCCAGAAAGACATACATGATATTTATTTACTTGTAAGTGAAATACAAGATAGCCTTGCTATAATTCACAGACCAAAAGAAACTAAATAATAAGGAAGGCCTAAGGGAGGATGCAAGAATATTACTCAGAAAGAGGAACGAAATGTCATTAGAGGTAGATGATAGAGGAAGGGACCAGAATGGGAGAGGGAGTAAGAAGAACAGGGATGAGGATCAATTACAGGCAAGGATGGGCTAGAGGAAGCTGAGAGTAAGAATGGAAATCAGTGTAGAGCATATATGGGACTAGCTGGAGGCCTGGGACAGGGGAGGTTCCAGAGAGTCTATGGGTCAGGGGGTGACCCTGGCTAAGACTCCTACCATCAGGAGATATGGAGACTGAAGTGGCCACCTTCTGTAGCCAGGTGGTACATCCAGTGGAGGTATGAGGACATCAACCCATCCACAAAATCTTCAAACACAAATTTGTCCTGCCTACAAGACATACAAGGATTAAGATGGGGCAAAGATTGAGGAAATGGCCAACCAATGACTGGCCCAACTTGAGACCCATCCCATGTAAGACAGCCAACATCTGACACTATTAGTGATACTCTGCTATGCTTACATACAGAAGCCTAGCTTAACTGTCTCTTAAGAGGCTTCCTCTAGCAGCAGATAAAAACAGATGCAGAGACTCACAGTCAAACAGTAGGCGGAACTCAGGGAGTCATGTAGGGGATAGAATTGAGTGAGCCTGAAAGGTCTAGGACACCACAAGAAGACCTACAGAGTCACATGACCTGGGCACATGGGGCTCACAGAGACTGAACCAGTAACCAAAGAGCACTCAGAGGCTGGGCCTAGGTCCCGTACACATTTGTAGCAGATGCACAGCTTGGTTTACAAGTGGGTTTTCAAACAATTGGAACAGAGGCTTTCTCTGACTGTGTTACCTGCCATTGTAACTCCTTCCCCAATTGGACTTCTTGGTTCAAAAGAATTAGAAAAATGATCAACTAATGTAGGATCTGAATAACTTGTTTATATGCTAAAAGATAATGCGACAAAAAGCTGAACTAAACATAAAAATCAACATAGAATATGAAAAATGAATTACATTGAGAAAAATAAAGTGAATATACTATCTACCACTAGATACGAACAACAAGAGAACATGTAGAAAACACACATACTCATGGCTACTGAATGACAGTATTGCATGATGAATGAGTCTTTGAAAAAGTAGGAGGGAAATGAAGAAATTCCCTTAATGAAATTAAAATGCAATTTATTAGACCCTGTGATATCATTATAAGCATTCTTAAGAGGGAATTTTACTATCATAAATGCTTATGTTAAAATGCCAGAGAAATATAAAATAAGTAACTGAATGATCATTCTCAAGATTTTAGAAAGACAAGAACAAGTCAAAAGCAAAATTAGTAGATGGTAGGAAATAATGAAGGTCAAAACAGAAGCCGACAGAATGTAAATAAAAAGAATCATCCAAAGGCTTCTTAGTCAATGACTAATACAATTATGGCACATAATGATGGTTTTCCAAGATTTTAATCAGATTACATCAATCTTTTCATTCTTTGTTTGCTTGGCAATGCTACAAAGACTATATAGAACTATGAAGAACTGGCCTGCTGTGGATGGGTGTAATTTACTACTGTAAAGCATATAGTATGTGGTAAGATAGAAACAGTGCTCCTCTGGTAGTAAGAAGGTCATTGATGTTATCCATCCTTTGAACTAATGATTCATTGCACATTAATTTAATGGTGAGGCTTGTCTTATCTTCTTTGTTGAGGGGATATTTCAACTCTTTGATGTTGAAATGGCATCAGAAATTTGATGGAGGTTATAAGTTTTTATTCCTATATTTATAGAACTCTGACCTCTAAGCAATGGGAAGATGGCAAAAGTCATATATGTAAGCCCCAAAGCTTTTAGAATTTCCAATGTGAGTTGGAGAGATGGCTCTGTGGTCAAAAGCTCTGGTTACCCTCCCAGAAGACCTGGGAGTCCTAGCACTCACTTGACAGCTTTCAAATGTATGTGTCTCCAGTTCCAAATGAGCCAATACATGTATGGCCTCTTTCTAGCCTGCATACATGTATGTGGTACACACTCATACACACAGGCAACACACACACATCCATACACACACACACACACACACTATATATATATATATATATATATATATATGTATGTATGTATATATGACCAAAATTCATCTTAAACTGTGGCACATTTACATAATGGAGTATTACTCAGCTATGAATTCAAGACATTCTTAGGTAAATGGATGTAACTAGAAAATATCATCCTGAATAAGGTAACCCAATCACAAAAGAGCACACATGGTATTCACTCACTGATAATTGGATATTAGCCCAGAAGCTCTCAATACCCAAAATTAAACTCACAGACAGCATGAAGCTCATGAAGAAGGAAGACCAAGAGTGGGTGCTTTGGTCCTTCTTAGAAGGAGTAACAAAATTCTCAAGGGAACAAATATGGATACAAAGTGTGGGACAGAAACTGAAGAAGGGGCTGTCTGGAGACCATTCCACCTGGGTATCCATCCCATGT
This sequence comes from Rhabdomys pumilio, assembly GCA_030674055.1. Classification (NCBI taxonomy): domain Eukaryota; kingdom Metazoa; phylum Chordata; class Mammalia; order Rodentia; family Muridae; genus Rhabdomys; species Rhabdomys pumilio. The sequence goes on from JANHMN010000001.1 coordinate 28,554,022, forward strand.
GCAGTCACCAAAGGTAGACACTGATGTGAATGTCAGGAAGTACATGCTGACAGGAGCCTGATATAGCTGTCTCCTTAGAGCTGCCAGAGTCTGACATATTCAGAGGCAGATGCTCACAGTTAACCATTGAACTGATCAAGGGGTTCCCAATGGAGGAGTGAGAGAGAAGACTGAAGGAGCTGAAAGGGGTTGCGGTCCCATAGGGAGAGCAACAATATCAACCAACCAGAGCTCCCAGGGTCTTAATCACCACCCTGGGAGCACATAGGGAGGGACCCATGGCTCTAGCTCTGTATGTAGGAGAGGATGGCATTGTCCATCATAGGTGAGAGAGATCCTTGTTTTCATGAAGGCTGGATGCCTGAGTGTGGGAGAATTTGAGGGTGGGGAGGTGGGAGTAGGGGGTTGGAGGCACATCCTCATAGAAGCAGGAGAGGGGGGATGGGATAGGGTGTTCCTGGGTGGGGGAGGGGGAATGGGTTAAGGGGATAACATCTGAAATGTAAATAAAATATCCAATACAAATTTTTAAAAGTATTACATTTATATGTCCTTTATATGTCTTTTTGATTGGAACAGAAAACTCAGTTGGCCATCTTTAAACCTTATATGGGCTGAGGATTCTTACTGCCTTTTTGAGTTTTGGATGTATGTTTCACTTTCATGGTGTTATAATCATAGGCATTTGACTTTATTCTTTCAGAGGATGAGTGGTCCACAGTACAGCTTTAGTTAGCTGAAATACTAGTCATACAGTAATACTCAGTATATTTTTAATAATACAAATAAGGAAACATAACATGATGATAGTAATTATTTGCCTACAGTAAAGAGCAGAATTTTTAAGGTGACAAGAGAAGCCAAATCCTGTACATCAATCTGTTAAATATTTTGAGGCAAAATGTGTCTTAACCTAGCTAAAAAAATTATTTAAGTAAAACAGGGTATGTGCAAGGCATATAAAAGGAACACTGAATCCACATATAAAAATAGACTAAATTAAGAGTCAGAGATGACCTTTAAAAAGTAACAAAAGTGCTTATAATATGGAACATATATATGAACTTTATGATCTTGCATAAAAGATACTGTTATTACTAAAGATACAGTTTGCATAAGAAAAAATAAATATATGAATGGTAATTTTTACTAAGGTCTATGATTATCATAGAAAATTCATTTGGTGAATGATATTGGTGTTAGTTATAAATACTTAAAAAAAACATACCATTCGTCATTTGAAACATTTGCTAATATTTGGCTGAAAATCCAAATTGGATTTTAATCAGGGCATCGCTGTGCTTGGCCACAGAGCATGCAGTCTCTTTGACCTCTGAGAGCCTTCTACTTGCTGTTCTGTTTCCATTCTTTCTATTCTCATGTCTAATCTGTCTGCTGCTTTTAGTTTTGAGGAAGCATCTTCAAGGAAGGACAACAGGAGCAAAGAAACTAGTTGTTATATTTAGCATGTTAGAGGCTCATTCTCAGATCTGAAGAATAAAGAATAGCTTCAGCTATGGGAAAACTGGAATGTAGAGAAACACAGAAAACAGGCCCTGGTTACAAGAGGAGTCTATCTCCTGTACTTACTTTTAAGGGGATGCTTTTCTAGTGCAAATGATTTCTATTGTTTTCCTAGTTTTCAGTTCTGCAATCCACCATCTGTATTAAATGAATATGTGCTCAACAGAGCAATAAAGTTTGTTATATTAGCCTTTGGCAGACAAATGACTTGTTACAATTTTCTAGGTTAGCTTACATGAAATTCCCAAAGAACTGCCAATCCTCAAACTAGGCTGGAGTGTTGACAGAATGTCCGCTAAAGTCAACGCACAGAGACTGAAAACACCCAGTAAGGGCCCCCACCCTTTTCTTTTGTTTTTTCTTTCTATCTTTTTTTGTTGTTATTGTTTTGGAAATATATTTATCACTCTTCTGATACTGCTGAGTGAGTCTTTAATTTTCTCCAGTAGTTTGGCAATGTAATGGAGATATTTAAAAGGTGTTTTTCTGTTAAGATTCAGGCTATGAGATTTGGTTTCTTTACTGTTCATGCTACAAACAAAAGCATGCTTGGGATAAGATAACAACTAGCTGATACAATATCTTAATGAATTTTAAAATTGTAACTTATGCAAAAGTTTGGTTTGCTGCACAGAGACAACTTAGGCATCAAAATAAGACATGAACATAATTTTATGTTCTGAATCTAATTACTGGTGATGTGTATATTTCCTTTGGCATTTTCTCATCTGCAGTCAGGAATGTAGGTCAAAACACAAACACCTACATATAGAGACAGCTAAATACTTGTTTTCTAGCATGCAATCTGCTCACCCATCATCTTGCTTTGATGGCAATCTATCTTACATCAACATCAGAATACTCGAATATGTGTTGCAATCTTCATTTTTCTATGTACTTGCCATATTTTCAGCTCTTATCTAAGACTACAAATCTACTGAAACAATGCAGAATTTTTCTGTGGCCTAGTCTAGAAATACAGCTAGAAGCTGTTTTCAGATTGAAAGTGCAGCATTATTTAAAACTTACATTATATTTTTTAAAAGTTTGCATGTTAATATTTTTACTTACATTTTTAAAAGTTAAAATTTAAAGGGATCATACCAGTATGTGAAAATTAAAAGCTATATGTCAAATTGAAAGTAAGAATTTTATGTGTTAACTTTGAAACAAGTTTATTCTGTTATTATGATCAGAGTCACAGGTGTTTGCTGACGTTGATGGTGACATTACTTGGTTTCTGAAATTATCTTTTTATATGTGTGTATGTGTGTTCATGTGTATTTCTCTCTGTCTCTGTCTCTGTCTGTATCTGTCTCTGTCTGTATCTGTCTCTGTCTCTCTCTGTCTCTCTGTATCTGTCTTTGTCTCTCTGTGTATGTATGTGTATGTTTTACTGATATTATTTTCAGTACAATTAGAACATTTTTCACAAAAGTTAATCTCTTGATATTGAGGTCTATGACAATAATCTTCCTTGTCAAGTTGACTGGGTTTGAAATCACCTGTGGGTAGGTAATTCATATCTGTGTGTGTATATTTGAGGACATTTTTCAGAAAGGTTTAGCTGAAGAGAAAATAACACTGTGAATGTAGGTGGCACCATACTGTGGGATAGAAGAGAGAAACGAGCAAATCTTATGAGCATATCTCTTTATGATCCTGCATGCAGACCCAGGCCTACTAAGTACCTCACTGTTCTCGCACCATACCTGACTGTCCTAAGGGACCATATCCCTCTTAAACTGTGAGTCAATATGGATTCTTCCTTATAAACTGAGAAATTGTTAGGAATTTAGCACAGCAACAATGAAAGTAACTAACATAAAGCCCTATTCTAGAAATGTTCAAATGTTTTTAGTATTCAAGGAAGGGCGATGGTGTGTGTGCGCGCGCGTGTGTGTGTGTGTGTGTGTGTGTGTGTGTGTAATGTATGATGAAAACTAGCTATTTTAGATTTCAAATACATAAAGATATTGCAGCGATGTAATTTAGAAAAATTCCTATACATTAAGTCAAGAGCACTAATCCAAAAGTGCTTTCAATAACTTCCGTTATTTTTTTATTTCTTTTTTTCTATTTACACATGTGTGGGTATGCATACATCTTTGCATGCACCGGTATGTGGAAGCCCAAAGTTGACACTAGTAATCATTTCAGTTGCTTTTAAGCCTTATATTTTTTATGTCAAGGTCTCTCAATGAAGTTCAGAGCTGACAGCTACAACTATCCTTGCCAGCCAGTTTGCTTTCTTTAGCAACTAATTCTATGTTCATTTTTGGAGTCTAAACTTACAGATTAGTTGTCACCCCAATCCAACATCTTTTTGCGTATTCTGTCCTGTTGACTGCATGGTAAGTGTTTTGACTGCTGGGTGATTTTCCTAATCCTAGTTTATATTTTACACCTTTTACAACTCAACTATTTAAAATATCCCAATTATATTTATGTTTTAAACAATTACAAGGTTATTTATCATCAGAAAGAGAATGAAACAAGTAAACCTCAGAGTTTCCTCATACATGTTCAAAATTGAACACTGTCTACAATTTTATTTGAATAAGATCAACCAAATATCTCCTAGGGGAAACTGTATGTGATTCAGAAGCAAACAGACTTGTCAAATCAATGCTTTCTGGACTGGAGGTTTAAGACTTTGGAATCCCTAGTTTTCTCATATATAAAATAACAGCAGTAATTATAATAGTGTGTATGAATTGCATAATGTGTAAACACAGTGGGATAGTGTAAAACACTGTATTATTTCAGTTCCGTGGATGATCTTCATAGATAATTCCACTACTGTCATTTTCTGCATAATTTTTTCTCATCAAGATGACTGCTTACATTCTCAACCTTCTGAATGAGGAGCTGAGACAACATAGGAATTGTTTTTGTGGTTTATTGGATTATATGAAGCTAATGTTTCCTCTAAATCTAAGATTTTCCTTTAGTGATACCAACACTAACTTTTCATTTATTTTGAGCATGTCTAAATGAGTTGCAGTGTTCTGACAATTGCTTACAGACTGATAGTGATTCATTCACATGTTTCTAAACAAATTTTGTATCTAATACTCTCTAGATGTATGTTCTCAAATGAATGTTAACTTATCCTTGAAATACCTCTAACTCGAATGTTTGCTTAAAAGTAACAACAAAAATTTGTATTTGTGCTGCTTCAAGATCTGTTGCCATTCAGTCTCATAATGTGTTGATATAAGCATTGGGTACTAACACTGGCCATTAACAGATGCATTTTGTATGTAATACAAGGCTGTGTAGGCTAATGGAAGATTTTTAAGTTCTTTAAAATTTTTTTTAAATTTTTAAGATTTTAAAATGCCCTAGAAGAACTGAAATTCAAATCTAAATATCTGTGCGCCAAGTATTGTGCTTTCAAAAATTATATTGACATGTTCATCTAATGAGTGGTGTCCTGCCATTTATTCTAGCTGCTGTGCAGTAAGTCTTGTACTAGAAAACAAGAAGTGTAGAAAATTCTGGATCAAGGAACATTAATGCCTGAGAAATATGATCTACTATTTCAGCCACTAATTCATGATAATTTTTAGGGAAAAAATGAGATTTGGCAAAACTGCCAATGCTTTGACCAGATTCTGTGAATATTATTTCTTCTCAGGAGGTCACATAAGCACATAAGAGAACACCTTTTTACTCTAGACAAGTACACAGCAAAAACAAACCCAGAAGGATCTACACAATGGATTACAACAGGAAGCTTCTAGAAGGAAGTCAGAATTTGATGAAGGGAAATAGCATGAGTGACATTTTCAGCTTTCATGGTTTTAGCTTGAAGATAGGTGTCCAGTTGGTTATTAAGGTTGACTAGGGCATCTAAAGTAATTCCATAGACTTAATGACCTAAAAAGTAAGATGGTGCTTGAGGGTTCGGGTCACTGGTAAGTGAGAGTAGAGTCATGGAAGGAGGGAAATGTCCTATTCTGCACATAGACACCAGAGTGGTCTGTAGCTGGCTCCTGAGCCACCTATTCCCATGAAGAATTCCAAGGAACCCAGTTGAGGTTTGCACTGAATTGAGACTGTCTCTGTCTGCTGAGATGGAATATGCAGTTGGCACACAACCAGAACAATTGCTTATTTAAACAAAACATCAGCACTTTCTGAAGGACTGCAACAAAATCCATGACTCCCATAACATAATGCTTACAGTGTCTGGAATAAAAATCCGTATTGCTCACTCTCATTGACATCATTTTACTGTTTTTGTGCATTTGTAAATTTTCACTCAGGGAGGCTTTAACATGTTGAGATTTGGTCTGTTGCTATGTATTGTAATGTTAAATATTGGACCTGGTTGCCTTGGGTATGAGGAGATCCTCATGTAGACCAAATGATGCTATGTAACCTTGCCCCTCCCCCATGTCATCCCTGATTGGTCAATAAAAATTTCTACAGCCTTTAGCTGGACAGATGAGAGATACTTTGGTTCCTAGGCTTAGGGTCTGAGGCAGGACAGCATGAGGTAAGAGAAGATGATGGAGAAAGGAGAAGAATCCACAGGGTAACCAAGTCATGGAAATATGGCCATGAAGGCTGGCCAATTGGAATTAAGAGCAGCCCAGATGGAACATGGCAAAGTAAAACTCAGAGTTATTGACAGGGAAGTAGATATTAATAGCTGAGAGGTTAAATATCTGCCAAACTCTACTGCTGCTTAAGGCTTATTATAAATATAAAAGTTTTGTGTCTTTTATTTGAGAGCTGAATGATCAAAGGTGGGGTAAGGACCCCTGATTGAGGTTATATAGTTAATACAACATTAAAAAATGCAATGATAGGGTTATATGCCATCCATGAGTACCATTTCAGAAAATTATTTTCAAGATATAGTTGTCTAATGTTAATAAAAGGCCAACACATGGTGTTAGGAATCAGAGAGAAGAATAAGCCACACATTAAACTATCTGCTCCTTGTTTTATACTTCAGCAGAACACCAGCTTCTTTTCCATCTTAAAGGGAGAGTTGTTTTCTACTCCAATTCTTCTGAATCACCAAATCCTTTACAGCCATAAAATCTAGAACATGTGAGAGCCACAGAAATTTGTACAAGGTGACTACTAATCAACCTTCCAGCAGCAGGACATTTAATGGAAAATTAATATCACTGTGCACACTTCTTAATGTCACCCACTAGCATCTCTATGATTAGAGATGATGGAAACTGAAGACCCAATTTCCATAAAAGGAAAAGATTGACTGTTTTCACTTTAGAAGCACACTTAACAACAATCTCCTAACCCCAAAGATCATCTTATTCCAACCTTCTCCAGCCATGGTCTTCATGTTGCTTTTTAATTAAAAGAACTCTGTGGCTGAGGTTGGCCTGGGACTCACAATTTATCTGGCTTGTGACAGTCTTTCTACCATGTCTGTTTAAGTGTTGCTAGTCTTAAAGTCACTTATTATATGACTAACATGATCCACAAATCCATTTATCAAGGGTATCAGAGACAAGGAGAGAAAGGGATCTACCACACCTGTACCAGCACTGGGAATTGAGTTTTGTATAGCAAATGACAATTTTATCAAGCTAGAAGAGGTACTAAATTGTTTATATGCCAGCAAGAGGGCAGAAAAATATATTTTACTGATTCAATTCTGATTGTCTCTGAAAATAGTTATTTGATATAAGTAAAGCTTAGACAAATCAGGACTTGTTTTAGTCTGTCAAAATAGCATAGCAACATTTATGAATGTCCCTAAAAATAAAAAAAAAATGAAGAGAAAAAAAAGCATCTGTAGTAAAATATTTCACATTGTTAGCTCTTGTCATGTAATGAATGTATATGAACTTAGACACTCAACTTTAATCCTCTCCATATTTTCCTGTACCATGAAAGCCAACTTTACAACAATTCAGCTGAGATGTCTTTTTATCTAGGTAGCTGAACACTCTCTCTTTTCCTTTTCTGTACAAATTTTGATCTGTATAAAAGGTAAAAAGAAATAGCATTCAATAAAAATAACACATCTTACAAGAGTGCTACAATATCCACTAAAATATCAGTTCTACAGCAAAGGTCAAAGCCACCCAAAAGATGCAACAATCAGAAAGTATTTGGAGTGACCTCTATGTTCTTATCTCTCCACTGTGATATCGCCAGGCATAATGGCTTTGGACTTCAGTTCATCAGAAAATAAAATTAATTCTAGAATTTAGGAAAAATAAGATAAATACTTCTTGTTAGCTTCTTTGAAATTTAGTCTTAAAAATTCTTTTACCCAATTTTCAAAATTGATATCTTCAGACAGTCTCAAAAATGAGAGAGCACAGCTCAGAATCCATCTATAATAGGAATCATGGTACTTTGATTTAACATTTGTAGTTTCAAAAACTCTGCACGTGCATGATCTTACTTGAGCATTGTACAACTTACACTTGGAAGATAGCACTCATACCATCACCAGAGAAATATCAAGTGAGGACAAGTGAGTTGTTACAAAATGCAGAATCACAACCTAAACAAGATTATTGTGAAATTTTCCTTATTCTCTTTTCCCCTAAACATTTTTTTTTAAGAGCGGTATGAGGAGCTTATGATTTTTAATGTATTTACACACTGGGACTAATTTTAAAATTAAGATTGATTTTGTAATATTCTTAATTAACTAATTCAATGACTAATACTCCCAATGAAATTAAATAGGGCTGATCTTTGTCATCAGACTTTCTTGGAGCAAATTCATTAGTAATTAAACCATGGCATGAAATTAATTTTAAATACCCACATCCCACCTAGAAAAGCCACTTCACCAATAGTAATTTAAATAAAAATCCTTTTGTTTATCATAATTCCTTTCAGTAGTAGCGCAACCTTGACTGCTTATCCAATTTGGCAATGGGCAATTTACTTCAGCTGGTAATTAGGATGTTGGTTAGAGCATCCTTTCTGATGTTTACATTGGCCGAATATTAATGTTTTGGTCCAATTTGTGAATTAGATTTTGTAGATTCCACAAACAGAGGCCTATAATTAAATGCCTAACCTAGAAATATGTTTTAAGATTTAACAAGCTAACATTTTAAGTTCTCTTTTAGTAACACTTCTTGATCTTTTTCCTGGATACTGGATAGGTATTATCTGGGTTGATACTACAGCTTCACCAGGAACTAGTGGAAAAAACCTGCAGTGAGCTGCTCCCACTCTCTGACTCTGTCTCTCAATGTGTAAAGGGAGATAATCACACCATTGGGTTATCAAGGTTTAAATGAGGGATGCAAGGTGCTTAGAGACAAATCTGGTTTACTAATTCAGAATTGTTTGCTCATGTGGCTAATAAAATATTTAGCTTCGTGCAAAGTAACACCATAGTTAACTTCAAGATGATGAAACACGGTTTTAATAATGGAGATCTTTAAGAAATAATGTAGATGTTGGTTTTCTCTTACTTCAAGGGAATGTAAGTTTTTCCATAGGACAGATAATATATTGAGTATCCATCAAATGAACTTTAAAATATTTTGCTCTCACTTCTTCAATTGTATATAAAGTAATTTACTTAATTGGATAGTAGATTTTGGGTTGTAAACTGCAGGAGGGACTTCTAAAAAGCAGCCAGAAATTGGAGTATATGTCAATGTTTTGTGTTAAGGAATTACCAAGAAAAAAAAAGTTAGTTTCTGTGGTTTCTAATCAGTAGCATAAAACTGGATGGAAAATTAGGAAGCTTTCTACTTTGATGAAATCTGTAATTCATTTATACATTCAAATACACGATGTTAAATATTTGGAAATGAGAGCTGTATAAGTTGAAAGGCCTAGAATTTTGATTCAGAAGTCAACAACAGCTTGTAGGGCTTTCCAAATCATGATGTGCCGCACACAGGATGTTGAGATACAGGCTGACATGTGCTCTTACTTAGGTTACTTTCTGATTCTGTGTAGTCTCTTCATTTTCATATCTTAACTCTATTGATGAAATAGATATTACACAAATTTCTGAAACTTATGGGACAGGGGAATCACATGTTATACATGAGTATGCTCAATGTGTAGCTTATTATTTAAACTATTATGGCCAAAGCATATTAAGATAACAAACAGAAAGTATCTACAAGAATCTAGATAAGATGGGACATACTCAGGGTGGCACAAAATATTTAATCTGCAATCTGTTCTGCCTGTGAAATTTGCTAGGGTAATGATGACATAAAGCTTGTGGAAGTAACCAACCAGTGTCTGATTTGACTTAAGGCCCACTCCATGAGATGAAACCCATACATAATACTACTTAGGTGACCGAGAACCAGAGGCTAGATAGATCAGAGACCCAAATACTCCTGGTCTAAAAATAGAATTTAAATAGTAACGATACAATGACTGTAGGAGGAGTTAAGGTGAAAGGAGTAAGGAGAGCAAGAGGAGGAGTAGGGAGAGAAAGAGGGAAGGAAGAGGAGGAGCTAAGAGAGGAACAGGAGAGAGAGGAAGGGATGGGACATGGAAGCCCAGCCTTGCGGAGACAGCGTGGGAGATTGGCAAATGGGAATAAATACAGAGTCCTCCAATCAGATGTGTGTGTGTGTGTGTGTGTGTGTGTGTGTGTGTGTGTGAGAGAGAGAGAGAGAGAGAGAGAGACAGAGAGAGAGAGAGAGAGACAGAGAGAGAGAGAGAGAGAGAGAGAGAGAGAGAGAGAGAGAGAGAGAAGGATCTTCGAGCACACTTTCTAATGGAGTGTCTCCATCAAGTCACTCTCTTTAGAGCTCAGGGAATGCTGTGGAAGAAGGGACAGAATGTATAAAACCCAGATGGGATGAAGGATACCAGAATAACAAGAGCCTCTAAATCAACTGAGCAAAACTCATATGAACTCATATGGATTGAAACAACATGCACAGAGTCTGAATGGGTCTTCATCAGATTCTCTGCACATGTATTTAGTATTTTATGGAAAGCCTGAATGTGTGAATGACTGGGTCTCTGATTCTTATGTCTTCTCTTGGGGTTCTTTTCCTTCTGTTGGGTTGCATTGTCCAACTTTGATGTGTTTGTTGTTGTTTTATCTTATGATATTTTATTTTGTTATGTTTGGTTGCTATCTCTTAGAAGTCTATTCTTTTCTGAGAGAAAGAAAGGTACTAACTCTGTATGTAAGGGTAAGTGGGAAGGAACCAGGTGGAGTTGAAGGAGGGGAGAATGTGATACAAAATTAATTCAGAAACAAAATAATCTAAATGAGTCGCCATATAATGGGGTGGGACAATGTCTAAGCTAGACAATTTGTGCCACCTGGTAAAACTTCAGGAATAAATTATGTATTGTTGAGTTATTGGCCAAAAAAATTTCTACAGAACCCTGCTAAACACTGCAAGCTTCTGCCAATGGTGTTCTCTATAATTTATGGTAAGGTTCTGTTGCTGAAGATATCACTTACTTGTGTCATTAAACATGGTGAAGCTGCCGGGCGGTGGTGGTACATGCCTTTAATACCAGCACTTGGGAGGCAGAGGCAGGCGGATTTCTGACTTCGAGGCCAGCCTGGTCTACCAAGTGAGTTCCAGGACAGCCAGGGCTACACAGAGAAACCCTGTCTCGAAAAACCAAAACAAAAAACAAAAAAAAAAGGTGACGTTGAGCTGGTACCCAACTAGCAGCCTTGCCCCTTGCTGACTAGTGTTCATAATGACAGAAGGTAGTCTGCATACTATTAGGGGAGAAAAGCAATCACCAGAGTCACCTATTTATAAGTTCTGTGACCTAGAACAGTGCCTGGCCTGCAAGATATACTGGTATTAAAGGTGTAAATGTTATGGGCGTAGCCAACCACTTTTTTGATTGGAAGATGGAACACATACCTAAAATTGCTAAATTTACCAAAAAATCTGAGACTATATAAATATTGGACCTAGAGGGGAGGCCTACTGCTATTGTTCTGTTGAAGAAACAGCAATAAATTGACTCCTAATGACAGATATATTGCTATACCTAGATTAGTACCTTGCTCAGCCTCATCAGAGAAAATTCATAATGCATTATATGTGACATAACAAAGAGATTCACAAGACAATATGCAAACAGTTAGAGACTTTAGAGTATTGAGTCCTAAATGGGATATAGTCATCAAATCCCTCTTCAAAAGAAAAAGATATCCAAGCAAAAAGGGTAGGTATAAAGACTGTAAGAGCCAGATCTGGTGGATGATTGTATCTTCCAAAAAAATCCTGACTGATGCATTTATGAATTCAAAGATCTGCACAAGAACAAGCATGGACAAGACCTGCACAGATTCAAGCTAGATGGGGTCCCAGCACTGAGATGGGAAAGTGGACATGATGTCCTATCTTTAACCAAGAAGATATTTGGAATTGATAAGCACCACTGGAAAAGGAGAATTCAGTTTTCTCCAATAAAATGTCAGTTTTTATACCATCCTCTCTCCAGAACATATTCCATGCCCAGGAGAAACTGGCAAATACAAAATTAACTGCATGTTTTGTTTTACTTTTTCTGTTTTTTTTTTTTTGCTTGTTTGTTTGTGTGTTTTGTTTATTTTGTTTTGAGAGAGAAAGAATAGGGGGAAAACAACAAGTTGGGTTGGGAGGGAGGTGGGGAGAATATGAGAGGAGTTGGGGGAGGAGAAATAGTATGATCAAAATATATTATATGAAAAACTTAAATAAAGCAGATCTTGCTTATGTCCAAGTAAAGTCCCTAATGGCACTAAGAGTAAAATATGAAACAATAGCCTTGACTAGTCTGTTGGT
>JANHMN010000001.1:28566393-28599080 GCA_030674055.1 Rhabdomys pumilio
TCCCTCCCTCCCTCCCTCCCTCTCTCTCTCTCTCTCTCTTTCTTTCTTTCTTTCTTTCTTCCTAATGTAGACCTTTTTAGACATACCAGAAGAGAGTATTGTACAGTTATGAGCCACCATGTGGTTGCTGGAAATTGAACTTAGGACCTCTGGAAGAGTAGTCAGTGCTCTTAACCTCTGAACCATCTCTCCAGCTTCAACTTATTTCTTGTACATGCTACCTTCACCCATATAGCTTGCTCTGGCAAATAATTTCTTTTTAATGCACCTAGTGACCTGCTCAGTCATCAAAACATAGTTCATATTTACTTTATCCACAGGCTACTCCTAGCTTTTCAAGTATGTAGGCACTTCCTGTCCATCATAACTGGCACTAGTATATAGCTGAAACTGTAGTCTCACACTTTAGTCATTTACCAGATAAAATCACAGACATCATATCACATGGGCTAAAATCTACCTATACCACTGCAAGGGTCATATGGGCAGGATCAAGTGAAGAACTACTCACTGACAACTGTCAATAACAGGAGTCAACATTTAGTTAACCTAGCTAATTAATATAATTATTTCTTGTTTGTATTCTTAAGTCAATTACAAACATACTGTGTAAGTTCAATGTCAGAAAATTATTATTTTACCTCTAATTGGGCAATTGTTTCAGTGTTATATAGTGAATTTCACATAACTATGTAAGGCAATATATAATTCTAAAGTCCACTTATAAGAAAATCCAAAGAAACCCTTAAAATAAATCATCCTGTTGTACTTAAAAAGAATGGTACACATGTTATTAAAGTCTAAATTGAATTTATTTATTTGTTTATTTATTTATTTATACGTTATTAAAGTCTAAATTGAATTTATTTATTTGTTTATTTATTTATTTATTTACTCACACTGCATCATCTTATTAAGCATAGGCTATCCTCAAACTAGCCATCAAACTTCTTTAGCCTCCCAAATGCTAGGATGTGGGGAATGTGCCACTGCACAGGCTTGAGTCCAGAATTACTACTGCTTGAAAAACAATGTTATTTGTATATGTGAGGTGTATGTGTGTTGAAGTGTGCTCGCCTGTGTGGGCGTATGTGTTGGCTAGAGGTTGATATTGCTTATCTTTCTCTATCACTTTATACCTTAATATTTGAAACATTGTTTCTGAATGAGCCTGGAGTTTGATGGTTGGTTAGACTGGCTGGCCAGTGAGCCCCAAGGGGCTACCTGTGTCTGCCCCACACAGAGTTACAAATTTATTACATTGGGCTTATATGTGGGTCCTGAGTCACAAACTCAGGTTCTTATCCTTGTCTAGTAAGGGCTTTACTCACTGAACCATTTGTTCAATACCCAAATTATGATGTTCATAAAATTAAATTATTTAAAATGATAAAAGTATTCAAGGTGTACCTATCAAATTTTTCCTTAAGTTGTGAATTTTTTAATTTGAGCAATAAACCCGTAAGTGAAGTAGAAGAGAAGAATACATTTAACCTTTCAAAAAGTTGAAAAAGTGACACTAAGATAACTTTTAAAAATGGGTTTTGAGTTACCATGTAAATATCATCAGTATTTGTATATAAGTAAAGATACCTTCTTTTGAATTAACTTATAAATAATAACATTTCTTTCTGAGTACTGTTTCTTATACATTTTTCCATACAGTTATGAAATGAATATGGAATAATACAAGTAAATTAACTATGGAAATGTTTAAAAGCATATGAATGGGTGACTTTCTCTATTATGTATTTAGTCAGATAATTAATTAAAATGATAGAATCCAAACCTGTTGAGTCAATAATGCTGCAAAGCTAAGATTCCTAATAGATTAGAAAAAGGCAAATTATTAAATAAACAATCTTGAATGAGTTGAGGACATAAAAAAGTAAGATTGTTCTATGTTAAAATAAATGATTGGCAGATAAAGAAATAAATGTAAAGAAAGACCTGAAAGAAAATGACTTTGTGTTAGATTATGCTGTAAGGAATATTTCTATAGCTAGAAAGATGGAAGGGGAAATTCATAAAACAGAGAAGTGAAAATGTAATAATAATAATAATATACTTGGTAGCTGAGAATATAGATTCTGGGAAAGACAGATTTAATTCACAGCTGTTCTGCTATGAACATCAAACAAGGCATTGAGCCTTTCTGTACCTTGATTCTCTAAAACATAAAATATTTGTAATAATTTTAACAATAACTCTTATTACTGTAGAATGTAAAATCACATCATGAAAATTTTTCCTGAGGAATAAATAAGATAATGGTCCTTAATCACTTGGAAGAAGCATTGATGAGCTAAATAGAGTCAGGGAAATATTCAGAATATAAATAATAGACCAAAAATTTAGCATTGACATCACAAATATTTCTTATGCATCTCCTTTGAGATGGCTCAGACATGAGAGACATGAATACACAATTTGCACCTTAAAAAAATTGAAGCAACTAGAAGAGCACATCATGTTGATTCCTAATTGTTAGAACAAAGAGTGAGTCTTGATATGTGCAGTTTTCAAGCTGCCTACACTAATCAAGTTATTTGAGGGAAAAAAAGATCGAGGGTATCATTTATTCTGATTTCAGTACAAGTGATGTTTTAACCAAAACACTGACAAAATTTTCAGCAATAAGTACTCACTTTTTCTTTCCTTACCTATATTAAATAGCTTGATTCTACCTTATATGGCATCTGAAAAAATAAGATCTCACAGTGAATCACTAATGACCTTCAGAATGTTCTGATGCATTCTGAGGTTTTGCTTACATTTAGTCCTGAAACATTGGCCTTCATTTAACAGTTGTTACTGTCTTGTAATTTCTCATCCTTTGTGTCAACCAGCCTTACAAAGATTAAGACAACAGGAGAGAGAAGACAAAGGGTACTGAAACGGTGATTTTAATCAGTTGCCTACCTTCTGATGAAGGTATCAGTGTGCTATTCTCATTAGAATCCAGTGCAGGCTCCCATGTGAAGTATGCATTGTAAAATAACATACTAATTTTATGCCTTGATTTGTTCCATAATAAGGTTTTTGTCATCAATGAAATTTTCTGACATAAATCTGAGACAGATTTTAGGGACATAATTTAAAAGAAGACATGATGAGGTTAGTTTACAGTAATCCAGACTGTTATTTGAAATAGGCTGCTATTCCTTATTTGAATGTGGTTCTGTATTTTTTATTGCTGTCTTCCTATGACCTTTAACTGGGAAACATATATAAAGATTGCACACTAATGTTTCAAGTGATTCCTTTCATTGTTTTGGTAGGCTTTATACATACGGTTCTTATTGTCGCTGTAGAAGGGAGAGGTAAAATCAATTTCCTCTTTAACATATTGATAAACAACTCCAGATATAAGAGGTAGAGAGGAGAAACTAGACTTACCTTTGTGTGACCTACATAGGAATGCTGGAAAAAATTAATTCCAGAATATTATGTCAACATTCTTGGAAGCCGTGGATATGATTTACATAGTAGGTCTTCTCTCTCCACCCAGATGCTTTCATCTCGATACTGTAAATTGCTTTCATTTTCCCCTCTGAGCCGTGCACTTGAGGTATTGTTGTGATAAATTATGGAGGTACAGAACTGAAAATGGTGTGTAGATTGTCTAAGAAATTGAGTGCAGTCAGCCTTAAAAGTGGTAGATGATGTGGCAGGCAGCTCCCTTACCCTAGCCATGTCCCATATGTCCTCAATGAACAGCTGCTTTTAACTTTGCCTTTTACCCAGAGAGCATGAGAGTTGCTGGATTTATTGAATTAATAACCACTCCATTATGTGTGTTTTGTTTTCCTGTGACCGTGAAATCTGGCTCTAATGTTAGGAAAGTGTAAGACAGCTCTTCTTAACAAACAAGGCGGTTATCTATTTGGGGGTCATTATTTAATACTTAATCATTTGGGGTAGAAAATAATAGGGAAATCCTTTCAAATCTGGGGTAGAATGTTTCTAACAATGTTAGGTTGAAAAGGAATGTTGTGGGTTACACAGACAGATAGAATCTGGCTTCCACTGTGATTTGCGGTCTGAAGCATGGCTACTGACAGCATTGTGTTTGTGATTGGATGGAGTGTAGGGTTTTATATTTTTTGAAAGCAGAATGTTAAACAAATGTGCATGCATGCATACTTAAACACATACTCCTCACTAATATTTCTATATCTCCACACCTATTATCACCTATCAATCATCTATCTATCTATCTACCTACCTACCTATCAACTGTCTATCTGTTGGTATGTCTGGTTGTCTCAGTTAAGGTTTTACTGCTGTGAATAGACACTATGATGAAGGCAATTATTATAAAGGACAACATTGAATTGAGGCTGGCTTACAGGTTCAGAGGTTCAGTCCATTATCATCAAAGCAGAAACATGGCAGCATCCAGGCAGGCATGAGACTGGAAGAGCTGAGAGTTCTATGTCTTCATCCAAAGGCAGACAGGAGAAGACTGTCTCCCATGTGGCTAGGACATGGATCTTAAAGCCCATCCCCTAAGTTACACACTTCTTCCCACAAGGTCACATCTACTACAACAAGGCCACACCTCCTAATAGTGCCACTCACTCCCTGGGCCAAGGATAGACAAACCACCACTTTATCTATCTATGTATCTATTTATCTATGTATTTATATATCTAGGTATCTATCATCTATCTATCTATCTATCTATCTATCTATCTATCTACCTACCTACCTACCTATCTATCTACCTATCATTCTAATCAATTGTCTATTTTCTAATCTATCATCTGTCTATTTTCTTGGTTTGTAAATAGCTAAATAATTTTAGAAGGAAACAAAAGCAGTGACTTCTCTTTCCTTTACTCCTCGGTTGTTTCTTAAAGAGTCTAGTTGAACATAAATTGTAGGGCTGTAGTGGGGATGGAACAACACACAGGGGAATGGTTGTTGCCATGAGCTTTACTTCTTTTGGCCAAGGAGGTGTGAGAGGAGTCTCCTGTCACGGAGTCTCAGTCAGGGTCACTTTGACAAATGGGTCCTGCTTTTCTTTCTCTTCTGTCTCTTTATTCCCAATCATACAAAGTCACAGCTGTTCATTCTCCTTCCATAATGGCTCCTTCCATGATTTCATGGAGCAAACACTGGACACAAAATATTTCATCAACTTTTATCTTCACACCTGAGAATTTCCCTACTGCAGTACATGAGTAATGGAAATGGTTGTCATCTGAAGATTTAGCAAAAATAGTTTGGAAAATCTACTTTGATCTATTACTTTTAGAAAAGAAGAATAATAACAGTAGCCAAGTTTTCATCAATATTAACATTGTTAGCTGCATTATCATTTTATGTTGCATTACATTTTTTAAAGTTGAATGTGAAATGAAATAAACTGCTCCCTGTGAAGAAGGGGTGTATTGGGAGAGAGTTATGAGTTATTTGCAGACAGACTAAGGATGTATTTGCTTGGGCAATGGTGGTCTCTCTTGTTTAGGCTCCCATAGTTTTCCCTCTGACTTTCAGATGTTTTGATTTATTCTATGCCCAACAGTCTGAGAGAAAACACAGCAAGGCAGGACAACTACCTGTCAGTACAGAGTGTTTTCTGATCTGAGTAAAAAGCTACTGCACCTTGATTCCTTTGTTCATTAGTACACATTAGCACTTCTCTACATTAATAATCTTACAGTTCTCTATACATTTTCATCAAATCCAAAATAGCATGCCTATCTAACTTTAACCAAACAGTGTTACTCTAATTGTGAGTAAATTGTACAAAAGTAGAGCAGTCTCTGAGACATTGCTCTCGCTGACCTAGCCTAGATTCTATCTCAAAGCATACACACAAGAGCTCTGCCTTGGCTTCTTAAAGGCTAATTTTGTCATCAGCATTTTCCTCAGCACAAGACAAATCCTTCTAGCACATTTCAGCAGACCAATGCTACTCCCCAAACCTTCATGTGGAATACATAATCTGTATTTTACATTAGAAGTATCTCAGAGAGTTATGATTTACTTTTAATTAGGTTGATTCATTTTATAAAGATACATATTCTTTGTTCTACTAGGGAAAACTGATGAGATTTGGGTTCTTTTGATCTTCTGTTAGTAAGATTGGGAGCTTATCCAAGGCTCTGCAGGTGCTTAGGAAGCGCTCTCCTTCCACTTCCCCAGACCTGTGAAACCTCAACTTCCAAAATCATTTCCTAAAATGAGGAATGTTGACTGTGGGCTGCCTTATCCAGAACTGGCACTAAAATTGTACCTATACATGGATCTCTGCTCAGCAAGGACAACTTGGAAGAAGCAGCTTCCTGTAGTCAGAGCACTGCGATCCTTAGTAAGACTTTGATGGCATCAGGTAATCATAGATTTTTGTGATAACAAAATAGGCCAGCTTCCTTTTTTGGAATGTAAAGTCTAGTCCCTACCTTCTATAGCTCTGACTCTACAACTTGCTTACTAGAAATATGTGTAAAACTTTGTCTTTTTCTTCAAAAAGACAACCCTTTGGTTTTTTTTTTCTTTTTCAAAGTTACTAAAAACATCCATGTAGGCATATCTGAAACCTTTGTCAGACATTTTATTAAATGCTATTTTATGTATTCATTAAAATTTAGAAATAAACTAGGTCTGCTTACATGCATGATTATTGATATGCTAGCACTGGGGTTTTTATTCATTGGGGATTGCATTAAATAAAAAACACCCCCCCCCGTGGAGGCTGCTGAGTTGCTTGTATAGGTGAACACACACAGGACCAAGCTGACACATGTGCCAAGCAATCAAGGAGGACACAGGAAGTAAAAACCTGCCTCCAAAGGAGCGACTGGTCAGAGAAGTCAAATATTTGCATCTCGGTGTTCACATTTTCAATTATGCTGTAAATATACAGGTTCTTGCCAGAGCACAGGCACAGTCACAGCAGGTCCTTCATTCTTCAGCCAACAGGCTATGGCAGCACTCTGCAGTGGCTGCTTCCTGGGTGGTCTGTAAGCATTGCCCCAGGAGGTAGGCACTGTCATACTCTAATCCGGATGTTACAGAGGTATGTAACATGGCTTGTCTTGAAAGTTTAGTTTATGCGTTGTCTGGTCCTTTGCAAGAAGATCCGACATTCTTTCAACCTTCTTTGGAACCTCTGTGGAATGAATGGGCTTGAAAGCCATTAACTGATATTCTTAATAAAAGATGAAATGAGACCTGGAGATTACATTGAAATACAAAACTATGTGGAAGAGGATTAAGGAACTTTCCAAATTGAAGTTCAGGTTTCAAGTCTGTGCACTGAATCTGTAGGTGAGTTTTGTTCTATGGTAATGTCATCTGCTCCTGTGACATTCTGGTAAATAAAACTAACCTGTATGTATTTTAAATGTAGGAGACAGTGCAAGTATGCTTTGTGTGCCTGCTGGCATATGGCTGTAGAAGTGCCACCACGCAAAGGAGAGAGAGCATGCTAATCTTTTCATGGAGCTAGGAAGAAATCCCACAAAAATTGAGAGTTTGAGAGTCAGAATAGAGCCGTCCTCATGGGCTCCCCATAAGAAGCTCAGCCCCTGGAGCTGCCCCAATGGATGCAGCCACCCAGCAGCTGCCCTGCCTACAGCCCCTAAGGAGCCAGTGCAGTTACTCCAGTAAATCACAGTGGCATCTCCCTCCAGACTAACCAGAAAGGGAAGAAGTTCAAACCACACATTCCAATTATCCTGGGCCACCTGGAATTTAAAGTGAAAGCACTGGCTTTTTTTTTTCTTGAAATGCATAAAGAGCATTACCTCCTCACTGTGACCTTTCAGTCATTTTAGAGAATTAAATAGAGCTTAGGGAAGGGTAACCTTCTCTCTTTTTCTTGCACCTGCACACATCCCAAAGCAAGAGTGCAGAACCTAAGTGGTCCTTGAAAGCAAGGGAAATAATGATGACCTTTTGCGAGGGAGTCTTCCTGGAAAACACCTGGGGGAACAGGTCTTGATGACATTAGAATCAATGTCAAAATAACTGAGCATTGGAGAAAACTGTGAGTTGACTTCCAGTGGAGCTCCATATTCCCAGGAAGGGAAAAACTTGTTGAAATTAATTGAAAAAACAAAAAGGAAAAGAAATGAATTAAATGAATTTTTTCCTTAATCTATGTGGATTGGGTGAAGGAGGAACAAAAAAAGAAAACCATGCAAAGTAATTATTTGAGGGTTACTAAGATGAATATTCTAATTTCATTATACACAGTTCAGTTCTCTTCAGTGAGAAATCCTGTCGAAGTGTGCTGCTTAGAATAATTCAAGTAAGAAATCCAGTGTAAATGGTTTTAATCCCTTCCAGCTAAATTAATATGGTGTGGATGCCTTGTGGCTACAGACTCAGTTATCTTTCTTGTTGACACACATAAGAAAATTCTGGCTGGGCAACATGATTTATTCTTCCTATCTGGAGCCACAATATAATCACTCACCCCCTTTCAAGTCCACTTTGGCAACTTTATCTCACTTGCAGTTTGCATCTCTCTCTCTCTCTCTCTCTCTCTCTCTCTCTCTCTCTCTCTTTTGAAAGTGAAAATATATTCTGCAGTTTTGATGTGTTGATTGGTAGGAAGGTAAAGACAGCTGCACACAGTCCCTCGAGACAGGGCTCAGTGGCTAAATGAAGACCTCTCATGCTTTCTTGTTAGCCAAGATAGATCTACATCCCGATGAACCAGAGCTAGTCAATAGCAGGGGCTCTCGGTACATGTGATCAGCAGCCACAAATCAGTTTTCCCTGGGACTTAGTTATCGGCATTTTGTGCCGTAGGCGATGCCCTTGCTGCTGCAGGCTGTAATTTTTCCCCTAGTGAAGTTTTTAAAGTCACAGGCTGAGACTGGAACTGTGCTCTCTTGGCAACAAGGCTGTCACCAGCCTGCCAGATATCAATGGCCCATCAAATAAATTGCGACTTTAATGCACTCAGCCTCTTGCTGCTGAAGAGACTCGGTGTTGCTAGGATTTCCCAGTATACTGCTGTCCTCACCCAGAATTATTTCTAAATGGCTGCTTAGTTCTGCACCAGGCATATTTATTACATTGCTTTATGTATATAATTTGGCCTATTGGAATTTCAAGTCATACTTGGAGTTCTATCATTTTCGTGTCCAGGTTACAACATAACCAGCTTCTGCCTATCGGATCCATTTTGCATCTAGAAACATCTTTCCACATTTTACAGCAGTCCCTTTTAGAATCTCATGGTGTCATTTGGCTATCTCAATATAATCCTTGCATTGGGTCATAGGTGACCTAATAAAACTCCACTTTATAAGGCAGATTTAATGTTTTTGGTCACAAGACTATCCTCTGAAAGTATTCAAAGGCCTCTTCTTTGTATAATGATTTATATTTTATATTTAAGACACCCATATGAGTTTGAAATGTTTGTGATACTGACTTGCTACTATTTTAAGGAGGAGCCTCACTTTCAGCCAGTGTGACTGGGGTAAGCCCACCACAATTGCATATTCCCCCTGCTTGCCTGTGCACAGGCTGTTGGTTCCTGCAAGACTTCTTGTAAGAGTGTGCTATGGAACTTCCTTAAGAGAGGAGCCTGCTGAGATTGTACATCACTGATGATGGGTCTGTTTCCAATTCTTCTCCATTCTGCTTGTAGTAAGATACTCAATGCAACCCTTTCGTCACTCTTTGCCAGAGTTAGGTGTTCTTGTGAAGTGGTGTGAAACCCCAAATCTTGAGAGTGGCATTTATGGTGCACTGACACACACACACACACACACACACACACACACACACACACACACACAGAGAGAGAGAGAGAGAGAGAGAGAGAGAGATGCATTAATACAGATGTTATGTGAAGTTTTGTTTGTTTTTAGTTTTAAATTTCTCCAATTATTTATTTTTTTCAATTGATAAAGGATTCCAATAAAGCCTATAGATTATGTGTGACATTGTCTCAAAGTCCTCTCTATCCAGCAGTTGTGTATTTGTGTGTATATGTGTGTATGTGTATGTGTGTGTATCTGTGTGTGTTATTAATTAATTATTTTACGGAAGAGTTAGGGGAAGGACTGAAGGAACTGAAGGGGATGGCAACCCCATAGGAAGACCAAGAGGGTTAATTAACCTGGGCCCCTGGGAGCTCCCAGAGACTGAGCCACCAACCAAAGAGCACACAGGTGCTGGTTAGAGCCTCCTATCTCCTGCACTTTGCACATTAGTAGCAAAGGGCTGCCTTGTCTGGCCTCAGTGGGAGAAGATGTGCCTAATCCTGCAGAGACTTGATGCCCAAAGTCGGGATACATGACCTGGGGTTGGGAGCTGTCACCCATTCAGAGGTGAGGGGGAAGGCAGATGGAAGCAAGCATTCTGGGAGGGCACCAGGAGGTGGGGGGGAGCACCATTTGGAATGTAAGTAAATAAAATAATTGGTTGATATTAACTATTTGTTTACTCATATTCTTCCAGTTCCTGCCCAGTGGTAGCTGACGTCCCTTATGGAATTGTTGTCTCTTACTGGAAGCACTGTAATGCACCTTCTAATTCCTCTCCTTTTTCCTATCCTTTCTATACTCCAGAATAGACATAGCCCAGCAACCAGAGTGGGTATATAATGCAAGAGTTGTCCTGCTAGTCCCTAATCAAAGCCTCCCTCTCCTTCCACCAATCTTCTCTCTTGCAGTGCAACATTTAAGTTACTTATTTGTCCTGTTTATTAATCCTCTCAGTCCAAGGAGTATGGGAGCTCCACATAGGAGAGTTTATGTGTTTTCCTTCCTCCCCTGCCCTCAGGCCACCTAGGAAATCCTTAAATCATATTTATTGAGTGAATGAATGAACTGTATCACAGGTGCTTCTACACACAAACATACAGAGAATGAGAAGAAGGGAAACACACACATACAACTTACACCATCTCTGACTTACCTAAAGCCATGGATACCTAAAAAAAAAAAACAAAACCATTAAAATTTAATTACAAACTACACTTGGCAAATTTGAATAAATCTGTAATAAGATGCTATCGTTTCTTAAGAATGATTTTTAAGATTATTGTACTCACATAACTTAGCTGATTATTTTAGGAGTTTTGGATTTTGTCATTATTTTTATCTATTGACACTTGTTGAACAATTCCCTGAATATGCTAGCAAAATGAGTTTTCAAGTGATGCCTGACATTTGTCTAAATGTCAAAACAAAGGAAAAAGTTAAAAAAAAATAGGCAAAGTCAGGAAAATATATAATTCATGTGTGAATAACTAAAATAAACAAACTTCATAATTAACTTCATATTAATGTATTGATTGCTGTTATAATTATAATTTTAATATATAATATCTGTAATTTAGTTAAAAACACTGTTCCTTATATTTCTCCAGTGTTTTACCATTAGGAACCATATCTTATAGAGACATATAATCTTAGAAAATTTCTAAAAGAAATGCTTATTGTATTTTGAAGAGTTAAAAAAAAAAACCCATACTTCTTGACTAACCTCTAACCTGTATTTGTTTCTATCTTCTCTTAGCACACAAAAAGTAAAAACCCATTTTCAAGCTGTACCTTCTGCATTCAGGGCATTCCACTGTGGCTGTTTGGGGTCTGAGGTGCACATTAGTGAGTGAAATCAAGTCACACATTTCTCAATGCCATTGTGCAAACAGAGGAAGAACAAAATCCTAGAAAGGTAATTCTTGGAGTGTGTTGAGTTTGCTCTATCCTTTCAGCCCCCTGCAGTGCAAGTGATTAGTTAAGGAAACATCTGAACCGGTTAGTTGTACATCTTTGAAACCATTTTAAATTATGGAAAAGATAGTCCTCAAGAAATTAATTAAAGTTTTGGACAATAATGCAATGAGGGATATCTATGTTTGCAGTCTTTTCTCTCTGCTTGCGTACATCTTTCTCTGTCAAGTACATCAAACAGCTAATTAGCCTCTTTTTAAGAGCGTCCCTGCTCACATCACTTAAAAGGATCTTTGGGCTGCCTTCTTAGAAGGTTCACACTTTCTCTGCTTTCGCTTTCTAAACGCTACCTAGACTTTGAAGGAATCTATTCTTCTCATATTCAGGGAGCTTTAAAATTGGTTGGACTTTCTTCCCTCAAAATCAATTCTCTTTGTTTCCTCGCTGTTGATCAGCATTTTATAAATAGCCCTGTAAATACTGCGAAGCCTGTTTCACCTAGTATTTGCTTACTTCAGTTAAATACCTCTGGGTTTGTTGAAGACATCTGAAAAACATTAGCATGGCTGCTTTTTATTAAGACATGTGGTACCAGAAGAGAGAGAGAGGGAAAAAAGTATGAGAGACCAGAGGGTTGCTTTCATTTAGCATAAAGTGTTACTACCATGACAAAAGTTTGGTGTTTCAAACACTCATTTCAGAAACAACTGCAGGTCACATGATCTAAGGATATCACATGTTAGCACATGTTAAAAGTTATAACTATAACCAGAGACAGAATTTCTGACTCACAGCTTCCATGAATCTGAAATATCACATGTCATCTCAAGTTGACTATAAAAATAACTCTGGACGCCAGAGTGCTTCAATTAAACCATGAAATATTGTGATATTTTAACACAGGTGATAGCAGGAGTCAGTGCTGAAATGGGCACATGGCTGTGAGTTACAACCTCCTCTTCAAGCATTTTTGTTGAAGGCGGATGTTCAAAATGTCTCTCTTCATAGGTCAGAGGCATGCAACAGGAGGCAATAGGAAAGGCATTGGGGGAGGGTGTTGTGTTTACACCATTCCTTCATCTTCGTTCCTTACCTTGCTCTCTATCCATATATGTGGATATGAGTTGGGAAAGCAAGTAAAGACACTTCTGCTCTAGATTGTGTAACAGCAATGTTACCTCACTGTGGCCTTTATGACATAAAAATCATATAAATGTTATGAAAATATTATCTAAATAAATAAATACAATATTTGAAACTGTCTATTGATGTTGTTACTGTTACTAAATGCATGCACAAATTACCAGTGTAGAGGCAGCTGTGTCAAAAGCTCAAGTCACGTGTGCATCCACCAGATTGCATTTGAGACTCGACACTGGGCTGTTGGACTCCAATACTCTGCATTTTAAGATCTCAAAGGAACAATGAATGGGTAGAAATGATAGCTATTAGGATGGTGGAGATGGAGGATAGGATCGAATTGGGGTAGAAATGAAGAGGAGTGGGATTAGCACAAGCAAGGGACTGGTCACAGTTCATACTTAATATGAATAGTGTGAACTGGCCCAATGGCCAGTCAAGTGGTTTAGAAGTAAAGGGGAAACGGTGAGAAGGATTTCACTGAGGACTGTGACCCTTGGCCTCTGCTTTTGAAGTAAATCACACTGGATTTAACTTTTCCCTTTTCCCCCTTTTCTTTAGGATTTCATTAAAACTGAACCCCTAAGTTGTATTAATCCTTAATAAAGTGTATTTTCATACAAAGCAGAAAATAATGTCAAGAAAAATAAATATGGTTTCAAAGAAGAAAGAATGGAAGCCAGGTTGATATATGAACTATCCAAATACCCGGCAGAAAAATAAAAACACATGAACAGTTAATTATTCCTTCACTTAGTTTTGCTTCAAGTGTGACCCTACAATTTGTATTTCAAAGATACAGTTCTGAAATATCAGGCATACAGGTTATGTGTACAAGGACCAATGAATAAGACGCGAGGCCTTTAATATGGTAGATTCAAAGCAAAATTGTTTCTAAGGTGACAGTTCTAAATCTAGGTTTATTTTCCATTATGTTTTCTATGACAAACGTTTCTGAGAAATATGACTTTTCACCCATCTGGTTTCAGAGTCTTGACCTGGTGGTGTCTGGGTCTTAAGGATCCTGTCAAGAGTGACCCTGAGATATATAAAATAATTTGCAGGTTTGGGGCTGTGGGTTACTTTAGCCATCACCCAATCTAATTGACTCACATTATAGTTGAAAATAATCAAAGCCCTAGAAATTAGAAATTTTTAAGAATTTTACCATCTATAATCCTCAAGGGCCTCTCATATGCAGACAGAATTTGCATAAGAATGCACAAGGAAACCCACAGAGTCAACAAACCTGGATTCATAGGACTGAGACTGAACTGCCAATCGTGAGCCTGCATGGATCTTACCTAGGGCCTTTGCATATATATATGCTACAGTTGTATAGCTTGGTGTTTTTGTAGAACTCCTAACAGAGGGAGCAGTGGCTATTTCTGATGCTTTCATCTGATTGGGGACCCTTGTTCTTCTACTTGGTTGCCTCATCCAGTCTTAAATTTGAGAGGAAGTACCTATCTTGTTGCAACTGGATATGCCATATTTGGTTGATGTCCTGGGAGGCCTGCCCTTTTATGAAGGGAAACAGAAGAGTAGTGGATTGGGAGGGAGAAGGAGAGGGATGGAGGAGATGAGTAGCAGAGGGAGGGAGGAGAAACTACAGTCAAATGCAATGCACAAGAGAATAAATTAATGAAAAGAAAAGAGCTGATAGCTGATGGATGGAGGTCAGGGGAGGCAGCCTGGGCTGACACTCTATTTGGATTACTTCCCGTTGAATGACTTTAGGGTTATCTCTTTAATTTGTTTTAGAAAATGTGTATGATTAACTGATCATTTTCAGTTTTCTGCCCAATGATGATAATGGTTTCTTACCATTTGTTTTCTATGTGAAGTCTAGAAACATTGTACTCCAATGTACATTTGACTGATAGGAATTTGCCAATTTGGGAATTTTTAAAAAGTGAATAACCTATTATATTGTGCTGGCTAGATTTGTGTCAATGTCATACAAGCTAAGGTCATCAGAGAGGAGGGAACCTCAACTGAGAAAATGATTTCCTAAGACTGTCCAAGTATTATTGGTGCAGGGTATTATTGGTGGCGCGGTGTGGCTTCTTCCTTGGTTTTTAGGATCATCAACCCTTCATCTCACTTCCTTCAGAAGATTCCTCTCTTTCCTTTCCTTGAACTTGGGTGATCACAGCATTCTTTTGGTGGTAGTTCCTTGTCCTCCCAGATCCCCTGACATCACCAAAGCCTCCCAGACAGACAAAATTATTCTCATTATCAACAAAATTTCAAGGTAAGTGCATAAACTAATTGCAGTTCTCAAGATACTCCATTCAAGGACAGGGAGAAAGGATATGGACAAAGATGGGGGGGACAGTCCAAATTGCACATTTCACACTACAAATACAGCAGAGCCAACTAACATAGGAACACAGTAAGTATGTTTGTCTCAGTATGCTTTATCTAACTGTTATCTATCATGCTATGCTCCCAACTAAAGCCCTATTGTAATATCTCAGCTCTTCCCTTTGTGATGGATTTTTATTCTAAATTTAGAATAGATTTTAGAATGTATTTAGAATTTATTATTTTATTCCCATAGTTGATGATATTCCTAGAATAACTGGAACAATTTGAAAGACACATATACCCAGGACAATATTAATATTGTGGAAAGACATCAAACAGACTTTCTTAGGCTTTACTTAATCCTTAAAGTGAACTTTTACTTAAACACTTCACTTCTGGTCTGGCTAACACACACTACTTATATTGAAATTATTATGAGTTATAGATGATGCTGGA
The DNA here is from genome assembly GCA_030674055.1 of Rhabdomys pumilio. Classification (NCBI taxonomy): domain Eukaryota; kingdom Metazoa; phylum Chordata; class Mammalia; order Rodentia; family Muridae; genus Rhabdomys; species Rhabdomys pumilio. The sequence goes on from JANHMN010000001.1 coordinate 28,581,960, forward strand.
GGTTTATATGAGAAGAGTCTTGACAACAAGAATAGGGAAAAGAAAATTCTCATCTGTCAGTCCAGCTTATGCAGCATGAGAAACACACAAAGCTGACAGTAGGAAAGGGTTTTATTAACAGCATGCAAGCCTAGCTTCTGAATGTATTAGTCAAATGTGCTTAAACTATGGGTACCTGTAACTATATATCATCAGCTGTCAAGGGCTTGGGAAGTTTCTATGTCAACAATTCTTAGAATACCTAGAGTTGCCTAAGAATAGGTGAACCATGATGTTCCTAGAGGGAATGTGCATTGTGAAAAATATTAAGCTGTATTTGCAGAGTACCAGAACTTCTAACTGAATATGTTAATTTCTTGTTTAGTTCTCATACTATGAAGTATTATTCAGTATGTCCTGATGAACGTTCCATCTCATGTGACAGTGGCTCATTTTTCTTTTGCAAATAGACAAAGTATTTCATTGAGTAGAGAGATACTCTGTCCTTTATCTAATCAGGTTTTCTAAATTGATGACATCAGTGCATTCCCAATATTTAGCCATAAGATACAATGTTTATTGAGTATTCAAACACATATATTTTTGTATCAATAAATTTTCAGAAGTAAAAAGAATTGGCTAAGGATTAGATGTAATTGCTATTTTAATGAATAGTTCATAAATTATCTTCAAGTAATTATCTTGCTTTTGTTGTAGTCACACCCAAAATGCTGGGTGATAAGTAGCCACATGGAGACTTTTGCTCCTACTTTGGAAGACTGGTGGGTGAAAATGGTGTGTCTGTGTGGGACCTCTAATCTACAAATTTTGTCATCAATGAAGAAGAACTGCATTCTGTTGAGAGCCATTGGAAAATTTTTTCACAATATAAACATTTTTTTTATGTATTTCCACATGTTACATAATATTTTGAACATACTCTTTAAAGTTGCCTAGTCACACTCTGTGTCAGTCTTCATTTCTCCACGGGGACCATTTTATTTCTAAAGACTGGATTTGTGTTGGCTTGAGCTCTTCTGCTCCATTCTGGCATGGTTATTAAGGAGTATGCAATGCTCTCTCTTATTGTATTCATTCCTTGAGACACCAAATCTTCAGGAACCCTGTGGAAACATAGAAAGGTCCTCCAGGTGGAAAGTTAGGAGTGGTGGCGGCTTATTAAAGCCCTTCTCCATGGTTCCTCACAGCACAGCCCCAATGACACAAGAAGTCCATGAGTTTTACAGGCTTTATTTTCATGACGGATGGTAGTCTGGATGTGTACCCCTGTGAAACTCAGGGCAGACCTGAGTTAAATAAGGAGGGAGAAACGGAGAGGGGCTGGGGAGGAATGCTCAATTGGCTCCACCCTCTGGCCTTCAGGCATCTCATTAATATGTAAATCTCTCTAGGGCCTGATGCCTGTAGTCACGCCCTCTACCTGTGCTCTTTGGGTGAGGCTGCATTGCCCTGAACATGACAGAACAGTGCAGGTCAATGGAGTTCCATGCCATGTGTTAGGAGCCTGGATTCTGGGAGCACAGCAGAATAGATGCCCATCCCTTACAGGCAATGGACACCTATTGGGTCTTTGGACTTTCCAGCCAGCACTTCAACCAAAACCAGCCATTCTATCGTGGTCCTACAGAACCCCATGCATTCCAACCTTATAGTACTGGTGCATAGGTTAAAAAAAAATGTGGGTAGGAAAAGTCTAGAGTGTCTATTTTGCAAAAATGTTCTCATGTGATAATAAAGTTCTATACTACACTAAATTGGGAAGATATAGATTATAATACAGTTAAATGAATTATTAAGGAAATTCTTAGTATTTTCTATTCCACTTATGAACTTCCAAGAAGACAGTAAACACAACATACAGCATTTTTTTTTCACTGCCTGAAACTAGGGAACAGAACTGGACTTGCTTCTGTGCTCTGCCTTCCCTCCCTCCACCTCATCAATTGTGTTTCTAAGTTCTTTAGATGGAATGCTACATAGCAAAGATACATTTAAGTTAAACATTATACTGATAAGCAATTATGATTCCTAGTGCAACTGAAAATAGGAAAATAAGAGACTAGAAAATCACAGTTGTGGTTCTGGGGAGACAATTGAGTTGGGAACAGCATTTGATGTGTGAGTGTGAAACCTGAGTGACTCCCTAGAACCAACATAAAAGACTTGGCATGGTCAAGCACAGGAGAGGGCCTGTAACTCTGGTGCCTTTGAGAGTGATGACAGAAAGATATCTGGGGCTTGCTGGCTGCCAACCAAGCTTGGGTTTAATATGAGATGCTATCTCCATTGAATAATACCAATGGTGGTTGAGCAGAACACCCAACATGCTCCCCTGTTGCCTATGTGCACAAAGGCATGCATACCTGCACCTACTGGTCTATACCACAAATAACATACAGAGAGAGGGAGGATAAAGTTACATTTATTAAGTGGCTTATATAGATACTGACATCTCTGTGTAAATGTAAAGATAAACTTTAAATCTATAAATTTAAATTTGCTAAATATCTACTGTTATGTTTGATGTTTAAATATTAAACAGTGATTTAATGTACCTGGAGATTCACTTCAGTAGTAGAGTTCTTGCCTAGCTTGCCCAAAATTCTAGATTTTATATATAAGACTAAAATGTAAATAAATGAAATAAAAATCATTATGATTTATTATTTCTCACAGTTCTTTGGGGTGCCTGGGCTCAGCTGAACTGCTCTTCTATTGGCCTTGACTGACATCATGTGTAGCTATAGCTTACAATTCCTCTGTGGTTGATGTTCTGTGATGACACTGAGAGCCCTGTTTCTGGCTTCATTTTTCATATTACCTTACACATCACGATTTTTTATACCTAGACTCTAGGATATTAATTCTTCCATACACTCTTAGTTCAAGCTTATCAGACACTAGCCACATTGAAGGACTTGGATAAGATCCTTCTTTGATAAAAGGAACTGAAAACATTGTGAATGTGTGTTTAATTTGGTAGAAATGATTTGCACAAAATAACCACAGAAATTTGGAGCCGACATCTCAAAGAGAGGCATTGCTCCATTTCTGATAAGCAGTGGTTAGTATATGAAATACATAAAATGGACTGAATGATGGCATTCTATGGTATAATTTTCTCTTGACTGATTATCTCCTTAAATAAAATTATTATTTAAGGAGAATTATGATTAATCTGTCTTATACAGAAGAAAACAGTACAGTAGCAAAATATGTTACAGAATTTTAGAATTTGCATTTGAGCTCTTTGTCAGTTATCATCTTATATATTCTCTAAAAAGTAATTGGTTTCTCCTGTCTCTACCATTCTATACTTTGTTAATACTCATTATACAAAGGAAAGTACAATCTCATCTTTTATTGTCATCATTTAATAATAAAAGATTTAAAGTCTAATATTCATAACAAAAGAAAAGTCACACATTTTACTACTTTCCTTTTATTTAAATGTGAGCACTGACAGGAGAGAAACACAAAAATGTTTACATTTAATTTTAAAATGGTCATAAAGTACAGCTTAAAACTCAGTGACTTACAAATGATTTGTGTGTGTGTGTGTGTGTGTGTGTGTGTGTGTGTGTGTACATGGATGTGTATGTTAGACAATAGCAATCCCACAGTTAGATTATAAAAGCTCCAATGGATAAAAAATAAACTGTAAAAAAAGAAACAAAAACAAACCAAACTGTCTCTGCAGTTTCAGTTGGAATGTGCAATCTGTGGACCCAGCTACTGAGAAAGCCCAGGGTCTTCCCAGCCTGACCATTGTGGGGACTAGCCAGTAGCTCCCCAGCTGGGAAAGTGCTTTGGGACAATGCCAGTTTGATCTCTTAACTAGAAATAAATTAAAAGGAAAAAGAGACAAAGGAAGCAAAAATGAAAGGAAATGTCTTCTAAGTGTTTACTCCTATCTTGTCTGCTAAATCTTAGTCCTATAGAAATCCTCAAGTTTTCTCTTGTGTTGTGATGATCTTGTTACATAAATTAAAGTAACATTTTGGTGTTAGAGAGAGAAAGATAATTATTTGAATGTTGTACTTGGGCAAAGGTCAGTTCTAGTGTATAGGACAGAGATTGCAATAGGCCACGACCCTTGTATAGATAGCGTCACTCTGGAGCATGCAGGATGCTGTGAATTGGTCACTACCAGAAGACTATAGGAATCTGAGAAGGTAGGTATCTTAATTTGCTTCTCTGTTGCTGTAACCAATCACTGACCCAAAGTGACTTGAAAGAAGAAATGGTTTACTTAGCTTATAGATGATAGCCAATCACGAAGGGACGACAGAGCAAGAACTTAGGGTAGAAGCCCAATGAAGAATCTATAGAAAGACACTGTTTACTGGTTTGCTTCCTGGGCCTTGCTCAGTCTACTTTCTTATACAACCAAATCATTACTCCAGGGGTGGCACTGACCTCAGTGTATTGGAATCTCTTATGTCAATTATCAAGCAAGCAAGTGCCTCACAGACATGCCTATAGGTCAAGCTGATGGAGGATATCTCAACTGAAGTTTTTTTCAGGTAACTTTAGTTTGTCTCTAGTTGACTAATCTAACCAGGAGAGCTGATGAGATTCTCTAGAAAGTTGTGTGTCAAGCCTATGAAGAAATACACTGCTATAGTTACCTGAATCTCCCACCCCACCTTTGGAGATTCACGGGTCATCTTTTGTCATATAATATTATTCTAAATTTTTTCATACCTAAATTCAAGGAGGTAACAGTGTATTCTTAAATTGCTAGAGCTCCTAAATTGACGCCTGACCTCAGGTAGTCAGTGAGATGATCTGACTTTTTTTGACATAGAGAAGAGCTGTAGGCTCTGCTAAATAGCTGTGTTCTTATGTCCTGACAAATGCCATAAACACAATATCTCCAGTTCAGCTTCCTCCTCTGCTGCTATAGACATATGGATCGAATTATGCTTAGATTTACAATATTGATGCTCCTTTACTAAAGTAGGTATTTTTCTTCTCTTTTAAAAAGACTTCTTTTGGAATATAGCTATACATTGTAACCAGGAATATTGAGAGCCATGCTGCCCATGATTCTTTGCCATCGCGTGATGAAATGCTCTATTTATATTAAAATGAAGGTGCTCCTAAGGGAGACATAGAGAAGAATGAAACAACAGACAGAGCTTTGGGACCAAATATGTGAAGTGACAGAAATGGAAGGTCTCGTTACAGAATGGTCCAGGGGACAGAAGGAGACTTCCAACAAGCACTCTGGTGGCTGGAATGGGGCAGTTCTCAGGCTAGAGCATGCCCAGATAAAAACTAATCATGTCACTCCTATCCCTGCATATCTTGACTTGATGGGTCATCGTAAAAATATTGTTGTTGGTTGAGGGTCAGATATTTTCCCTTACTGTTAATCAGGTGAATTATTCTTAATCACATAATTTTATTTCTGCACATCAATACTGTGATGGCAATCATATGTTTACTCCATGTAATTAGCTGGCCCAGTGAAGAAAATCATGTTAAACTCAATGTAATATTGAAGTCATCTTCACAAACACAATTTTCTAGTGATGACATAGATAAGGTAGAGAGGAGGGAGAATAGGTGTGCCCAGGAGACATGAATTCATGTCTCTATTTTGTTTTTAGACTGAGAAGCAATAAAAAATGATTCATGTGAAGGATCCAGTTTTTCACATGTATACATATAATACATTCATATATACATATATACATTCCATATATACATATGTCTGTATGTGTGTATAAAATTTGGCTATCTCTTTGGGATATAAGTTCATTATTTATTATATATCATATTGGATTAAGCTATCTTTTAAATTTTTCTCTACTACAAAAGCCTATTATTCATAATCGAGTTTTGATTCAGCAAAAGTTTACAAATGTATTCAAAATTATTTTCCCTTGAAAGTGCTTTTTAAAAACTGTTTTATCTGAGAGTTATGTATTCTTGCAGAAGCTGAAGTAATTTTCATAATACTATTGCATAATTTCAGTTGTTTATGAATTAGATGGACTTTCTGAGACATTGGACCAATATGTGACTTAATCTTTAAACAAATTGGCCTTTTGTCTAGGTGTACGCTGTTCTGAACCTTTTTTATATGCTTTTCTTAACATATAGAAAACTCTTTCCCAGATAAGCTAATAGTTAAGGCTATATTTATCTATCAATATATAGATAATCTATATTCCAAGTGCTTACAAAATACCATGATTTAAAACTCATTTCTTTTTAACATCTGCCAAAGAATCTGCAGGTAATATATGTATGATCAACTAAAATATGACATTTATCTATTATTCCAGACTCAACACATACCCCCAGATTAAATCAGTTTCATACCTGAATGGCACTGTATTGATCACTTTGTTTGAGAATGATGCCAAAAGCTCTGTGAAAGTTGTCATGCTGTCCACTCCTGAAGTGTTTCTGAGGATATAAGTGCCTATATTACATGGTGCTGATTTTATGAGGACCACGGGGAGAAGTTTCTCTCGGATATTAGTGACAGCCATAATTTTACTCCTCCTAACAACTGTTAGGATTTTATCTTATATTCCTTGTAAATTGTGGAACTGACCAGGGTTCTATTTTCCCACCAATTGCTAAAAGCTAGGGATAGATTTTCAGTTTATTCATAGGAAGACTGTATAGTAAGAAACTTGTAGGCATCTCATTCCTGCTTCAGTTATATGACCCCACTAATGATTTCCTTCATAGTCTCTCCTCTGATTTTTATATCAGGTGTCTCATTATTCCTCTTAGTCTTATAACTTGTTTCCTCAATGAGCTAAAATATGCACTTGCATATTTTTATTTTTGCTTCAAAACTCATTTTAAAAAGCTTAACAAAATATGTAAACTTATAATTAAAATAAAGCTTTTTAGAATTAAAAATAATTTGAAATTCATATTTTAAATTTCTCTTTTAGTCACTCCAGTTTGCTATAATGAAACATTTTACCCTGTATAATTTATAAAAGCAGAAATACATTTTTGACAGTTCTCGAGGCTCAGATGCTCCAAGATACAGGTAGAGCTGGTGACTAGAGAAAGGTCATTCCTCCAAGATGGTATGTTTCCACATGATGCAAAAGAAGGCAAACAATTTCCCACAAGCACTTTAATAAAGCCATTAAACTCATTCATAGGGACAGGGCCCTGATGGTGGAACAATCTTGCTAAAGTTTAACCTTATTAATATCATATTCTGTTTAAATTTCAGTACATGAATTGTGGTAGAGCTCATAGCAATGGCCAAGACTAGACTGAATCAATACCTTACTTAGATTCTCTGTTGAGAGTTCTTAGAATAACTTTTTTTCCAACTGAAGGACGCAGGACCCTTTCAATGACACACAATCCAGACATTATCAACAGTATTATTATAGTCCTTCATCAGTTACAAAGCAACTGAAGTCTGTGCCAGGGATAGTTTTTGACACAACTTGATTCAACCCCTAGGAATAAGCCTTAGCACTGTTGTCTGAGATGCCTTTCCTTTCAGTCTCTAGCACTGGGATTGAATTATGCTTTCTCCCTGATTTCTTGCTGTCTATGGGAAGCTCAGATATGTCTTCTGATGTGCCCTATTACACATAGGTCAAACTAAGAATTTTCCCCATTTAATATTTTCTACTTGATTAATTAATACTATGTAATAAAAACTTGGTAGATCATTTATTAGCCACCCCATCTTCATTCTGTATTATAAAAATCAGTACCTACATTTGGGCATTTTGGCTAAAATCATCCTCATTGAGTCCTGGTGGGCCAACAGTGGGGAGATGGAACTGGAAGAGACCACCTCCAGTAGATAGACATGGCCCTCAGTTGAGGTAGGGGTCCACCCATCCATCTTCAAAAATTTTAAGCCAGAAATTTTACTGCCTAAAAGAAATGCAGGAACAAAAATGCAGCAGTGACTGAAAGAAAGGCCAGACAGTGACCAGTCCAACTTGGCATCCATCCCATGCATGCACACCAAATCCTGACACTATTACTGAGGCCATATTGTGCATGCAGACAGGAACCTGGTATGGCTGTCCTTGGAGAGGATGTATCAATAACTGACTGAGACAAATGCAGATATTTACAGCTAACCTTATATTAAGGTCAGGGACCAATATGGAAGAGACAGAGGAAGGGCTGAAAGAGCTGAAGGGGATAGCAACCCCATAGGAAGAACAACTGTGTCAATTAACCCAGACTCCTTAGAACTCCCAGAGACTAAGCCAAAAACCAAGGAGCATACACTGGCTGTTTCATGGCCCTGGGCACATGTGTAGCAGAGGACTGCTTTGTATGACCTCAGTAGGAGAAGATGAGATTAATACTTTGGAAACCTGATGCCCCAGAAAAGAGGGATACTGGTGGGGGTGAGGTGGGGATGGGATGGTGGGCAGCGAATCACCCTCTCAGAGGTGTGGGTATATGGGTTGAAGAACTTGGGGAGGTGGGACCAAGAGGGGGGCGATATTTGGAATGCAAACAAATAAAATAATTTAATAAAGATTAAAAAAATAAAACTTTAATCCTTTATGAGGCAGTCCTGCCTCCTTTGCAGTGTGTATGAGTATGAACTTGCTGCAGATAACATCTTCTCATCCTTGACAGGTGATGAAGAATATCCATGAACATGACTCTAAATGTTGAGAAGTTCTGAAATGGACACATGGACAAACGACATCTGTGTGGTTTCTCAGGTTGTACATGGAGAGCTACAATGGCTTCACCTGGCATGCCTAGAGCTGCTCTTGTCCCTGCAGCTATCCTCTGTGCTAAGGTAGTGTAGCGTAGTGGCAGGAGCAGGAAGTTACAATAGAAGACCCAAGCCCCTTTTGCCTGTTATCCAACAAAGCTCTTCTGCTCCTGCAATAAACACTATTGCCAAAGGCAACTTGTGGAGGAAAGGATTTATCAATCTTACGAATCGTAGTCACAGCCAATCAATGTAGGAATCGAGGCAGGGACTCAAGATAGGAACCTACAAGCAGAAACTGGAGAAGAGACCACACTGTGTACTGGCTTGCTGTCTATTCCATCTCTTGTTGACCAGCTTGCCTTTTGTCCCCCTTAATAACCCAGAACCACTTACCAAGATATGTCATTACCCACAGTGAGCTGGGCACTCTCATGGTAATCAAATGCCCCCAAAGATGTGCCTGCAGACCAGCGTGATGGAGGAATCTTCCTAAAGGTCTCTCTTCCAAAAGATTCTAGCTTATGGCAAGTTGACAAAAACTCACCAGTATACCTGTGCTGTCAGCTTAGCCCAGGTACCTCCATGGAGGCCTCTCTAGTCTGTCAAGCACCTCTACTGAGATCGAATTATGGAGAACAGTTTAGTCTGGTCTCAGTATTCAGTAATTTTCTAATCTTATTCCATCCCCAGCTACTCCATCCTAGACCCATAACATGGCAGGTGCATTTCGGAAGCGTTGGGGTAGGGTAGACTCCTTCTACAGGTTGTCAGAGAGAGTATTGAGAATGTTACTTTAGCTAAAGCTTGTTGCCTTAATTACCAACTGTTACCAGTAGTCTCCCAGCTCTCCCTCTTAGCTTGGTTGTTAATGATCATTGATTAGCATTTGGTTCCAAAAATTCTTCATACTCAAACATTCTACCAGCAGGAGAGACAGGGACTAAAATACTCCTGTTTGTCCCACTTTGTAAGTCCTGAGCTTTTTATACTTTTCTCTACATTCTCGTATAGTCTTCAAATGAGCAGCAGCTCCTGTCTCTCTTCAAGGGCTTTATTATAACTATCTAACATCAGACTATTGGCTCTCCTGCTATTCCGTGTCAAATATCTCAGCTATGAAATGAAAAGCAAGCAAGCAATGGATTAAGACAATTTCCGGTCTTTTAAATTAATGAGAGGGACGAGTTTTAAATTGTTCTGTGCTAAATAACAGAGATGGTCCTTTCTCCACTCTCTAACAGCCCCTCTTTCATTGTTAACTCCATCTTGGTCCCCCCGATGCTCAGACCCAAGGCCAGTGCTCCATATGTAAAGTTCTGTAAGGAAGCACAGTTTTTTGTTTTTTGTTTTTGTTTTTTGGTTTTTTTTTTGTTTTTTTTTTTTGTTTTTTTTTGGTTTTTTTTTTGCAATTCTAATTTTCTGGTGGAACAAAAGTAAAGTGTAGTGAAGTGTATTGGCTTAGGTGATGAGGATCTGTTATTTCTCTGGATCTTAGTTGCTTCTCTAGTGCCTATACATGTGACGATGCCTCACCTGATAGGCTGGATTCTCAGGAAGGATCTAGAGGACCCTCTTTGCTATTGTCTGTGAGCTCTTGGCTCTCTCATCTCTGCTGCCACTTTTCTTTCAGATGATGTTTCATTATTCAGTATATTAAGCAAACATCTGCTCACAGCTGTATTGGGAAATTTTCCAAGAAGGTGGAATCTGTAAGACCGCCAGGTGCCAAGATTCTAAAACTCACACAGTCATTTCATTTGTGGCATCTTAGTGGTTTACAAGGCCAACCCAAACAGTAATGGCAGGACAGCGAGTACTGCCTCAGTGAAGGGGGCTGCATAGGGCATGGGACCCCTTAATGCAGCATAAGAATATTTCCACTGAAACAACAGGGGCTGTCACACAGCAGGGTGTCAGTTGAGAAACTTGTTCCCTCTAGCGTGACAACAACTTACAAGAAGCTGTTCCCAGCTGCATCTCCTGAATCAGGGTTTTAAGTCATTCATTATAGCATTTGGGACATCCTGTGCCTGTCATCCTGCCTGAATGTGTACTGCCTTGCAGCCTGCTTTGCTTTTCACTGAAGTTGGACTGTGACTCTTCCACTGTGTACACTGAGGTATCCTATGGAGTTTCCAGACCAGTTCGGTCTCCTGAAAGTCTCATCTCAGCATCACGCCTCATACCTGTCAGAGGTGAGTACCTATCTGATGCTTCATTACTATGCACACTTCACAAATATTTTAATTCACCATTGCTATGTCCCAGAGGAAATCAAGGTCTTAATGTCAAGAAGGAAGATGATTTTGTTGTTGTTGTTATTGTTGTTGTTGTTGTTGTTGTTGTTAATGGAAATGGCAACTACCCTTCTCAGCAGCAACCTACAAGAAGATATATTAAAAAAAAAAAAACTCGTGTTTTAATTTACTATGATCAGGAAATTTTCATACAAAGTCAAGGCAGGGACTGGAGTTTTAAAAAAATGTTCCCAAAATAAGGATACTGGGTAATGAGGATGATATGAGTGCAGCCAACTATTGTACAAGATAAAATGTTGCTGTACCAACGAACCTTCTGGTAGCTTTCCATACACAGTCCTGACAGTTCAGCAGATTTCTAACATGAGAGTTACTGAAAGAAAACTAGTTCTTGATATTAATTCATAGGATGTTTTGTGCCTCTACAAAGATGAGAGTGAGCAAACTAAGAGGATTCAGAGGTGTAAGAGCTCCCAGGGAGGGCTGGAGAGACGGCTCGGCACTTAAGGGCACTGACTGCTCTTCTAGAAGCCCTGAATTCCATTTCCAGCAACCACATGGAGGCTCACAACCATCTGCAATGGGATCCCGATGCCCTCTTCTGGTATGTCTGAAGACAGCAACAGCATACTCACATACGTAAATCTTAAATAAACAAATACATCACAAATAAATAAATGTTAAAAAAGGAAAATAAAGAGTTCCCAGGGAAAATTAAGCACTTGTCTCAAACTATATATAGAAATCGACTCTATGTGAGGAGCAAGACTTTCCCGAGTGAGAAAAGCCATTTGACTAGAACTGAAGACATGGGGTATAAGAGTTAGCACAGAGTTAGCACGGCTTAGCCTGGCCTAGAGGAAGCCCAAAGCAAACCTCCCAACTGTTGTTGAATTATCAGGTAAAATTCCTCAGAAAGTTTCCTCTAAGCACATACACATTTTACAAAATTCCAGCTTTTATAAGAAAGCTACAAGCTAAAAAAAAAAAAAAAAAAAAACCTATTATTTCAATATGTAAACTAAGGACGAATGTTGTATTTGCTCTAAAAAAACCCTTTCTAATTTATATTTATACTTGCATAGCCCTTCACATATGATCCTTATATTTGTAAACTATACTGTCATGTCTACAGTTATTGTTATATTCATTACACGGTGGTCTCATAATGTACTAATAATACCAGTGTATTAGCATAAAATATAGTATGTAAATTTTAAATGCATCATTTGTTATTTATTTATTTAAGACCTAGAACAGTTTACTTTGACTCTTGTGTCCTAAAGATTTACACTTCCCAGTGCTTCATATGTGGTAGTCACCAAAAAAAATTTGTATTCAAGTAAGTTTATTTAAAACTACGTAATGGTGTACCTTTTATTTCCCTGTTTACATACTCAGAGGCACACAAATCCTTCATTTTATGAAGAAATGCATGTTAAAAATCCCAGGATGTGCATACTTTTCTTGCCCAGTTATTATACTATTAACTTGAATACAATGGATACATTTGGAAGGCAAGTAAGCAGGCTTGAACATTGAAATACACACTTTGGTGACAATTTCAAAAAACTACCAGTGAGGACAGTGCTCATGACCTTATTAAACACACAAAGCACAGGATCACCCTTCATTGGGCATCTTCCAGACAGACATGTGACTAGATGAGATACATAACTATTAGTCTAGAAAGCTACATACCAGTAATAAGCTGTCTGCTGCATATGCATCAGCGTTATGTATCTATTCCCTATGTTACTGATCTCCTATGATTTAGAAGTGAGGGTGAAAAAGAAGTTGGAAGACCTTGGAAACTCTCATCTGGAGAATAACATCTCATCTTTCTCTTTGTAGGCATGGTAGTAAAATATTTAAGTAGATCAAAGACACTAATTGTTTTACTTATGCTATGAGTTAACATCTGGAAGGAATTTCCCATACCTTGTTTTTGTGTTGAATACTGTGTGATTTCAAAGTAGTTGAAATTTAAGAAGGAAAATATGTATTTATATCATATACAGGTAGATAGAGATGATTATATACATATATATTATGTGTGAGATAAATATAGATGATGGTAGATATAGACATATATAGATATATGTGATATAGAGAGATGGATGATAGACAGACAAACAGACCCACAGATAAGTGATAGACAGATAGGTAGAAGCCTTGTTTATAAACAGTAATAGAACTTGAATGTTGGCAGTGACATTGTGACAAGAAGTATCCAAGTGAAGGTTAAACTGTGGCCAAGGTATTGTTCCCCATTCCATATCTTTCCCTCTATAGAGCAGTAAATGATGCTTTTCTTGTTCCTGTGCCACTTGGAAGCATAAAACTGTGGGTCCCAGAGCATGTCAATTGGCATCTCACCCACCTCTTGCTCACCTGTAATCCATGAGAGCACTTTTAACCTCATCTGTAAAATGGGGCTAATAACATTGACCTGATATAACAGCTCTTGAGAGGGTGAACAGTGGATGCTTGAAAAGCCTTTTCCCCCTTTTCTTTCTTTTATTATTATTTTTTTAAAGAAAAGGTCATTTAGGTGGCAGCAGAAAATCACACCGTATTCGAGGTGAACTAGGTTAAACAAACATGCAGCTGAGACCCTTTAGCGGGCTGCTCGTGATAGCAGAGTCCTATTCTCTTTCTGTTTAGTGGTCACGGCTTCCTTATGAAAGCCTTTCTAGGATACCAAGATCAGAAAACTGGTGCTTAACTCTTACAGAAACGTAATTTCATAAGTTTTCTTAAGAACAAACAAACACTGTACACACTTTGGAAGTGCAGATGCAAAGAAAGGTAAAGGGAAAATGAAAAGAGCTCAAAGACAAAAAGGAAAAGGTTTTTGTTATTGTTGTTAAATTTTTTCTTTGTTTTTTCATAACAGGGAAAGTCCATGAAATTTGGAGTCCTTCGGAAGCCACAATACCTAACACCAGCACAATCCACCACTAAGACAATATAAGGAAGGGCAGAGTGGTCCAGGAAACCTCCAGACTTAGGGTGGCTGATAGAGACAGTGAACCATCATGTCAGAGGCTGGCAGGAAAATAGAAATAGTCCTAGAAGCATCTCTCGACAAAGCAATGCAGATTTGAGCAATACTGTGTATTAGCTGTTTAACAAGCATGGGTGACCTTATTAACAGTGTTGGTTGTGGGTGCACTTCATTTTAGTATGAGGAGGCAAAAAGCTATTTAAGCACCTTAGGATCAAAAACTGAAGAGATGAAACAAAACTGTTCAGACGTGCATGCATAATATTAAGCTTAGAAATTCACTGACTGAAGCCATCCGCAGAACCAGAACTCAGATCACAGAGCAGGTGATGAGCACACAGAAGTACCCATCATTCTTACTTACAGTGACTCTTTCATTCAAGGGTGGAGTCATTACCCAGAGTTGAAGCATTGTAAATTTGTTTTAAATGTCCTTGAAATTCATTTTGTGGTAATCATAAATGAAGGTTTTCATCTGGGCTTCTTATGTATAGTTTTAAAGTTTATTCATTTACTCAAGGTTTTTAATATGAGGGTTTTTCTCAATGCATATATGTGTACTGTTTGCGTGCCTGGTATCTGCAGAGGACAGAAGATAGCATCAGATCTCCTGAAACTGGAGTTACAGAGAGTTGTGATCTACCATGTTAGTGCTAGGAACTGAACCCAAGATCTCTGCAAGATAACAGGTGCTCTTAGCCTCTAAGCCATCTCTCCAGTTCCACCTCTTGTATTAATTTATTTACTTATTTGCCTGTTTGTTTGTTTACTCACTTAAATAATACCCTTATTGTTGCTTATATTTCTCCATGTGATGGAATCCATTGCTGCCACAGTTGATAGGTCCAAGAACATGTGGTTTAAAAGGTCATAGGTGTCAAGTGAGAGGCTAATACTATTATTCTGCCAAATGGGAATGGTATTAAAATGACTCAAAATATTTTTCTACTTTACCTATAGAACATAAATATTGACTGGCATGCTGTTGTACCAAGGGTCACATTGTTAAGGTAAGCTCCCTTTTTCTCTCCCTCTTCCAGAAGCTGTCAAATGTCCACAACTCCTCAGCTAGTGGTAGAATTCCATGCCTACCTTCCCCTCATCATGCTGGGGTTTGTCTGACTTGATTTTGTATGAGTGTGGTATATGCTGTCATAGCCATCATGAATAAATACAGGCAACTGTCCTGTTATGTAGAAAACACTGCTTTCTGGAAGTCATCCTCCACCTCTGGCTCTTACAATCTTTCCATTCCTCTTTATCTAAGTTCCCAGAAACTTGAGGGGAAGTGTTACATATATGTGCCATTTAGGGCTGAGCACTACACACATCGTAACTGGTTGAAGGTCTCTGCACTATCATCTACTGTTGTCACCCAACTGGGAAGCCTGCAAGCTAAAATAACAACTGTCCTAACAAGACATGCATAGTATTTCAATAGGGGGAGTAACCAGTCACATCTTGATTGGATTAAAGATCTTGCTCCATGAGACTGGATCCATTTCTGCCATTGTTAACAGGGCCCAGAACATGTAGTTGGACAGGTCATGGAAAGAGCATAATTCTACTTTAATGCTAAATATTCATGGTATTAAAATGACTCATAATGATTTCCCAGTTTAACTATAGAACAGCCCATCTCTCTACCTTGTAGCAGTTTCTTATCTGAAGTTGTAAAATAGTCCTTCTTGTAGCTAAACCACCCATATTTATCTACTTTTTACTGATTGGTTCATGTTAAACCTAATTTCATGTGTGTGACTATGTATCAATATGTCTGTAGATATTTTCATAAATGTGAATTTCCATTGGTATATGTCTCATGCTTATGAATAATACAAAAGTTATATTTAAAATGATCTTGCAATTTGTTGACATGATTGGAATAATTTATGCTTCAATAATAAATGTGTGAGAGCCTCTCATTTCATTTATAGTTCACTAATATTTACTATTTCTTTGGTAGTTTCTGTTTTAGTCTAGTTTTGTGGAGTTTTTTGTTTGTTTTTGGGTGTTTTGTTTTTGTTCTTTGTTTACTGTCCTACCTCTCCCCTCCTCTCCCCTCCTCTCCTCTCCCCTCCTCTCCCTTCCTCTCCTCTTCCCTCCTCTCCTCTTCCCTTCTCTCCTCTTTCCTCCTCTCCTCTTTCCTCCTCTCCTCTTCCCTCCTCTCCTCTTCCTTCTCCACTGCTGTTGTCTCTCTTAGACAAGTACTCTACCAATGAGCTCTACAGCTGTGAACACACTATAGTCAAAGAAAACTAAGATAATCATCTTCTGTTGTATACTTTTAGCACAACAAAAAACATTGTTTCTACTTTTACTAAAGATTGTATTTGAAGTCTTAACTAAAGCTGTAAGGTAAGAAAACAAACAGAGTATCCAATAGTAAATGGGCAAGAAAACAGTTAGAAAAGCGTGTGTACAAGAGACCCCAAGACCTCAAAAGAAAGTCATAAAAAATGCTTTAATCAGCACAGCAGGATACACAGTGATATAATTAAAAAAGCAAATTCTCTATCTACCAATAACAAACAGGCCAAGGAAGAAATCAAGTAATCTTATCTATAATTGGCTCAAAAATTACACTAAATAAATGTATACAAAGAAATTAAACTTCTCTACAGTTAAAAATTTAAGTACTCAATAAAAGTTGAAAAAAAAACTAAAACGAAAACTTTCTTCATACTCATAGATCATAAACATTAATTTTGCCTAAAAATTCCTGCTATTTTAATCTTCAGATTCAATATAATTTGATGAAAATTTGAATGTCCCTTTGCCGATATATTTAAACACCCATCATAAAGCCATATGGAAAAATACAAAAGTTTCTAGTAGCCAAAGCAATCTTGAGTGAAAAATAATGAAGTAGTTACTACCATATCACATTTCAAGGTATGCTACAGATCTGTAATAATTTAAATATCAAGATACTGAAAAGTAAACTAAGACATGTAGATCAACAGGACAGTATAGGATAGGATAGGTTAGGATAGGATAGGGTAGGGTAGGGTAGGGTAGGGTAGGATAGGATACGGTAGGGTAGGGTAGGGTAGAGGAAGGGAGGGTAGAGCAGAGCAGAGCAGAGCAGAGCAGAGCAGAGCTGAGGAGAAGAGAAGAGAAGAGAAGAGAAGAGAAGAGAAGAGAAGAGAAGA
>JANHMN010000001.1:28599090-28632326 GCA_030674055.1 Rhabdomys pumilio
GAGAAGAGAAGAGAAGAGAAGAGAAGAGAAGAGAAGAGAAGAGAAGAGAAGAGAAGAGAAGAGAATGTCCCAACATATAAAACCATACCACTACATCTACCTGATTTCTGACAGAAATGGCAGAAATGGAACAAAGATAGTCTTTTCAAGAAGATAGTGTGGAGGACACTGCATATTCACCTGTAGAAGAACAAAACCACATCATCCTCTCTTACCTTGTAAGTCAAGCTATTGTGTACTGGCTAGATTGATGTCATCTTGACACATCTGAAAGATGAAAAACTTTGAGAAAATGCCTCTATAAGACTGGGCTGTGGAGCATCTTGTAGAGTATTTTCTTAATTAGTGATTGATGCAAGAGAACCCAGCCATTGTGGGTTGTAGGATGACTTAAGGTGGGAGGAGTAAGGAAGAAAGAGGAAAAGGAAGAGGAGGAGCAAGGCGAGGGAGAGAGCAGAGAGGCAGAAAGATGAAGAGCCACGCAGGTATGGAGAGCAGTCCTGGGTAACAACTTATATTTAAGTTAGTTAATTTGGAAACACCTCTAATTTTATGGGCATATTGTTATTGAGCATTACCAAACATATAAAGCCTTTGATTAATATTTAAGCATTAGAGTCTCATTTTCTTAATGGGCCTGTGTGTATGGCGGGATGGTCAGGGCTTAGCCACGCATTGTGGAGACAGCCGTGGAAGATTGGCAGAGCCATCTCCCATGCTGGTGTCTTGTGGGTGGCAGGGCTGATGTTTCTGGCTGGCCATTTCTAGCTACAGTGCATATGGCTTCTGGCCACGGAGCATGGTGGCTGAGCTGCAATAGCTTAGATAGTTGGTTTGACCAGTGGCTGTTTTAAATAATTACTTCAACAAGTGGTGCCTCATGTTGGGCACCACTTGTAGTGGTAATTATTTAATCTAGAGGTATCCAATCTGGCTTTTCTTAATCATCCACCATGTTACCAACTAGCCTAGGCCTGAGGCCACAACCAGAGGTGGCATACTGCTGCTGCTCAGCTCAGGCCATCCACTCAGGTGGCCAGAGACACTGGCCCTGCCACCCACAAGATGCCAATGTGGGAGATGGCTCTGCTTTATATATTTGATAATACTCAATAACAAGATGCCCAAACAATCAGAGTATAACCCAATACCCAACCTAGATATACCTTTGACTGCTAGAAACATGCACGTCTGCTTCCATGTTCCCCTTTCTCTTTCCTTCCTCCCCTAGCTCCTTTTCTTCCTTCTCCTTTTCCTCTCCTTACTCCTCCTCTTCCTCTCCTTACTCCTCCTCTTCCTCTCCTTACTCTTCCCACTTTAGCTCCTCCCAATATGTGGGAAAAATATCCTGCTACAGTGGGTGGTGCACTGTAGCACCACTACTTGGTCCACTACTTGGGCTGGTTGGTCCTTGGTTCTATTAGAGGCTTAGCAAGCCCTAGAGAGAAAGTCAATAAGCAGCAACCCTCCATTACCTCTGCATCAGCTCCTGCCTCCAAATCCTTCCCTGTTTGCATTCCTCTCCTGACTTACTTCACTGAGGAACAGCTATGGGTAAGCTGAATAAACCCTTTCTCCCTGGTCATGGTATTTTATCACCTTAAGAGTAACCCTAACTACTCAAGCCGGCATCAGGAGTTGGGTATTTCTGTGATAGACCTGATTACATTTTGGGGAGGATTGTGAAAGGACTTTAGGACTTTGGACTAGAAGAGAGATCATTGGGGTGTTTTGTAGGAGCTTGAAAGACAAGAGCAGTAAAGAAGATAGAGGCTTGGCTTGTAAAGTTTTAAAGGAACGTTTAAAGACTCCATCCGGGTGGTTTGCTACTTTGAATTGAGATTCTATCATTCTTGTCAGCTGGGCCTGAAGAGTCAGCCATGATTAACAAGAGACTGGTACCATTAAAGCGAAACTTTTGTATTACTAGATAATTTTATTCTGGGTAGCTGGAGCTAAATAATTAGTAATGATTAGGAAGGGACCAGCATCACTGAGGTGGAATCTTCTGGGAAGTTTTTCCTCAAGGTCACCACACAGAAGCTGTCTTAGAGAGGCAGCAAGTTTGTACTCCATGCCGGCAGCTGATCATACAGTAAGACTCACCTAGGTGGTTCTGGTTTTGAAGGCATAAAGAAATTGTGGGAAACAGCTGAGGTGTGCCACCATGAAAGGAGAGGGGAGGCCATGGATGAAGTTTCAGCCTCAGTAGCAGTTGAAGGCGGAGGATTAAAGGGATCACACAAAGAAATTGAGGTTGGACACCATGAGGGAAGCCTCTGAGAGTTTCTGATGAAAGTGCAGCTCAGTTGTAGTTGATCCCCAGAGGACCTAAGAATGTTAGAGATGCCAGTGTCATGGAATGGCCACCCAAACTACCAACAGCAGTGATATGGATTCAGATGGAGCCTAGAAGACTAGCCATGTGTGCTGGAGAAGGTTTAGCAGGAGAAGTGACCCAAGCCCTTTGGAGGAGCCCAGAGGATCATCAGGGGATCCCAGACATTGAAAGTTCTGTTACTTACACTGCTGGAAATTTTCAAAGAGACATTTTTAAAAGTATTTCTACAGCTACAAAATAATGTTATAGGTGAACTCTCCCCAACCACAACACCGTTGCTTGTCATATGGTGCCAGTCATAGTCAAAGAAGATAGATATTATCTTTTTTCTTATGATTTTTCCTTATGATTCATGATTCATTGAGCATATGCTCTGTGTGCATCAGTTCAGAGAATAAATAGTCAATGCCACCAAGATATAGCAAGTTAAGAGCCAGTAGCAGAGCTGTGGTGTGGGCAGGGGAGAGACACACACGTTCCTACTGACCAGTTTATACTGCTTTGATTTGCTATGTTTGGGAGTGGTGTTGGACCGCGCAGGCACCAGGAGCAGCAGCAGCTAACACCTAACCTCTGAACGTTACATACTACACATTTACAGCTCCCTCTTTTGCATTTGGCACTTATGCTCCTCTTTTTACTAATATGAATTTGATTTCATAGAGCTGTGGGAAGAGACTATTCATTTATTCTTTACCGGGGCCACACTTAAGAGAATGTTCGGATTTTATTCTCCCGCGCTCCCCATCACGTTGAACACGCACCTATGAAATCTGCTTTTTTTCTCTAAGTTAGAAAAGTTAATTAAAAGCAATGGCTGAAAGGGAATGGAGTGTTTCTAACAACAAGTCGAATGCATTTGAACAGTGAGGATAATTGCTGTAAGAAATTAAGGTGCGCGCACACGCTTGCTGTAATTGGGGCGCACTTGTTAGGTGCTCTTACCTTACAGCCTCTCTCTGTATTGGGGGCCCATGCTAATGTGCATACTTATGGGATTGGTGTGATTAGGGGTGGTGTAGTTCATTCAGCAAACATTTCTTAGTGTTTGATGTGCCTCAGCTGAGCGTCACATATGATTTTACACTTTTATCCTCTCAGGCAACTGACAGGTCTCTAATCTCCATCTCAAAACCTTCACTCAGCTTGAACTTTGGCTCATAAAGGTCATTTTCGAATCACTTGGGACCAAAAGCCACATCCATGAAATCCCATAGAGTCGATAGATGCGATAATAGCTTTAGGCACATTTTGTTAAGACCCAAGGGGAAAGACAATTTCAATAAATGTAAAACTACGCCATGTGCAACCTGCACAGTGTCTTAGAGAATCCCACAGGAACAAATCTTCCCTTTTCCTCAGGCAAGAACCTACATAACAATAACTGTGCAAGGCACTATTAAGGACAGACAGTAACTGTGCTAAAGAAAGAAGAAAAAGCCTCATACATAGACCATCTTTTACATTCGGAAGCTTCAGAGACAAAAATCACATTCATACATTTGACCCGTCATCTTCCTCCTTTCACAATGGCTTGTCAGGCACACTCTGAATATCGAGATTCCTGTTTTCAAAGGGACTCTGTGCCGGTCTATGCAAATGAAGCAAGTCAGCTGTGCAGAAAAAACCGACACAGGCATATCATCAGATTATAAAGCGACGTAAGTGTAGTTCCTTTTCCTTTTTACCTCTTAGTCACCAGCTCATCAAAATAAAATAAGAAAGAAAGAAAGCAAACCTTGCAGGGTAGATGTGGGAGGATAATTACCAGGAGGCCCTCAGCAGCAGATGTCTGAGATAAGTTGGAAAGGGCATTGCCTTCCCTTGACATACCATCAAAGGGAAGAACACGAATATTTAAATGGAAGAAGTGGAAGCTACATAGATGCATGTTTGAATGTCTGAATAAATAACAAAGGTACTCACATATCATGATTTACTCTGAGGAACAGTTGAGATGGCTCATGACAGTCATCATTGTTTTGACTGGACACATTTTAGTACTGTCTTTGATTTATTCTCTTTCCTCAGTATTATTCGTGAGGCAAAGGAATGCTTCTTGAAAGGAAAGTATCCCCTCCAGCAAAATATTTCACTCCTTTTGCCTCTGAGAATTCTGCTGGCAAGACAAAAAAAATGTTTTATAAAAACTTCAAGTTCAGCTTTAAAGCAGTTTAAAACAAGCTTTTAAAGGAACGCAGTCAATAGGACAAAGTGAATCCATGCTTAAAGATTTTATTTCAATATCAGCTCTGAATATTCTAATTTTATACCTTTTACCACGTTTTTTTTTGCAATTTTTTTAAAAACAGTGTGTTAGTCACCACAAAGCTCCTCTTCTAAAATACATTGTACTAAGAGCAGGGTTACATTAAAAAGATTCACCCCAAATGTAGCTGAGACCCACAGAAGAATTCTTTCCTTATTTTATATGTATGGACATTTTTCTACATGTAGGTCTGTGTACTGTGTGTATGCCCAGTGCCTACAGAAGCCAGAAGAGGGCCTCAGAGCCTCTGGAACCAGAGTTATGGATGGCTGTGAGCCACCATGTGGGTCTGGGAATCAGATCCTTCTGTGCAGGGGCAGCAAGTGCTCTAAAACCACTGCACCATCTCTCTTGTCTAGAGGAAATCTTCTAAAAGCTAGGATATGGCTTTTAACTTGCTCCTAACCAAGAAATGGTGTGCACCTATGCAAATAACACTCAGTTCTTCCTGTGACTATTCTAAGATACAGTTGGGAAGCCAGAGTCATGTAGGGAACAACAGCCTGAAGTGCAAAGTGTGTCAGTGCCTCTAGTAAAGGCTTAGTGATTAGTGCATAAACAAAGCTTTGTTTTTATTTTCAGATTAAGACGATACATTTCTCCATATCTCTGTAACTTCAGAGGGAATTTATTTCTCAGACAAATTATAAAGTGTTCTTATGATTAATTCTGTTTTAGAAGTAGTTTAGAATACTTCTTAAACTACACATTATGTACCTGAGTGTGGGGTTTGTAAAAACACAATCTGGAGGCAAAGTATTCTGACCACACAATAATCGAAACTTAATTTGAAATTAAATGTACAAAGAACCCAGTTTCAGGCAACACTTTGCTCGTGTTGCATTGAGTGACTTCTCTACAGCCTTCAATCCCAATACTGTCTGGACACATTGTATCCTGTGTAGGCTTACACCACACAACACCAGTGAACATTGCCTGAAACACTTATCTCAGATCCCAGACTATTGTGTGTTATGAACTATGGTAGTTTTGCAAAGTTTTCTATCAGCCTAGAATCACAACTGTTTATTATGAAAACAAGTACTTTTAAACGGCTTCCTATCATCTTTCTCCAACAAATACAATTGGTATCTTTTTGCATGGTATTGTGCTGGAATGTCTGCTTTTAAAAACTTAAGTTTGAGATGCCAACCTGAGTTTTAATTAAAAAATAATAATAATCGGTAGGTAAATTTGGGCATGGGCTTAGAGATAAATTCTTACAATTTGTAAAATGCATTATTTTGTAGCATGTATTCATGCAAACTGGCATTCTTGGCTGAAAAAAAATGTGTGTGCTACATTTGCATAATTACATATTCAGCAAGTTTTAAATCTTTATGTAAAAATTAAATCTGTCTCACTAGTATGCACTTTAGCGTTCATCGTCAATCATTGATAATGTTGTATGTAAAACAAAGAGTTTTTTAAAATATATTTTAATGACAATTAAATATCTATTATTTATTGTTAGTGAATATTCCCTTTGTAGAACTTTTTATATACCTACAGCTATGGGGTCATATAAAAATTTCTTCTATGGAAATGAGTCAGACCCTAATGCAGAGCAGGTTTCTAAAGCACAGCATCTTGCCATTCATTGATGGTTAATGATGTTGCTTTAGTTCTTGTCCTCCAGTGAGGAATGTTGTGTCCTCCTGTAACTTAATGTAGGTGAACAGACACTTTGAAAAGGGTGTGAAGCCTCTTTTACATTCCTCTGTTTAAATGCAGGCATGCAGAGTGATGGAGGAAAAAATTACAAATCCTTTATGTAAAGAATGGAACAACATGGCTTTTATTAGAACTGGACATGCAGCATTGATTTTCAAAATGAGAATACTTTACTGCAGGTATCGGGATGGAAAGGAAGTTCATGTAACTCAAGTTTTCAGAAGTCCATTTCATGGTGGATCACATCCCTTTGGACTCTGGAGCAAACAAGATTGAATGAGAGAGTTTCCAGCCTCACAGTTTACTGATGCTGAGGCGTGCTGGGAGTTTTGGGAATATTCACTGATAGACAATTTTAGCATCTCAAAACCAACCTGCCTTCTTGTGAATTTAAAAACACATTTCTTTTGTTTGATCAGTTTGTTTTTTCATTTTTTCTGGAAGTTTCTTTTTTTTCCTAGCACTGTGGTAAACACCTTTATTCTCTGATGTGCTGTAACATCTAAGCCTCAAGTTTATTTTTCAAAAAAAAAGAAATCATAAAAACTGAGGAGTTAGAGGAAGAGAAGATAAAGTGGAAAACATCAGTAAAACAGTACTTATAGATAAAATTTGCAAAATAAATTAATTTAAATATTTTTTAAATCTAAAAAAGAGTATATAATCTTATCCAATTTAAAGTTTATTTATGATAAATTTGAAAGCAGTATGCTATTATTTATGAATTAACGACAAAATACATACAAATTATTTACTTAACCAATTTTCTTAAAAAACAAAAAAATGCTATTAATTTAGTCTAGATTTCTAATGTATATCCCTAAATATAAAAGCTATAAGAAACTTTTTCTTTGTTATTGTCTTAAAAATTTCAAATAAAACATTCAGAAACAACCTCAAAATGTTCAGTGTACTGCAATGAAATTCTGTCTTGTATATATAGCAGAGATCATTAAATTATGCACTTAGAAGGTGAGTTTATTGCATGTCCATTGGACCTCAATGAAGTTATTGATAAAACCACTGTCTACAAAATAAGAAACTATTGAGATATCAACTTTCTCCTTTTTATATTCTATATTTTAGTGAGACCATTGGTAAACATATCAGCTATTTGTTTCTTTTCATGAACTCATTTTGAAAGATGTTCATTAACTTTCATTCCATTATTTGAAATAATATTCTATTCTATGTATTTAAAAATTTAAAACAATCTGTCACATGTACAATGTGCCTTGGTCAAGCCTATCCCCTATCACCTTCTTCAGTCACCCCAACTCTCCTCCACATATCTCCTTCCCAGTGTCTTTCCTGTTCTTATAACCTAAGTCCAATTAATGCTGTCCTTGTGCATATGTGTGTTTTCCAGTCATACATTGGAGCATGAGCAAATGCCAGTGCCTGTACACACCTCAGGCAAACTGACCTCCTTTCCTCAGCACTTAATACCACCCTTTTACTCCTTAGCTGGGGTGGGCAATGTCAAGAAACCATCTTCCTTCAATAGAGAAAAATTTAACCTCCTGGATCTTGTGGTTGTCCCTTACATAAGTAAACCCAAAATCACAGTGGATAGAATGACAGAAGCAATAATCTTTACTGTGTGACTAAAAAATTGCTCTTTTTAGGAGTTTTCTCTTTAAAGGAATACTTCCTTTACACCCATACTTCCAACAATCTGGGGCCTGAGGAAAGATGAGGGTTGCGTACTAAGACCCAGTTTCAGAAAAAAAAAAAAAAGAAAAGAAAGAAAGAAACAAAAACGTGACATGATTTTAGCTGTGAAGATGAAATTAGATTAATGAAGAAAAGGAGGAGGGAACGGGTGTGTGACCTGAGAGAACGCTGCAGACAGAAGGCAGATCAATGCGGAAGGAGCTCAGTGGGCACACACAACGCTGAGTGAAAGTGACTATGTCTAGACCAGAAAGGAAGAAGCCTGTAAGACACAGATACTGTGAGAAAAGGGGAAACCTTGCTGGCTGGACTTAGTCTAAACAGATGTGAACATGTGAATGCACCAGAAAAGCTAAATTCAAGTGATTCTACAGATTGATTTGCTCCTAGAAACTCATTGATGCCAATGGTTTCATTGAAGATAAAGGTAGACAGTAGATTAAAAAAAAAAAGGAAGGAGATAATGACAACTTGGTTTGTGGCAGTCATAGGGACCAAGAACATACAATTGTTTTACAGTTAAGTGTTACATATATAAAACAAACACATCACACTTATAGATTATTTTTAGGGGATAAAGATGAACTTGTTTACAAACTTCCGAGGTTTTTGTCTCATCTAATTAGATGGATGTAAGAACGTTCACTGACTGACTGAGGAGGTCATAATTATGAGATTAAATATTTGTTTTCATACTATCTTGAACTTGAAGTGCTTTTGAGAGAGTCAAGAGGAGACAGAACCAAGAAGAGAAGCATCCAAGTCAATAACTCAGAAAAGAAGCAGGCTTAGCTGAGGTCAAACCCAAAACTTATAAATAGCTGGCTGTAAGCATTAGAAACAAGTCATCATGACCTTGGTTTTGATAATGACTTTTTAAATATAACGTCTAAGATCAGATAAAAAAATAACTGGTGAGATGAATTTCACAGAAAATAAAGATTTTAATTTGGTAAAAGTGTTAATATGAAAATGAGGACAAATATGGAAAGATAAACCATAACCCAAGAAAACACTTGCAGGATACTTGCTGGAGGAAGCACTTACCAAAATGGATCAGGGTATACTTCAGTTCATAAAGAGCTGCCACATAAGCAGGCACTGGGTTTGTATCTTCAGAAGCCACTTAAAAGCATATTAATGGTAGAGTGCATCTGTAACCCAGTATTGGGATACAGCAAGACAGGGGGCTCCCTGAAGCTATTTGGCTAGCCAGTCACTTTGAACCATTAGTTTCAGGTTCAGTGAGAGACATTGTTTCAAAAAAAGGCAGGTGAATTATGCTCAAGGAAAGAAACTCAATTTCAACTTGTGTCCTACATATATGCTTGCACATGTGTGGGCTGCACACACATGCAGACACACAGTAAGAAATTCATACAATACTCATAACACAAGGTCACACAGTTATACTAAACAAGTTTTTAAAGAATTTACTAAAATACATGAATGATTCTTTCAAAAATACAAGCAAATTCAAAAGTAAACAAAAGACGTAAGATATCTCATCAAAGAAAATGGAAAAAAATAAGATGTTCATAACTACATGTTGTACTTTTTAAGGTTCTCTAAAAGAATACAAGTGATAATATATAAGTATATATATATTTATATATCTAATATTTAACATATAATATACATAATACATATATACTACATAATACATATATATGTATTATATATATGTATATGTATTATATATATTATGTTTAATATTATATGTTAAATATTATATATAATTAATATGTTCTCTCTATATACATATATACATATATATACATATATATATAATTTATTAGAGTAGCTTATAGGCTTATAAGCTGTTGTCAGGCAGAGCAACGATGGCTATATCATGATGGAAAGGCCAAGAATCAGGTAGTTCCACAAAGCTGTCTGTCTTCACAGTTCAGATATGACTCTAGATTTCTGGAGTATTTCCTGGAGAGCTTCTGATTTTCAATGTTGAATTCCAAAACAATTTGGTTCTAATACCTGAGAAGTAAAGAGTAGATGAACATGCTCGCAAGAGTTAGGGCAATCAAGCAAAGGCCGTTTCCTTCTTCTACGTCCTTTCATGTGGACCATCACCAGATGTGGAACAGTTTTAGAGTAGTTTTTCCAGGTTCAAATCATCTAATTAAGAAAATGACTCACAGGAGCGTCTAGCATCTTGTGTTTTAGTTGGTTTCAAATGTATTCAAGTTGACAACCAAGATTATCCATTACAGATGCCATTTGTATGCTAAAAATTAGCATCAAAAAGCTACACCTCTGTTTGAGTGGGCAATGCTCAATAATGTAAAATTCAACACGTTGACACAGCAAAATGCAGGAACAGAGGCTGAAGCATGAGGAAGTCTATTCATTACTGGTCAGACGCAACATGTACTTGGAAAAAGACAGCTTCAGTTCCTTTCACAATGAAATATACTCCTGCCACAAGACACTTTGAACATACCTGCACATCTACCGAAAGACATTAGAAGCAAGTCTACACAAAAACTCAGATATTATAGTAGCTTTATTCAAAGTTGCCCAAAGCTTGGAACAGCCAACTCTTGCAGTTGGTCAACGAAGAAACTGCCTAAACAGTGAAATATTGGTCAGTATCAAAAGAAAATGAGCTATCAAGACATGGGATAACATGAATTTTATGTTAATATTTTTTCAAAATACTATTTTAATTGATTCTTTGGTAATTCTACATCATACACACTCACTTCACAGTCCTTCCATGCCTGACCACCTCTACACCCCGCTCCAAAAAATAAATAAAAAAGAAGAGTTCAATTTATGTTGTCACTATACTTACTGGAGCGAGGTCAAACTCCCAGTGGCTCATACCTAAAGAAAACCAAATTCTTCTCCTCCTTATTCCTGTCAGAAGTTGTCAATTGTGGAGAGCTCCACTTCTGCACTCTTATGACATCCTTCAATAGTTCTTCTTCATGGACTCCTTTTAGGCTGTTATTTGAGGGGCTGTTAGGTGGTAGGGATTGTCACAGAAACATTCCATGTTCCTCTTTCTCCATGGTGCATCATTAGTCATTGATAGCTATATCAGTCACTTCCTTGTTTTTTATCCTCATTTGGAACTCTGCTCATGGGTATCCTCATTGTTTATGGTGACAGCACAGACAGAAAACATGGCCTTTGGCTACAGTAGGACCACAGACTCCGACAGGACCCTTGGAGGCAGCCTGGACTATGGACATCAACACAGCCCCAGGAAGCAGCACCAATTGTGGGCATCCATCTGGCCTTCAGTGGTAACAAGGGCAGTACACATATAGAAGGATGGATTCACATATAACAGTGAATTACGTGGCAGCCCAGGCCACAGGCATCAACTTGGCCCTAGGCCACATTAGTACTGTTGATCCATAAATATTGCTTATATGTACAAAGTTTTAAGGTTGACTACTGGTATTGGGTAACCAATTAGGGAACTCATCATTAGGAAAGACTTATTCCTAGTACCCGCTAACAGCCTCAAGCTCTTCATCTAGGGTGCAGCTTAATGAGATTTCCTCATCTATGTTGGCATGTCAGTTGATGATATCATCATTCAGCTCTTATTTAGCACCCAAATAGTTGGCATTTCATCAGTATGTTTACCCTGTTTTATGTAGGAGGCAAAAATCTCGTAGCAGAGTGCATGACTTTGATGATTAGGAACCAAAGCAATGGCTCGTAATGCAAAATATTCTTAAAGGTGCTCAACAGCTATATAATTGGAGTTAAGATTCAGTCAATAGAAGGGAACTGATGTCTGGACCTATAAACCTATTCAACCAGCCATACCTAATGAGGTTGTAGATCTTATAGAATATACTACTGTCATTATCCTAAACCAGTATAATTCCTAACTGCATTCTACATACTTATTCTTATATCCATAGATAAGTCTAGCTCTCATTTCTCATGAAAGCAGCTAATCATTTGAGGAAAGTGAAGACCATTGCAGAAAGCCAAAACTTCTCAAAATGCAGAAACCAATAGATGAAAGGGTTCCCAAACACAATTAATAACATGTACAACATAACCTCAGAGTGAACATTTCCAAAGAGAGAGCAGGTAGATTTGTACAACTCTTTCTCGCTTGCTTCTGAGAGTGAGCGAAGAGTAAAATATGTTTTTGAGAGGTAAACACATCACCTCAATGCCCTCATAGTCAAGACAAAAGAAAATACTGTATTTAGATGCCTCTAATATGGTGAACCCTGGACAAACTGTTACTGCTAATTCCCCCAGCTCTATAAGTTTTAACCACGTTAAACATGCACGATGAAAATAAACATAATAGATCACACAGAATACAGATGTACTTGACAAAACATGAGTTTGTTGGTGAAACTTGGTTGTGTATGTCTCTGTAGAAACTTTCAGAGAAACAAGAAAAGAAATTGGCCTGAAAACCTTGGTGTCATAAAAGACCAGAATAAAGGTCAGACACCCATGTTGGGTGTGCTGGTGTCACAGGAAGGAGTTTTGGATTTGTGGAACTCTGTTTTTTTTCTAAACAGATGTCCTCATCATGGAAGTTATTGTAGTCTCCACTTAACCAGATGGGATACCAAACTCCCTGCTGTGTTCAGAACTGGCAGGGCTCATTAAGTTGGCTTTAAATTGGGTATTAAGAAAGGATCTTTTGCTTAGCCCAAATAATCTCAACATGCACAATGGAGAGAGGAGGGAGTTCAACAAGCAAAGACAAAATATAAGTGATAAGTGATATTAACATACTGGACTTAATTGTCTATAAGTAACTACAAAGTAAATGGGAAATTAAAAAGATTAACTGGAAGTGTTTCTAAATGATGGAGAATATGACCTAATGAATACTGCCAACATAGAAATATAACATTTCCTTACTTGGAATGTCAAAACCAAGAGAGAAATCCAATTTATATAGAAGATTAAAGCAAATTAAACCTGAAGAAGAGGCATATGTATTTGGTCCAAAACTGGATAAAATGCCTTCATATTTATCAAATAATAACAGAGAGCATAGTTTCATAGTAGCTACTGAAAATTAAAATAAAATGCTAGAGTGGGTATTTACCTAACCATAATGGGTATGATTTCAGTAAATTATAAAATTTCCATACAATTGAAGGCTGTAGATGTTAAAATAGAACATGCCAATATTTATGTGTATTGATTCATATGATAATCAACAAATGTACTAGCTCAGAAACAAAGAATAATAAATATTGAGTAATATATGGTACCAGTCATAATGAAGCTGATTTTGTTCTTTGGAAAGAATAAAACTTGTAATATACTGCACTTAATTGTTAATTTAGTATTAGGTATTTTATAATCATTATGAATATTATTATAACAGACACTTCATCAAACCTGTATAAATTAAAGCCATGTTAGTTAGACAATTTATTCTTTATAAGCAGAGTATGTAGTTACTATCCAATCTGCAATCACTTCATTCATTTGAATGTTAACTATCTGTTTATATGTTTTTATTGTAGGTCACATCAGAAGTTATTATTTTTGTCTTACCCCTCTTAATTTCATGGTTTACTGAGAAATTTGGTTAATTTTTTAATTGCTATCTTAAAAATAATTTCAATCTTTCACTCATTTATTCTAATAATATTCTATATACTAAAGCTATTGAAACATTATAGAATCTACCAAAAATCAAAATAAGTAATATGCAAATAGAAAAATGATTTTTAACATTTTAATAATCAAATTAAATTTCATAATGATGGTTGAAAATAACTGTAAATTTTGGATTAGGTTATTAATTCTTTTAGATCATTCTTTCATTAATGTCCTTCATTTTTTTCATGTTAACCACTTGCTACCTTATATTTTCTCTATATTTATAAAGATAAGAAAACTGCCTTGAAAATTTCTATGTACAAAGCCATGCTATTGAGGCATATATTAAAATGTAAACAGATTATGCCTTGATTTCTTATTTTAATAGACAAGACCCCCATAAACCCTGCCCTCTCTCTAGCATTAGATTCCTCTGTCCTCAGCATAACTCTTACACTCTAACTTGTAAACTTTTTCCTATTCAATTGATATTATGCCTGTATATACCTGTTAGGTGTTTTTTCTAAGTGGCACACCCACACTAGCATTAAACATAAGCTTCTAGCCTGGCAGTGGTGGCACACCCTTTTAATCCCAGCACTTGAGATGCAGAGGCAGGTAGATCTCTGAATTAGAAGACATCCTGGTCAATAGAACAAGTTCCAGGATGGCCACTGCTACACAGAGAAATCCTGTCTCAAACTCCCACCCCCACTCACCCTCAAAAAACTCTGAGTTAAGGACAGTTTTCTATGATTCTTCACAAAATGACATGCAAGTATATATTCCCTATGATGTAAAATATATGAGATGAGTGGTACGTTTCAGTTTGAAATGAAAGACTAGTTCCTTAGACATTCTCACCAACACATCAACATATCATAATAATATAATGACTTTCCTTGCTGATACTCTTATTTTTATTTGGATCAGAGCTTCTCTCAACCCCATTAGAAAAGCATCTCTATATATTAGATAGCAGCTAACTCAGAGACTCCCACTGGTCAACATGCAAAGAAGGAAATACTATGGAATGTTCAGTCCGAAATAGACCATTCATATCACATCCCTCCTCCACAAAAGCTCTTCTGTAACTGTTGCAGAAGGGGAGGAACAAGATTGCAAGAGCAGACATAATGGGTCAGATGCACTTATGAACTCATGGCGATTATTATGACATTTGCACAAGACTGTCAAAATCTACAATCAGACAAAAATCCCAACACGGAGGTAGTGGGAGAGGTAGACACATAGTTTTAACACTGACTGAAGCACTGTTGACATTTGATAGTTGCTGGGATAGAGAGTGTCATTTTTTTTTTTTTTTGATGATAGTAGGCTGACCATACACCAAAGCCAGGGTAGACCCTAATTTACGGCAAGCTGGAAAATACAAATTACTGAGACTCAATGGGGAGAGAGGAAAAACAAAGTATTTGATTTCCCTCCAAGTTGAGTGAGGAGGGGTGAGAAAGTAGAAAAGATAGTAGGTGAGTAATTGGAGTTGATGAATAGACTGAAATATATTGGATGAAAATTTGAAAGTATTAATAAAATATTGCAAAAAGAAAGTAAATTGATAACTGAATAGTAAAACACTTTAGCAAACACTGTTCAGCATAACAGATGGTATGTCATCACATACAGAAAGGTTTCTTGCCCTGTTGATATGAACAAGTCATTTGTATACTGTCAGTTTTTGAATATTCAGTGTTCTCAACAGGCAAGTGTTTGTATTCTAGTCCTAGAAGGTAGTGCTGTTTGGGGAAGTTGTTGAGCTTTTAAGATGCATGTTTTTATCTGCAGGCTGTTGGCCACTGGCAACTGAACCTTAGTGTTATATAGCTCTACCTTGTTTGCTATATTCTCTTGACTTCCTAACATCTGTTCTCTTGATTAACAAAACCAACAACAAAAACCACAAACAAGCAAGTCAAACAGGAGCAAAACACTGTGATAACTTATTAAAGAAAAGGGAAGGTATCTGATATGGTTAGACTGCCAGACTAAGAGTAGCCCCTGCTCCCTGCCCCCTGCATGGACTCTGGGGCATGAGACTACTTTGAGAAAAAAAAAGAGATTTCCTCCACTCAAAACTACTATTAAAGGACTTAGCATAGCATTTCCAAAAATAACTTCTAAGTCTATTATGTGTGTATCACTTTCAAAATTGTAAAGCCTGGTCAGACCTGTTAAGTATTTAGCACCTGTAGACAGTGTGAGATGCAGACTGTGACTTCTTTACAGTCCTTCAAGTGTACATGTTAGAATCACAATAGGCAATTTAGAACTCCCTCCCTTTTCCTTCCATCCAGAAATTTCTTAAATATTTCTTTCTTTCTTTCTTTCTTTCTTTCTTCTTCTTCTTCTTCTTCTTCTTCTTCTTCTTCTTCTTCTTCTTCTTCTTCTTCTTCTTCTTTTTAATGAATTTTCTAGCTACATACAGGAAGGAGTTTCAAGTTAATCATTGAAATTCCTTCTTATTTCTGTTCTCTTCCGACTTCCTAGAGAAGTTATGGCAAAATATTTCTGCAGTATTTTAGGAGATTGGTTATTTTAGACTCACAAGAGTAAATAAAATAACAGACTTATTCTTGAGCTGTACCCAAAAACTATCATGTGAACTTGGATTTAGACTTTAGGGAAATCCCTATAAAATTACATATGAGGGCATCTTTATTTTTCACATTTTAAAATATTTCATATGCTCATTTTAAGATTTGACTAATATTCTACACTCTATAACTTATATAGTCCTTTGAATTAGAATAGAGCTCATGGCATAAAATGCACGAGCTAGAGACACAGTTTTTGTTTTATGTTGTTTGTATACCTAAGTTCCTTTCTTATGTCAAACAGTATTGCAAAAGCCCATAGAAAACCTTCTGTACTCGTCAACTGCTCTTCCTATGCTAGCCCAAGTGTGGGTTTGTCACCTTCCCACTGTAAACGAAGCATGCCTTTGGATTTTTTTGTATGGCGTGTGTTAATCGTCTACCTACTATAATTAGTGATGGAAGTGTTCGTCAGGTACAACACAAAGATTGCAGTTTTGTATGTGAGGAAGGACAAACAAAATACTTCCTTCAGCATGATTATTTGGAAAACAATGTAAAGTTCACTCCCCTTGCTTCTCATTAGGTGGGTGTACATATCACAGATAAAGTACAGCACAGGAGTCAGTCTACATGTAATTTCTTTGTTGTAGATTCTCAGCTTGTTTGTCTAGCTTTATCACAATACTGCTGTGTTTCATACAGTTTAATAATAATTGAAGGAGAAAACTGAGCAGGCAGTTTACAAATTAGGAAAAACTATGTAGATGACACAATACTATGTCAAAGACCTTGTGTCTCTAGAGTATAAAGGACTCCAACAAATCAAGAGAAACAGAATCTCCCTGAAAATGCTTATGAGTAATTTCCAAAATTCATACCAAGCTGTGTAGTAAATACATTTTCAAAATTCTTAACAATTATTTGTCAAACAAAAGCAACTCACATCCATAGTGAGGTAGACACTCCACGAAAAGGCTAAGGCTCACAAGACCGATGACATCAAATGCTGAAGAAGCCATGGAGCAGCAGGAGATTCTAACCTCGCTGGTGAGAGTGTGAAGTTGGTTTTAGATTGGAATAAATGGCATGTATCAATGGTAAATACAATTCTACCCTAGTGAAAATCCTACCCTACTCGTAAATGATTTCATAATATCTGAAGGTTTATCTCCATCAAATGTTTCTGTCTTCCATCTCTCTGCACATAATTCATACTTTTGATATTGGCTTTACTTACAAAACTTCCAAACTGTAAGTGATTAAAATCCAAACATATGAAAATATGTAAACAAACTGAGGTATGTCTGTATACAGAATAGTGTGCAGCAGAAGTTGCTGGGTCACAGCTGGATGCACTCAGAATCGTCGAGCTGAGCAAAAGATAACAGACATTTTAAAAGAACACATATTGTGTTATTTATTTTAGTAAAACACCAGGACAAATGGTATGGTGTAGGAATCATTAGCTGAATTATCTGAGTTGGAATGGTATTAAATGAGAGGTTAGAGAAGTCTTGCATGTGTTGGACTGTTCTGTATGTTGATGTAGGTGACTTCTACCTAGAGGTACACATAAACTGGAACCCATCCATACCTGTTTCTGTACTGAATGTACTACTGAGACTGCTTAGATTTCACTGGACAGATTTCACTTTAACTCAGAAAACTGACACTGTGGAAATGGGAATCTTACACAGTGCTGGGATAATTGTTAGTAACATTGTCTGTTGTCTTATTTCAGACCATGACACATCTTTTCTTTCATGTGTGTGTATTAGATCCAGAATATTTTGCTTGTAGCAGTTGGTCCTACAGAAAGGCCCTGACAAGTGGTAAAAATGCAGATGTAGGACAATACTGTTTTTATGGTAGTAAGCCAAGCAATACAGAAACCCTCTCTCCATGTTAAAGTGGTTGACTGCAGGCAAACACATCAAACCATGACTGCATGTTTAGAATTACAAAAGAAGAAAAGGTTTTGAAAGCAATAGTTTTAGAAAATACATTGCTTGGTGTCTGTACTATGTAATTCAAATGGACTGATATTCTACTTACTGTTTCCTAGGAATTGAGGGTAAGTATTATTAATATTAAAAGATGTGAAAAATTGTTAAGCTCACTTAACTAGTGAGTGACAGAGTCAATAAATGAAACAGGTGTGTCTGGATCCAAAGTCAGAATATTCATCTGGACTGATGTAGTTTTCATACAATGGGATATTTTGAGAAGTCAGACTCTGGTGGTGGTGAGATTTTTAGCAAATCTGTGAAGAAGGGGACACAAGTGTGGACACAAAGTGTGAGACATTGGGGGCTGGAAACGTTCTATGACTGACATTGGATTAACAGATCTCTGTCTTGTCCCAAAAACCAGCTGTGGAGATTTGCCCCAGATTGTCTCATTAATTTTACCATAAAATACATTCACGCTTTATGGAACTGATCATTTCCTATCTCATTTACAATGTTATGTCAGAGTTTTACTGTGGACAATTCATGATCTCATCATACATAAATGACATCGTTCTCTACACTCAATAATAAATAATATTAGCGAAACCAAAGTTTGTGGCGAGAATATTATAAACATCTCCTACGAATAGTTTTTTTTAATTAATACTTTCAGCAACCTTGTGAAGTAAGTGTAATTGTTATTCCTGTTCCATGAACAATGAAACAGAAGCACAGAGAGTTGCTGTGATTTGCACACGGTTTATACAGTATAATTTTAGCCCAGAGACTTCCAGCTGGCAATTTACTGTCAGAGTCCACTATGTTATATAATCTCTTGCAAGCTTAAAACTGGGGACCTTATTACCTTCTGTTAAAATGCAAACCAAACTATGTCATTTTAAAGGCACTTACACATTTTAATATGCTTTAACTTAAAACCATCCATTTATGTATTTACTTACTTATTTACCCAAAATACTGTTTTACATATAAACAAGCCAGCATTTTTAGTAACTATTTTGTACAGGACTTAGTAGGAGTGTTGCTTTTTCATTGTGTTCAATGTCAATACCATTAGCCCCAAACATGAGCTGAGAAATATACCGACATGAGTGCCAGCTAGGCTTGAACCCAAGCAAACCACTTTGACTACTTAAGTGAAGCACAGGTACTTATTTTTTGATTCTTCTTTTTCTGACACATTACACTGTTAAATCAATGGTTTCATGTGATTTTCTTTCGTTGCTAATTTGATTCAGGGTAAGATCACAGACGAGAGCTTTTGTTTTGCGGGGTTTGTTCACAGACCATCCTGGTTCTGCGCCCTAATTAATCAGTGTTCATGGGGGACTGTGAGGTTATTTGCTTTTCAGCTTCTGCAGATATACTAATGGCATAGCAGGAGAATTCAGAAATAACACAGGCTGCTTTTCATATTTGCGGCACTTTCCCATGGACTCTTTACGCAATTATCTAGAAAACGTGATCCACTGTTGCTATTGGAATTGTATCTCCCGCTGACAGGAAATCCCAAGACTGCAAAATCCTCTCTGTTACTAGGTCTTTCGAGCATAATATTATTCCAATATGTTAAATTGAACATATCATTATATTTAGAACTCCTACCACATACCCTGACCTTTATAATCCGGAGAAAAGAGAAAGCATTTCTTTTTCTCAATTAAATCAGATTTTAAAACATGTAATAAAGCATTTCTCATCGACTGAAATAAAAATAGTGTACGATTTTCCAATTTAGTAGGATAGTTTAACAGGATATTGGGATCCAGTAAGGTTTAGCTAACGATCAAACCTAAAGAGAAGCATTACTAGACTTCCTTATATGTTATCATTAGCTCCGTAAAATTGACTTATTGAGCAGAGGTTCAAATCAAAATTTTACAACATTACTCCCAACACAGTGCACACTGGGGCCTTTGCCTAAAGGATCCGTTCACTCATTATCCAGAATTGTGAAGAAAAAAAATTAAAGCTGCAAAACGAAAGCTGTTTTCTCCCTGCTGGCAAGTAATTTTGATTGCAACAAGTACTCTGGGTTTGAACCACTGTAGCTTTGAAATTGCCTTATGAAAAATCTCTTGACTGATCAGGTAACATTAAAAAAGAGCCTAAGACGCTCATATTTTTAGCATGTTCCAGCTTCTAGATTATAAGAACAATTCTGTGCATTGGTGTAAAATTATTTACATAATTACAGATCAAACCAATCAGTTACTACCTTGTAGGGCTAAAGGTCACGTCTAGCATAAGCAAGCGGCTCCGCTGCTGTTCTGTTGTTAATACCTGCTCACTCCAGGGCTGCCGCCCTATTCCCAGGGCTGATTGCCCTCTGTCCTGTGGCTTCAAGTAATGTAAATTGTATCTTGTCCCTGGGTAATCGAGATCAGTGCTGCCTTGTCTGTCCACTGCCTGCCAATGTCCTCTCTGTGCCGCGATAATGGTTTTGGTGGGCAATCAAAAAGCAGGCCTTCTTGACTCATCTCTCATAATAGATTGTCCTCCTCAGGCAAAATTGAATAACCCCCGACATGGCCTGGAGGCAAGCAATGAGAATTCAATAAGTCTGCAGGGTCAATGTCCTGTCATTTTTGGCAAGCAAGTAATTATTCTGCACTAACATTCAGTAATAGGAGCAGGAAACTGCTGTGGACACCTTCATCCTGATGCCCAGAAAAGTCACCTTAACAGGATTTTCCTTCTAATCAGCCATAATTCCTCTTCCTCTTCTGATGTGATTTGGTCCACTTTTCATGTGAGTTGCATGTGTGGATTTTCCTAGACGCTTTTATTCCACACCCCGTCCTCCCTCAAACCTGCCTTGTCTGTGGGAAAGTTTAACAACTTCACTGCCTGTTGTTTAATATTTTCCGTTTTTATAGGCTGCAGTTGTGCTGTCTATTTGCTTTTACTG
Organism: Rhabdomys pumilio; assembly: GCA_030674055.1. Lineage (NCBI taxonomy): Eukaryota > Metazoa > Chordata > Mammalia > Rodentia > Muridae > Rhabdomys > Rhabdomys pumilio. The sequence continues at coordinate 28,620,065 of JANHMN010000001.1, forward strand.
ATTTGTGAAAGATTTATTATAAACCAAATACAGCTGTTCACCCCTTTCATGAAGTCCAACTATCTTGGCAAACCTGTTTTTCACTATGAAAATACATTTAGAATCCTTGGCCTCGCCAGTGTGCCTTCCATAAGCATGTGCTCTGCTGAATGGGGCAGGACAGGTATCAGCGTCAGGAAAAGAAAATGCACATGCTTCAGAAGGAAGCAGGCAGATGGGAATTCATGGCTCTTTTGCCTAATGTTGGGATTCAACACGATTCGGTACAGATTTCAAGAGGACAGAATTACAAAATCCAAACCACCACTTTGCAAGCCAAAGCACTCAGATGTTCTCTTTTTGAACTCCAATCTGTGATCTCATAGATTTAACTATTCAGCTTTTATCTCAAATTAACATTACAATTAATCTCCGCACATTCTTAAGCTATTGCTGCCGTCTCTTCCCTCACCATATATCCCACGGAGCTGAGTTTTTAAATCTATATTTATAGAAATGTGTCTTCATAAAGTAATCAATTCCCACTATCTCGTTTACATTTTCCAACTTAGGAAATATTGCATTTCCAATTTTTAAGAAAGCAGACTTTCATCTCACTTCAGTTATTTCTAGTGTCATTTGGAGAAATAACGATTTTTTTAAGGAGAAGAAAATCCAAAGAGGAAAACAAAATTGTCTCCTAAACCCAGTTTAAGTTCCTTTCCCGTTCAGGTTTCACTGTGCAGAAACTATGCTTTATTCATGGCTAGGAACCTTATCTTCCCTCTCTTGAGGTCGGTATTCAGGGAGTAATGAAGAGGCGCCTGTGAGAGCGGAATAAGCACTTTCCATGACTGATTGACGATTGATTATTGCTGGATGTCTCCCCACGGTCACTCATCACTATGCTTTTTTGACAACCAAGCTCTATTTCTGACATGAAAAAGGTGTTTTTGATCTGTATCAATTTGGCTTGTTAACTGTGACAAAACTAGAACGGATACGGTTCATGTTCACTTGTCAATGCCCATTTAGGTCCTGGATGTAGAAGAGACTCATAATAATAATAATAATAATAATAATAATAATAATAATAATAATAATATATTTTATTCTTTAGGATACTATAATATTAGGGCATCATTTTTACTGTGTTCATATGTTTAGTCCATTGATCACTGTTTTAAGCTCTTGGCAGTATTTCATCTTACTAATGCTCCTTTTTAATGAGTTTGTGAGTTCTCTTCAGAATTTCTGACCATTTTTTAATTAAGATAATTTTATTAGGATCATTGTGACATTAATATGTGCTTCATTATGTAAACTATTAAAATATGAATGATTTAAAAGAACTATTCAGCACTATGTAAGCTTTCTTTGTATTGTAGCACTAAGGCAGGACAGAATTTTGTTTTTCCTCTAGATTCTATTAAGGGAGAAAAATACTATGTAACTTCCAATTTTTTCCAGTTGCTGTAAGTCTAAATAATGAGATAAATTGTATGCAATATGTTACTCTTTTTCAAATTTTAAGACTAAGATTTGTTTTTAAATATTAAAACACATCATAAATGCATATCAAATTAGTTTTGCAGTCAGAAGCTTAGGCCTGCCTTTCGATGCACTTACTGTTATCCTTTTGTGACTTTGTACTGAGAAACCACAGTGAAGGCAATGAAAACTTTTATTCCAAATTGAATTCTGCTTCAAACTAGAAATTAGATCATTTCTTTTGCACCCTTATCTTCTCTTCCTTCCAAGAGCTTTGCTAAACAGTGCCTGACCTTGTAGCACAGAGTGAGCTCACCACAGCCAGGGAGCACTCTCAGTTGTGTTTCTTGTACAAGCTTTGAGCACAACCAGGAGACCTCAGCCAGTGAAGTCAGAACAAAACTGTCTCATAAAAACTGTGATGTATCATTGCAGGCTGGTGTCATTGACTCTCTCCTTCTAATCCCACTTCCTATTCATTTCCTTATTCAAATTTGCAAGTGTGTTTTATTTGTTAAGGTATGTTAGATTATGTTTCTTAGATTGCCATATTGAAATCACTACACAATTATCTCACTAACCTCCAATTATATGCATCGTCCTTATAGTAACAGGTCTTCTTTAGTGTTATTTGTGAGGTGTTAAAAATTATAAGCAAAGCACATGTAAACCTCCCTAACACTTAAGACTGACACTGTGTGAAAGCAAAGTTTTGGCTGGTGCCCGAGGAGCTGCTTGCCGTCTAGCTCTTACCTTTTTCCAAGTGTAGTAGTCCTGTGTCATAGAAATCGATGAACTCCAGGATGAACTCCAGTGGCACCGCATCTTGCTAGCTTGAAGTTTCCAGATGATTCTGTCTCTCTTTGATGATGAGTTCCTGACTGTTTCTTCTGTGTCTTCAAGACAGACGGCTCAGTGAGCTGCACCCAGAGCTAGCTGGCGGTGCTGGCAGCTAGCCTGTCCAGGCCCTGTTGGCAGCTGTCTGCAGGCTCCAGCCCCACCCTTCACCTTTGGCTCCAATGTCTTTGTGAACTGCATATGGGAAAAAGCTCAGGATATCTGTTGTGGGAAAAAAGAGAGACCAGAGACTATGGAACTGAAAAAGAAAAGAAGAAAGGGAGGGGGGAGGGAGGGAGGGAGGGAGGGAAGGGAGGGAGGGAGGGAAGGAGGGAAGGGGAGGAGAGGGAGGGAGGGAGGGAGGGAGGGGAAGGAAGGAGGGAGGGAGGGGAAGGAAGGAGGGAGGGAGGGAGAGAGAGAGAGAGAGAGAGAGAGAGAGAGAGAGAGAGGTGCTTCATCCCTCTCCAGAATATTTTCCAATGATCATGATGAAGATTGTGGCCATGACATTTTGCTTGTGTCTTTCTTTCCCTTGACTTTTGCTTGTGTGCTTCAGCTTTCATGTGGTTGTTTTACACCATTTCATAATTCTACAACTTTCAAATTAAGGCTCCAAAGCATTTAGCAGAGCCTTAAAGGGAAGCATTGTCACCCATGTAAACGAAGGCCATTTAGGAGACCCAGAGAAGGAACCGGGCCAGTCCTTAGTATGAGAGTGAAGCTGAGGACTCAGGTTTAGAGCCAAAGACTCTATGCACAAGCCTTTCCTTTTCTTGTCTGTCCTTTTCTTCCCCCTTAGAATTCCATATACCATCTTGTGTCTTTACTTACCTATGTATTAAATGGGGAAATAGTAGAAGTCAGTTGTAAAGCTGCTGTCTGAAATAAATAAGGCAAAACTAGATGCATACATTATTTGTGTAGAATGAAGTCTTTATGACATATTTTTTTCAAACACTATTCTATAGACTTTCAAGCTACAAACACATTCTTCATGGATACAAACTAAGGCAGGAATTTTTCCAAAAAAAAAAAAAAATGATGAGAAAATCCTGAAAGTTTTGATGGAGGTTTCTGTTTGTGCTCAGTCTCATTTTCCCTGAAGCAAATATTTGTCTATTTGCAAATATTTGTCTGTTTTTAGACAGAGAGGATAGTACTCATTGGGGGCTGGGAAGGGAAGGAAGAAAGAAAAGAACAGTGAAAAACAACATGGACTGTGCCTGTGGAAATGTTAAAAAAGAAGACAGAACCTATCACACAGCATATGCTGATAATAGAAAATGGGTTTCAATGATTTCAGAATGAGTTCAAACATTTGTTTATTCTAAAGCTTCTGTGGCACACCTGGGATTGTTAGGGCATACCCATAGAAAACAGGTAATAACCTGTAGGTTTAATTCAGTTTAGGGGAAACGATATAAGCAAACTATCGGTATGTTTTGTGTATATATGATGAGCACAGCTTAGGGGTACCTGACCCACACTGATAACGTGAAATACTCAGGGAGGATTACCTGGAGGATCTACAGAAGAGAAGCTGTGACGTTAGTCACTAGTTTAAAATAATATTGTGGTCACTATTCTAAGAATAGAGCATATTGAGTAAAACCAGAAGCAAAATAAATGCTAGAAACTATTGTAATAGTTCAGGTAAGATAGACCATGGTGTGAATTTAATTTGCAGAGTATAAATACAGCTCAGTAGAAGAGTGCTTGTCTAACAAGTGAAAGTCTCTGTGTTCAATCTTCAGTACTGAAAGAAAACCATAAATTTATTTCCTGAATTGATGAAGTTTGACTGTATTCACAGATGGAGGGGTTTTAGTAAAGAGAGACTTATTTAAGACAAAACCTAGAAAGTAAGTGGGAAAGCCCATTATAAAATACACAGAGTTAAATATTAGTCAGGGGATAGGGTCTCTGAACTGAGTAGAAAGAAGAGGTTGATGAGAAAATTTAGAGTTTATAGCATTAATCAGTACATACTTACCGAAACAAAGGTCCTGTCATGAAGTCATGATGGTCACTTGGTATATTGCATCTGTAAACATTAAGGGTCAAGGATGTGAATGAGAGCTCTCTGATAATGTGTGGGCCATCGTAAGAAGCAAGCATAACAAACAATGATTCATTGCAGCTAAAACCATTAAGATGACTCACACCGAAAGGGGACAGCCAAAAATAGAGACGCACAGAGCAGCAAGCTGACAGGTACTCTAAAGAACACAAAACCAAAAACAGATTGCAAGGTATATTGAAAATCTGTATGACTTCATATGATAAAATGTGACACCACCCATTATTCCACAGCAAAGTATATTACAATAGGCATGAGCATTTGCTTGCAGTCTGTGTGAAACACAACCAACTTACTGCTGCCTCTACATTCAAAAAATTAGATTCAAGAGATGGGAACAAAGCAATAACTACATAAAAACATGATGTTCTTCTGATGGAGTGAGGAGTTTTCTCTTGTTGTTAGAAAAAGAAACTTAAAACAATTTGTGTACGTCTGAATTTTAGGGTGTGTGTGTGTGTGTGTGTGTGTGTGTGTGTGTGTGTGTGTGTGTGATGACCCCTTCTAGCCTGGTATCTAGATTTTATTTTTGGTATGATTTTTATCTGACACTCTGTGTAAGGATCTAGTTGACTATCTATCAATAATGTAGTTTTCTAGCTAAGAAAGATATTTTTAAGAAATATAAAAATTTAGATATTGGGGGAAAAGCTACAACTTTGGGAAAAAGAAGACTAAGCTTTTCTTACATGGTAGAATTAGCCCCATGGAGAGATGAATGAGCCAGATAGATTCCTGATAGATAGCAGAAAAAAATGATCTCTCTATGCTCAAGAAGCATAAAGACTGGTTCTAAGAAAATCTGGGAAGATCAAGTATGGTTTGCTATGGAACAAACTTGCAACAAAGACTGTTGAAAAGTTGAACATTTGTTTCTGAATCTCAGGCAAAGGTCATGAGTTAAATATACATGTACACGGCTAGTTAAGATTCTTCTTCAGCGGTAGACTGGCTAGTTCTTCAGGAATTCTCAAATGCATGGTAGATTTAAAAGCAATAACAACAGAGATGCTTGAGAGGTGAGGTTATCTTTCCATGTGATGTCAGTTTTTTGTTTGCATATTTTGAGCAAGTCACCAATTTGATAAAGCTTTTCCTCTTCACACCAAGTGTGAAGAGAAGAAAGAAGGTGACTTCTGCCAACAGATTGGAAAGAAAAAAGAGGGGATATGAATTACAGGGTAGCATTCCATTCCAAAGTCTAGGACTCTATTCCCCTTTGTACATTTTTTGTAATTACATACTGACCTCTGAGATCAGTGGCTGGTTACTTTTGGGATAATATGATTAAAGTATATATAACAAGTATGCTAAATTATTTTTAATGCAACTCTAGTGGGGAAGAGCTGTGTAATTGCTAATTCCATTTCATCTGAGATAATGTCCCTTGGGTTCAAGCCTATAAACTAAACTGAGGCTTTGTTCACACAGAGGCCAGTTTGGAAATACTTGGTTTTGCTTTGCCAGTGAGTGTTTTGCTAGGAGAAAGAAACCTGAGGCGTCTTAGAAAATCTAAAGGGAACACGTGTATCTTTCAAGAGATACTTTGGGGCATGCAAATAATTTTCCCTAAAGTAGTTGGGTTTTGTGTGGTGTAACTACCTTCCTATTTTTAGTGGGCTGAGTATTTTGATGAAGCCATTTCAAGTGTCTCGGAAGTATTTCTAGTACTTTAAAATATTGTCACTGAAGATACTTTGAAATGACATGGAAATTTATTGGCTAATGAGGATGGCGGCAAAGAACTAAGTGGTAGGCGGGACAACATGAAATGGAGAATGTAGACAGGACTTGGGATAGGCAATGGCTCAATGAATAAAAGTTCTTACTATGGAAGCATGAGTTTGAATTTTTAGCACTCATGTAAATAAAACATGTCATAAATATGTTGCATGTAACCCTTAAGCATGGGTATATCCCCAGTATCTGCCCATAACCACAAACTAGGACTGAAGACTGGAGGACCTAGGAGTTGTTGATTAAACAGCCAACCCAAAATGGAAAATTTCAGCAGCAATCTCAAAGGAATAAGGAAGCTGATGATAGAGGAAGAGATCCAAAATCCCTTTGTTAGCTTCTGTGTGTGCACACATAGGTTTCTGCACTTACACACACAGACATATAACACAACCACACATCATGAATACAACACAGATAAATAAGCATGTTGTAAAATGGAAAAATTAACCAGAAGGATCATGGGATACTGAAAGAAAACATTTATCTCAGTACTGTGAGAAAAAATGATTTTGGAAGTAGAGACAGGATCGAGGCAATGGCTCCTCTATCGACAGAGACTGGTGGGACAGAAAAATAGCAAAAGAGAGGATGATTATGTTTCACAATATTTAATAACATGCCAAGACCGAGTAAATTTCTTAATTTTATCTCAGAGTTTTTTACGTTTTCTTTACTAGAATTAAATGTGTGTTGGTATTGCCTGGAACCTAACATATATATACTAAGAGATTATACTGTTAACATTTATTATTGATGACCCATATTTCAGGCGTCAATCAACTACTATTGCATATCACATATAATGAGTGTAAGTTGACAGTTTAATGTAGTTTCATTTTGTCCATGTACACGATGTCTTAGAATTCTGTCACACGGCTATAAAACCATTGGTGCTTAGGTCCTCTGATCATTTAATAACCATGATGTGCTGGAAGGCACTCCTCTTTCTTCAGTTAAGATAATATTTCCCATTTCCTTCTGCATTGTCTTGGTTGAGGAACAGTGATTTACTAAATAGGGTCTTTGAAAAGGAGAATGGTCTTTTATCACCAAATTTAGACACCTGTTTTGAAGGAAGCTGTGAGTTAGCTTCATAGAGTTGGTGAGCTCTCTCCAAAAAGTCACACAAAGTAAAATTTTATTTTTACACTCATTTTCAAATAATTAAAGGGCACGATGATGTCTAATAGGAATCTGGCAGCAGACTGACATAGGATACCAACTCACAAGTTAACGAACCCTTGCAAAGTTGCTTCCGTTATTAGCTCCAGGGGTTTCCTCATCTGGATATGTATCATTGTCCACTGGAAAGATCTGGCTGGTTATTTGAAAGAATCTATATAAATGGTGCAATACACAACTCTGGCTGTAAAAGTTTACACTGAAAAGGCGCTTTTGCTTCAGCTTGTGTTTTCAGCTCTTAGAAGAGGAGTGGTCACATAGTAGGCAACTGGTATTTATTTGACAAGTGAACAGATGAATCTGATTGGTAAATAATATGTGTGTACTTAGCTTGAAGAGGCTACTGCATACATGACTAGACACAAATTTCTAGTACAAATTGGCTACTTAGAGAAAAGTGAAGTTTGAACCATGGAAGTTTTCAGTTGTGGGGCTACTGTCCTTTAAGATCAAACAGAAGAATTTGAGTGGCTTCTCACAAAACAAAGGAACCAAACACCTCACATTGATCATTAACTGAAAAAAAAAATACTGTGTGGGTAGTTGATATGATGTTGAACAAACTGCAAAAGATGCAAATTTTATTAAATGCAGACACAACTCATCAAGAAAGACTGCACTATTATATAATTTATAATTGTAGCATTATTACTTTGTATTTGGTAGTCATTAATTTGTCCAGTCAACAACAAATTATTGAGTACTTTTGTGTTATTTGTCGTGTTTTATGCAGGGAAATATTAGACAAAGGAGCCAGAGTTTTAACTTTTAATTAAAAGTTAATTTAATTTAATTTTAATTTAATTAAAAGTTTTAACCTTTTAACTTAGGTAATTATAGGGTAGAAAAGCTGATAGGCAATAAAATATGCCACAGTATAATGGTGGGAAACATAACAAAAGAAATGGAAATTTCAAAAAGATAAACCCAATTATATATTAAACCTTTTTTGCCCAATTAGTGCTGAAGAGATAAATTTTGTGATTAATGTAAAAATAATTCCTCCAATGACCCAATAAAAAATAATAACTTGAACATTCTGCTAAGTATTGCTATTTTCTTACTTTTAATATAATACTGCAAACAAAATAATTGGCAATGAAGCTCAGCAGAGGTGAGGGTCAAACTGCTACTTGGAACAGATTTTCAACACTATGGCTTGGAAGAAGAACCCAGTGGATTTGGCTAGGCAAACATTTAGATCAGGAGAAGTACATCAAATAGACTTTGAGGTCAACCTAGCAGCCCAGGAAGACCCCACTGAGCTAGTCAAGATCATGAGGGTGTGTGCACTGCCTCACCCCCACCCCTGTGTTCACCCTTTGTCATCTTCTCATGTTCTCTCTCTCTCTCTCTCTCTCTCTCTCTCTCTCTCTCTCTCTCTCTCTCTTCCCCACCCATTTATAAACACAGATGTATTATCTATCCCTTCTACAAAACCATATTTCATTGCTACATTTTTCTTTTGAGTGTCTGTACTCCAGACAGGTTTATTTAACAACAGAAACTACAAGCAAATCAGAAAGCAAGAAAGTTTTCAGTCTTTGACTAAATCTTTAGCATGCTTGTGCTATGCTAAAGAAGAAGAGAACACAATAGCCATTGACGGCAGCTCTAAAACTTAGACTTCAACTGATTTCTCATCAGAAATCACCAAGGCTTGAACTCTAAAAGAGAAAGGGTAGAGAACAACACCTTTGCTCTCCCCATCCACCATGAGTTTAAGCTGCTCGCAAATGTAGCCTCGGATTCAGAGTTTGGGTAAACCACTTCACGTACCAGAAAAGAACATGTCAGAACCCTTATGTATTCTTCCTCTCCCTCTTCTTTCCCTCTCCCTCCTCTCTGTCTCTCTATGTCTCTCTCTGTCTTTCTTTCTCTCTTACACACACACACACACACACACACACACACACACACACACACACACACCACTCATGTTTTTTCTTGAGTTGTGTTTATTTCAAATGTTGTCCCACTTTCAGTATCCCCCCCAAACTCCCTAGCCCCTCCCCTCCCCCTGCTTCTATGAGGGTGCTCACCCACCAGTCACCTACATACCCCTGCCTTACCACCTGAGCCTCCCCGTACACTGAGGCATTGAACCTCCAAAGGACCAAGGGCCTACCTTCCCATTGATGCCAGATAAGGCCATCCTCTAAGCTACATATGCAGCTGGAGCCATGGATCCCTCCATGTGTACTCTTTGACTGGTGGTTTAGTCCCTGGGTTTAATTAATACTGCTTGAAAATATATATAGTAAAAAAAGGAAAGTTATTTTTCCTTCATGCTTAAAGGGAGACCGGATGTTTAGAATCATGTCTGGTGCTGCAGCAGGCCCGTATGATGGAGGAGCCATTGTGCTCATTTGTTATCTGAATCATAATTCTGGCATTCATTTCCATCTCAAATGAGGAAGCACATTTTAGAGTTATGTGGGCACACGTAAAAACTATGTTAATTTTGGGATTCTTGTGTAGAAAATAGTGATGATAAAAGGGCTGAAATGTTAGAAATTTATCCGCAATACAGTTAATGGAATAACTGTTATATTAGCAAGAATGATGCAGGGCAATGAGAAGACAGCAGCGAATAAGATAGGACAGGAGAAGCTTCATGGACTGCACACAGCATCCACTGCCAGTGGAACAAGACATCTATGTGTCCATGTCTTGTTATATGCAAGCAGTCAGTATTTAGTAAGTAAACAACTTCCTTTTATGATAAAACTCAGATGTGTAGGGATTTTTCCCAGTATGAAGCCGATATGAAGTGCCCGTCTAAGAAAATTCTAACTAATGACAATTTCAAATTTTCTTCTCACTGAATGGCTCTGCATGCTCTCTCTTAATTCTACATAAACATTTTTAAATCTGCTTAATGAGTGTTACTACTGACCACACACTTACAAAGCTTCTCCCCCACTGTCTGTGTATGACAAGGTGCCCAAAGGAGGGTTTTCAAACTTTTCTCTTATATCTACTATTATGTATGCATTATTTCACTGAAGGGGTGTCTTTAACCCTGGCTACACTGTCCACATACTATATGCTACTGTGTCACATCATGTTCTCATATAAGGACATCTTTACCATTACCATGATGCCTAGACTTTGGGATTCTTTTTATAGAAACTGCCTCTGGCACCACTGGAGTGACCATATGTCCTGGACTATCTCTGTCCCTGTCTCTGTCTCTACCTGTCTCTCTGTCTACCTGAATCTCTGTCTCTTTCTTCTCTAGACTAATTATATACTGATATTATAAATTGTTATTTATTTTTTTCCGGTGTGCTTCTTTCGCCTACTCAGATTGCACAAGCCCCAGATAGGCACTCAATACTAAGTGGTACACGATTTAATCAATCAATCAATCAATCCAACTACATTTTGAGCTCCCTCCTGAGAATAATTCATATGTTGTTAACTTGTTTTGTCAATTAACTTGGTGGAAGAAGTATTGGTGTTGGAGATTTCATTCTAAGCCATTCCACATGCCAATGTGTTTGTCACTCACGCCAGGAATAATATGGGCCTTGCCTAAGAAAGTAGCCTTCAGGGTGGACCAGGAGAAATGTAGGCCGTGGATGCCACATAATTCTGTCAGAGCTCTTTAAAGGTTTACTTCCCACCCTCTTTTGAGCATATAATGAAGAGATGCTAACCGGTGGTATTCTGGAACAAAATCATTATGCATCACACTTAACTAGGATTCTGGTAACTAATCATGTTGTTGAAAGCCAAGTAATTTCCTACAGATTCTAAAAGAAACAGTGACTTATAGTGGATAATGTGGTGATCAAGAGTGGTAGTCACAGTGGGGTTGCCTCAGTGAGTTGGATGGATGCTGATAAAAAGAAGTGCCAATCACATCAGGTGGCAGAAAGATGCTACATTCCCCTTTACCTCTTCTGTGGTCTCAATTCAGCCATGTCCTTCATCTCCTTAGACCCAGCACTAACTGGCAGGCTGAACCAAATCAATGTAACTAGCAAAGTGTAAAATGCTGGGCCATTACAGGGATGATCTTTGTTCTGCCTTTGCTGACATCGAAATTTACTGATATTGATATTATAAGCCATTTTGTGTTTTCATTTGTATAAACCAAATGTGTGGCTTAGCTTATTGATTTTATAATCAAGATATAGTTTACTCAAGTGTTTAAAAATGAACCTGTAAACACGCATTCCCTACCTATTCATTAATCCAAGAAGGACCTCTTATGTCACCCGCCTTTTGCTGAGTTCTAAAGAAGATTTGATTTTGGTGAAGTGGCAGACAGAAAGGTGGTGTATGAGGGAAGAATGAATACTTAGACTCTTTCTTCTAAGGTCCAGAGGTTTTATAAAACAAGAGTTTAAAAAAAAGGGATACTGAAAACATGGTTGCCTTTTTAGTTTGTGTTAAATGTGGAGAAGGCAAAACAACAACAATAGCAACAACAGCAGCAACAGCAACCTCGCCCTCCCCAAAGAAACAGAGAGATAAACATAAACCGAGGGTGTGTGGGTCGTGGCTCAGTGGTAAAGTTCAAGGCCCTGGATTTGATGTTTGGTGCAGGAAAAAGCCATCATAAAAAACGTATGTGAAGGATGAAAAGATAGAATGATAAGACAAGGAGGCTCTTCACAATTCCTACGTTTCTAAATATAGCATGTAACTCAATCTAAAAGCTGTATTAAAATTGATTAATATTATCCTTTTTTCTTTTCACAAACTAGGAATTTAAGTTCAGTTGAGATACTGTCTCAATTTACCTGCTTTACTGTACAGTACCAGCAGGGATGCCAATCAGAATTGTCTATTGTTTATTCCAGTTCCCAGGACACAGGTTGTTAATGTATAGTATAAGCCATGCCTTTCACACAAAAAGAACCAAAAGACATTTTGTGTGTGTGTGTGTGTGTGTGTGTGTGTGATTAGACATTGTGTGTGTGTGTGTGTGTGTGTGTG
>JANHMN010000001.1:28632336-28656379 GCA_030674055.1 Rhabdomys pumilio
AAAATTTCAAATGAAACACCTGTGTAAAATTTGGACCCTCCATTAACAGAATACAAAGACTTCAAATTGAAGGGCTAGAAAAAAAATCTGACCAATATACTGGGAAGAAATTTTACCAGTTCATTCATAAGAGAATTTAGGTTCAAATGTACTTTGATTTCACACTATGTGACTGGCTCCAAAAAGGACTAAACAAAATGGCGTCTTGGTATTGAAACTTGTAAGGTTATTACAAGGAAATACAGACATCAGAAAAACTGAGTGTTGGAGACAGGAGTACAGTAGATGAAATAGAACTTCAGAAGTGAGATGGTGACATGGAGATAGTGGTGCAAATGGTCATGTTTAAGAGACAACACAGAAATCCAAAAGCAAGGCTCTGAGGAAATTATTGATACATGTTTGGCATAGAGAAAAAGGAAAATAAGGAGGCAAAGATGAGAAAAAAGACTGAGAAATGCAGGACAATATCTAGGGCTCTTGGTTTCAAAGTATAATAAACAATAGCAACAAAAACTCAACATTTCCTTTTTATTAATTCTTCTTTTTGTTTACATTACAAATGTTATCATCCTTCTCCATCTCTTCTCCTCGAATCTCCCCCACCCAATGGCAGGGGAGAAAAGATGGTAGATAGAACAAGGGGATGTGTACCTGTTTAAAAGTAGTTCTTTGGGGGTGATTCCAATCTCTGTTGTCAGTGTACCACCAGTCCAGTTCAGTAGTGTCAGGATACCAAACATGAATCAGCATTGGTAGCATGATACAGGATTCAGCAGAATTAACACTAGTCATAGAGAACAACTGTGACACCAGGAAAAGTACTCTGCTGTGCCTCTATCAATAAAGTGAAGGTCAACTAAGGTGCCAGACCAGTGAAACACTATAAGGCTAGCTGCCCAAGTGACCCCATCAGGGCCCAGTGAGTCCTATGTATACTTTCTCCAAATATCATTTGTCCTCCTAGGAGTCTTGCCTCAGCAAAGCACCCTGTATGTTTGCCTCAGCAGAATACCCCATGTCTCTGCATCACATGATAAAATCAGAAATGTCCACTTAAAAGTTTGGAGTGTTCTCTTTCTATTGATTTTTCAATTGGAGGAATATGAGGCTAGCTGTTATTGAACATTTTGGTAGAATTTATCAGGATACCTCTTGGTTCTGGGCTTCTGTGTTTCAGAAATCTTTTTATTACAGTTTCATTCTTATAGATTACTGTGGATGGTTTAAAATGATTGAAATTCTCTTGATTTAATTTGGTAGATCATATGTCTAGAAAGTTGTCAATTTCTTTTAGATTTTCTAGTTCTATTAGAATGTAAGTTTTCAAATGATCCTTTGGATTTTATTAGAATATGTTATAATATTGCCCCCTTTTATCTTTGATTTTTGTTGTTTTCTATTTTTCAGGGTTTATATTTTTCCCAAAACCCAACTCTGGGATTGATTTCTTTTTTTTTACCTCATTTCACTATTTACCCCTGATCTTTGTCACTTTCTTAGCTTCCTAGTCTGGAATTTGTTTTGTTCAACTGTTTCTAAAATGTTAAAATTTATCATTAAGTAACTTAAGATTTCTTGTCCTTGGCCAATGTCAGATTCATGCCAAGCAGCCCCAAAAGCTCACCACATCTTTCCCCTTTTAATTTCATAAACAAGACCGAGCCTGTCTTAGGTCATTCTGACAAGAATACCTTCCTTACCCGTCATGGAATATGCATTTATTTGAAGTTTGCTATATGCACCAGAAAGAATTTGTTGGTAAGTTTGTTCAGAATGAGTGCCTTGACATCAGTACATGGCTCTTGTTTGGTCTTGTGGTTATGCTCATGGTCACTACCCTCAAGACAATGTTCCTACCGCTCATGGTTCCTATGAGTTTGAGTTGTTTGGTAAATAGTTTTAATTATCCTCTGAGGTTCATGTTGCAGGTCTTTCTATGGGGATTTATTTCCACCTTTTTTCTGTAGTATTTTTTGGGCAGGCAACAGTCTTCAATTTTAATAAAATAAAATTCACAATGCTCTTGTTTTGTGATTACCAATGTTCCATGAAATCTTTTATAATTTGTAAATTATTTAATGTTTAAGAAGTCTTTGTTTACCTCATAGCTACAGAAATGATGTCCTCTGTTCTCTCCTCAATATGTTAGTTTTTCCTGTTGTCAATAATAATTAATGTCAACATGATTAATTATTATGTATGAGTTGAGGTAAGTGGATGAATTATTTTTACTACACATTATAGAAGAAATTCATTTACCCATCACACTGAAGTGCTGTAAACCAGGTCTCTATATGTATTTGTCTTTTTCATCACTAACCTCCTTTCCAGTAGACAACCACTTCTCAGTCAGGTGTTCAGTGCCTATATAGCATTAATATTTGTAAACTTAGGCAGGAACTTCTACATTTTAGGATCACTTGACCATTTCAAAGAAAACCTATGAAGGTTTATTAAGATTGTACTGAACATGTAAACTATTCTAAAGTAAATTAAGTATTTCAGAAATTGAATTTTCTAATTATTATGTTCTTTCCTACGTATATGATATTAATATGTAAAGTGTTAATAAAATATTTTACTTATTATTTATTTTAGTATCATTAAATTTTAAAAATATGTTTTAAATTGAAATATAATTACATTACTTTCCCTCTCCCTTTTTTCCCTCCAGCCTTCCCCAGGCATTTTCCTTCCAACTACTCTACTTTCATATTGAAAGTCATTTTTTCTTTGACTATTATTGTTACACACATATATGTATGTATATGTACATTTATAGGTAAATATATAAATAACACTCACTAAGTCCATGTGTTGTTTGCATGTATATAATTTTTAAGGCTGACTACTCTGCACTGCACAGTCCAATAGTGGTTCTTCCCAACAGGAAGCTACTTCCTCTTCTTCCAAGAGTCATTAGAAGACTATAGTTTTCTGTTTTTAGAAGTGAAACACCACAAAACTTTTCCTGACAATGTTAACATGTTCACTGATATTGCCATTGTTCCAGTATTGTTTATACAGTCATTTTTAATAAAGACTCTCCTACCACAGACTTCCTGGTCTTCTAAACCTAAAATCTTTCCATCAATAATAAACTTTAATTTTTCCTACAATTTTTATTTTAAGCATATCATTTTGCATTTATCATTGATTATAACTTATCTATTGCTAAAATATATAAATACAATTATTTTCATATGCTGACTTTGTGTCCTACACCTGTCTTAAATTAATTTTCTAATATTATTTCATAGACTCCAACATTTTTATCTTTTCTTAAATGTACCATCACATTGTCATCAAATAATACCACTTCCATTTCTTCCTTTCCAAACCACTCATGTTTTATTTTCAGTTTTTCATTGTGTAACATGACCAGATGTGACATTTAGAAAAATAAGTATCTGTGAAGGCAGATTATAGTTTTGTCATATTTTAATTTCAGGGAGATTTTAACTTTCAGCAATTGTCTATTGTCTCAACACATTGCATATCAGATTGAATACGTTCTGTTCTTTTCCTTGCTTATTAAGAATTTTAACTTGTACGTTTGTGTTCAATACCATTAATGATTTTTCTGCCATTGGTGAAATGATCCCTGTCTGTTAATACAGGTGTCAGAAATGCCTGAAAGTTTACCCTATCTGTAAGATTAGAAGTTACCCTGTCACTGTTTACAGATTATAGGAGGAGATAAGATTCTTGAGTTTAAGAAAAGATGGTTTATTATTCACAGCATAGCAATTACCAGAGGATCACTGGGTCTAGTACCTTGAGCTTCAGTTCAACAAGCAAATACCAAAACACACATTGATGTGCACTAAAAGAGAGCAATCATTAGGAAAGATAACCTAAAGCTCCTGTAATGTGAGCAGTAGGCATACTCGCTGTTTGCCCCACAGTGAGATGGTATATTTATTATGCCGGAAAGAAAGAAAACATGCCCTTTCTCTGGAGGGTTATACTATGGTTACATTCTTGAAAGTATGTCTGCAATAGGCCTTTCGTTTGCAAGATATGTAGATACCTGAGAGTCCTATAGGGAATTTTTTTCTAACAATAGTGAATCACACTAATTAATTTTAAAACAAAGCAACACCACTTCTGCATATTTAGAACAAAGCCACTTTCTATTTATTCCTATAAGATTACTTTTGTAATATTTTATCCAGGATTGTTCCATCTTTATTGTATACATTTTCTAAAATTTGTACTGCTTTGAGATATTCTTGTCAGCTTTATAATTAATCCATTTTGGCCTTATACAATGTATTAGTTTCATTATCTTACATTATGAATGATTTTTATACAACTATACAGTTGTTTTGCAGCTACGTCACCATATGATATTCGGATGAGGGTTTCTTAGACAGTGTTTAGTCACTCTTAATGAGTCATGAATCTGGTTCCAGATTATCTTCAATTAATTTGTATTCTTTAAAAAATGTATGGTTTTTAAAATTATAAAATGCATTGATACAGTTTTAAATAACACATCTATAGGACATTTCAAAATTATGAAGATGAGATTTGTTTGCAGGACTATTGCTCAAAAATGTAATATTTCTCCTGTTTTACTCATAGTGTATGCACACTGCTGAGAACGACCTTCCTTGGAGCATAAAAATAATTTAGCAAATGAAGTACCTATGAGCCAAGGACTCTGATTGATATTGAAGTTCCAACAGCGTTAGATAAACCAAGATAAATCTTACTCCTGTAGCATTGTTCTTGATAGTCCAAAAAAAAAAAAAAAAAAAAAAAAACACCTTGACAATTATAAGACCTACTCCCACCATAAAAATTATTAATGCCTCAATTCAATGAACGTATAAGCACCTTGGAAATTGTCTTCACTGTTCTTTTAATAATAAAATACATGTAATTTAAGTCCCTGATGAATCTGAAATTCTATAACTTACTTATTCTATAATGATGGGAAAAAACCATGAATTCCCAAACAATAAAGCTTACAATAATGAAAATTTCCAAACCTTTTTTTTCCATTTAGTATTGTACTCTCTCTAGAAATTCAAGCAATTATAATACTCTGGCATCTTCCTGAGGAATCAGGATATTTTAAGAAATTAAAGTTAGTAAACTCACTGATGGAAAACACTGACAGTCCCAGAAGAATTAAAAAGATATGAATATTTTTTTAAAAGGAAAGAATAAAAAGTTGTGGACTCAGCTCACGGGTACAGCATTGTGCTGGGCTACATTCACAGTACAGGAAAAACAACAAAACAAAACCAAAAACTCACATAGCATTATCACTGTGTGGTCACCAGTCTTCTTCCCCACACGTATGTGTGCTGCACATGAGTCTATATAGAATGAACTTTTTGCATCCCCAGAAACACAAAGACATATGGTATCAAATACAGAAAAAATTAGTGGAGGATGTTCATTTCCTTGTGTTGGGGAAATATCAAATTAACATAGATTTAAAGAGAGAAATTCTCCTAATATTAATATAAACATATTCTTGAAAGAGAAGTGGTCCAAAAGAAAAACTATGGACAAGCACTGTAATGTGTAATTCCAAAGTACAGTTGATGATCATGCAAGCTGGATAGCTCTCACAGGCTACCTCCTTGAGATTATTTCAGTCTGTACTTTGTATTTCACTTGGTCATAGGTACATTTTTTTTATACTCAGAAAGATTTCTCATTTTCATAGTTTTTGCTTAGCTCTCTGTCTCACCTCATTCTTCTTCCTTTATTCTCTCTCTTTTCCTTCCCTTTTTAGTTCTCTCTCTCTCTCTCTCTCTCTCTCTCTCTCTCTCTCTCTCTCTCTTTCTCTCTCCCTCCATTTTCAGTGCTGGGATTGAAAACATGGTTATACATGTTCAAAAACAAAAACAAAACAACAAAAAACCCTTACGACTGAGTCTGAACCCTTAGCTGAAGTTATAACTTTTAATATACGTATTGGACTTTTACCAGAAACAATCCCATGTTTAACTAGCACTGATTCATTGATAATTAACTTACTTGTCACATGGATTGAATTTGCTTATATATATATATATGATATATATATATATCATATATATATTATATATATATGCTTATATATTATATATATATTTAAACTTTTAATGCAGATGTCATTTGGTTCATTGCTTCCTTAATACTTGATTCTGAGAGTTCTTTATAATTTCTGGAGATAAATTCTTTGATAGGTTTTGCATATGTTTTCTTCCAGTGTCTGGCTTTGATTTTTAAAGATAATATTCATATTAATTTGTTGAGAACTTCATAAAAGTATTTCAATCGCATTTACTCCTTCAACTTCTTGTAAATCTATTTGATCTCAGCACCCAACTTCAATTCTTCCTCTCCCTCCCTTTTCTTCCCTCCTCTCCCCTCCTTCTCCCTCCTCCTCCTTCTTCCTCTTCTTCTCCATTTTACTTGGCACCCCTTACCCTTCCTTGCTAGAATATGGAATGACTTAGTCTTCTACAGGTCATATGGAGGCAACCAAGGTTTCTATGAGTTCCTGAGTTCAGAGGTCCCATCATGTCAGGAAGATGCTGTTTCTCTGCAGCCCTGACTGATCTTGGGCTCTTACCATCTTTCTGTGTCATCTTCTCCAGGGTCCTGAGCCTTGGAGAAAAATGGATGATATCCTTAGGATAAAACCTACAAAAATGATATCAAACTCAAGGTTGTATTTACACTTACAAGCTTTGGGAATTTAGGATAAAGCTGTAGAGTTACGTTTTATATACTAGAAGGAAGTTGAGGTGCCTATGTTGTTACTGCATGTGGTTTTATTCTTTTGAGTGGATTGAAGTGTTTCTGGTACCTCTTTCTGCTTGAATGATTTCTTTTAACTTTTCTTGTAGTACAGCTCAGCTTGTGGTGAACTTATTCAACACTTGAATGTTTGAGTAAGTCATTGTTTATATTTCGCTTACTGAATTTCTTTGGTTTGGAGTGAGAATTCAGATTACATTTGTCTTTTCTTTTGTACATTACATGTTTTTAGCTTCTTCAATTATTCTTGAAAAAATGTCATTATACTTATCTGTAGTTTCTTTACGTTTACTTTTATGACTTTTATTACTAAATTTACCTGATTTCTATGATGCCTTATACAAAGTTTGAAATATTTATCTAGTCTCATTTTTATAAATGCATCCAAAGTGTACATAGTTATCCCATATTATCCTTTTTAATATACGTTTATTATTAATAAATAATAATGTAAATAAAATATATTAAATTTATATAAAAATATATATTATTACCTCATACATTACATCACAACAACAGTTTCCCCTCCCTCCAGTCCTCCTGTCCCTCTCTTCTTTCCCCAAGATCCATTCCTTCTCATTTTCCTTCAAAAAAGAGCGGACTTCCCAAAGATATCAGTGGAATATGGTATAACAAATTATAATAAAACTAGGCACAAACCCTTATATCAAGGCTGGAAGAAGCAACCCAAGAGGAGGAAAATGATCCCAAGAGCAGGCAAAAGAGCCAGAGACAACCCCACTCTCACTGTTCGGAACCTTACAAGAACACCAAGCTATGCAACAATAACATTTCTGTAGGAGACCTAGCTCAGAACCATACAGGCTCTGTGATTGTCACTGGAGTATCAGTGAGCCCCTATGCCCCTATGAGCCCAAGTTAGGTGATTCTGTGGGCTGTCTCTTCCTCAACCCCTCTGACTCGTACAATCCTTCCTTGCCCTCTTCTGCAGGTTTCCCTGCCCACTACTTAATGTGGGTCTTGGCTTCTGCTCCCATGACCTACTAGATGAAACTTCACTAATGACAGTTGGGCTAGTTATCATCTAAGTAAAACAGAATATCATTAAGAATCATTTCGTTTACTTAAAAAAATATTTTTTTTGTTCTATTCTGTCTGTGGGCTATTCAGCCTTTGCGTCCTGGCCACCCAGACCATATCAGGCATGGGCTCCCTTTCTTGGCATGGGCCTTATGTTGCAGGCAGAAGAATTTGTGAGTCAAAGGTTTTGTGGTTGGTTGATATCTCAGTCCTACCACTGGGAACCTTGCTTGGTTATAGAAGGTGGCTAGTTCAGGCTCTAAACTATTCTATTTCATTGTATAGATCTTTGCTAGAGTCACCCTTATTGATTCCAGGGGACTTCTGCTGCACTAGGTTTTCATATATCCCACCAAATGTCCCCCAATTCCAGTTATCCCTCCCAGTACTCACTCCCTCAATCCCTCAACATCTGATCCTTCCTCATTTCATACCCACCTGCCCCCACACAAACAACTTGAACCCACCTCAGTACTGAGCTTCTCTAGGTTTCTGCTTGTAGCATGATTATTTTTTACTTTATAGCTAATATCCACTTAAAAGTGAGTACATGCCATGTTTATTTTCCTCAGTCTGGGTTATCTCATTTAAGATGATTTCCTTTTAAGTCCTATCCATTTGTCTGCAAATTTCATTACATCATTGTTTTTAATGTCATAGTTTTTAAGTAATAATTCACTGCGTGTATGTAATACAGTTTTTTTTTATCTGTTCTTTGGTTAAGGGACATCTAGGTTGTTTCCAGTTTCTGACTATTAAGCATAAAGCTCCTATGAATATAGTTAAGCAAGTGCCATATTGGAGGATGAAGGATCCTTTGGGTGTATACCCAGGAGTAGTATAGCTGGGTCTTGAGGTAGATCAATTCCCAATTTTCTGTGACACCATCATTTTCATTTCCAAAATCACTGTACAAGTTTGCACTCCTACCAACAGTAGAGGAGCATTCCCTTTGTTCTGCATCCTCACTGCCACGTGTGTGTGTGTGTGTGTGTGTGTGTGTGTGTGTGTGTGTGTGTGTGTGAGAGAGAGAAAGAGAGAGAGAGCACCATTCTAACTGGTGTAACATGTAATCTCAGAGTTGTGTTTATTTGCATTTTCTTGATGGAAAAGAATATTGAACATAAGTGTTTTCCATGCATTTGATACTCCTCTTTTTAGATCTGTACTCCATATTTAAATTATATTGTTTAGTTTGTTGATGCCCACTTTCTTGAGTTCTTTATATATTTTGAATATTAACCCTTTGTTAGATATGGAGTTAGTGAAAATATTTTCCTAATCTGTGGACTGCCAATTTGTTCTAATGGTTCAAGAAGTTGTTCCTTCCCCAGGAGTGTTTAATTTTTGGTGTGATATTTAATATCTCAAGATATATCATATATTTATCCACTTATAAAGTGCTTCAGAAATATCAAAGCCCATTCTGTATCAGCCTAGCTGATTGAGAAACCTGCCATGTGATTCTTATGATACTATGGATATATACTTATATTGATGTCAATTCATTCTCTCAGTTTGAAAATAAATCATCAGAGACAGGGTTAATGTAAAAAGATATGGTATATTCAAAGCCATTGTGTCACTTCCTATTATCAATCAATGTAGATTTCTGAGAAATAATCAGTCAGAAATTAAATCTTTGAGTAGCACAAAGGAAAAAGTACACTGAAGAGAACTTTTCCTTCACTGTGCATAGTTATGGTCCAAGAAGCCATGGATTTTGAGTAAAATACATTTTACACATTAAATTAATACTTTACCTGAACTTTCAAATGATAGTAATAATTACTATTATTATATATAGCACATTATTTATTATTATTATTATTATTATTATTATTATTATTATTATTATTTTGAGACAAGTTTTCACTATGCAGTCTTTGCTGCTGAGGAATTCACTATGTAGACTAGAATGACCTAAAACTTACTTAGCTCCCACTCTGCCTCCAGAGTACTGAAATTAAAGACATGTAGCACCATACCCAGAAATTGATTTAATTTAAATTAAAAAATTGCCTTGAGGCTAGAGAAATGGTTTGGCAGGGAGGATTACTTGCTAGTCTGCCAGAAAACTTGAATGAGTTTGTTTCCCAGGAACATCTTTGGAAGACACCTGTAATTCTAGCTCCAGGGTATTCTATATTCTCTTCTAGAGCCTATATACTCCTCCACACTCAAGGTGTACAGTCTCTCTGTCTCTGTCTCTCTGTCTCTGTTTCTGTCTGTCTCTGTCTCTGTCTCTGTCTCTGTCTCTCTCTCTCTCTCTCTCACACACACACACACACACATAAACAAGTGAAAAAAATCTTCTAAAACTGCTTGATTTTATAGCTAAACAAGTCATAAGAATAAGGATTCTTTGCCTTATTTTAGTTTATGTTTAAATGAAAATTTAGCATAAAATTTTCATGTCCCTTCAAAGGCTTGAAAGCTTGACTGTGGAGGTATTATAAATGTTTAGAAAAAATTTCTAATAAGTGTTTAAGATAATTTTATAATAAGTGCTACACTGCTACACACACACACACACACACACACACACACACACACACACACACAAACATATACAAGACATACCCTAAAATCTTAAGGTACATAAACAAAAGAGAAAAATTAAAAAGCATGCAAAACATCTTTCAAGTCATTCTCTTTGGGGCTGGATAGAGGAATAAGAAAACCAGTAAACAAAACACTTGCTACACAAGACTGATGAACAATCGCTGGAACCCCAAAAAAGATGCAAAGAGAAAATTGATGTCACAAAGTTGCCTTCTGATCTCTACACATGCACAGTGCACAGTGGCTCAGGTCACAGTTGCACATCACAGACACAAACACTCATTAACATAAGTGCACAGAGATACAAAATGATAGGTGAAACTTTATAATAAAGTATTTTTCTTTAAGAATCATAGTTGGCTTGCTTTTTATACTGCTATGAAAAAAAACTTCATTATCTGGGAGAAAAGAGACTAGGTACTAGAGAAATTTATATTTGTATACATTTTTAATAAACATTGGCACATCATCCAGTTGTAATTTTCCTGCATTATTACTATGATTTGAATATATAATTGCCCAACCATGTCATGTGCTGAAGGTGAGTGACTGGCATGGCACTACTTTGTCAGGAGATAACTTAAGAGATAGGGTCTGCTGAGAGTATTCTAATGTAGAGTATCTGTCGCTTTTCTGTCTCTGTTCTTCTGGGCCATATCCCCATAGGTGAACAGCTTGGTTCTGTTCTTACCACAGACCAACAACAATGGAGCTGAGTGTGAGCAAAACGACAACCATTCTCCTTTAAATTTCTCTAGTATTTGGTGGCAGAGATAAAATATCTCATGTGCATGCTAATTTTTCCCCACTATACTGTTTATTGTACAGATAAGATGTTTGAATTACCAGTTCTGTTAACAAAAATTTCTATTTTATGAGCAAAGAAAATATTTGTTTTCAAGGAGTCTAAAAGAGTTTCAAAGAGTCTAAAAGGAATGACCAGTGCTCAAGAAATGCTCAGTAAATACTCAAAGGGGAACAGGAGGAAAACATCTTTAATGACTAATCAACCTAGTTTATTTCTCTTTAATTAATTAAAATTTTTAAGAAATCACAGTTGTTCAGAAAGGCAGTTATTATCTTTATATTTGGAAAACTATAAGATGATGAATATACAACAAAGGAGACTAACAATGCACATTGGAAAATAGTGAGAGAGATATTATATTCATGGGAATTAAATAAGTCTTTATACTAGGGAATTTTATACAGAGAAGAAAAAAAGGAGAGAGAGGCTTCTTTAAGATATAAGACCTGTTTTAGGATAGGCATTGAAAGAAAGGGATTTGTTAGGCTCACCTATGCAAATAGAAAACAAACTTGATACTTAATACCTGCTATTTAAAAACTTGTCCCTGATAAAGCCCTCATGCTGGATTGATTGCATACTTCACAAATACGTGGAGTGAGTGTTCTTAAAATCAATGGATAAAAGAAAGCTGACAACCTAGATTTTATAAATTACTAATGTCCATGTAATTAACTCATTAATCATTTCAATTGGCTCAATGAAGTCCAGAAAAGACCCAATGATACGCCTGGTTTCTTCAGCTGTCTTCTTTTTATCAGCTGCTTGGGCATCAGTGTCAAGCCACACAACAGGCTCCATGGGTTTCATTGTAATAGAGCTGAACTATCAAAATATATTTATTTTATATTGTTTACCTATCTTAACAGTTAACTTGTAGGCTTACTTCTAATTGCTTACATTTAACATGTTTCACTAAAATGAAGTTGCACTAAAAACTAAAAGGCATTTGCAACTCCCAGAACTGAACAGTTTGCACTCTGTATACTTATCTTGTTTTACTTAAGAGATTTTGTATACAAACTAGACTAGCTTTTGTGATGGAAAATGTAAGAGGACTCCACCCATCTTCCTAGAAGGAGAACTACATTAAATAATCATGGTGTATGTTTTTCAACTGCTGTTAATTATTATCCTTCCTTTGGGACAGTGTGTGTTAACTTTGTTTCCTTTTACTCAACAGTCATCAAGGGAGTAATAAGCAACTATAACTCTTTGTGCCAAAAAAAAAAAATCAATGAAAATATACTGCCTCAAAGGATAATGAGGAAGAAACTAAAACTAAATGAATCCTACACAAGAAGTATGTATAGGCACATGCACCAAGCAGAATACAGAGTTCATATAATTCTAGCGTGAAGAACACATGTTGTTATTCCTCTTTGAGTTGCAAAGTTACTGTTTGATAAATGGCAAGCCATATTAACATAACATTTTAATCTAGTTGAATAGAAGTTTCACAAACTTACAAGAAATATATTAATCTTATCACACAAGAGTTATCATTCTTAAAACCACCCCCTCCAGCTATAAAATGAGCTCCTGAATGGATCTAATTTTACAGTATTATAAGTTCTGCCATTATGACTAATATTAACTGTACAGATTAATAAGGCCTACTGCTTTCAATGATTCAGCCACGTGACAGACAGAAATCCACTCAGCAATTAGAACTGACTTATGGGAAATAGAACAATAGAGAGAGAGTACCTCTTAAGTAATTATCAGTAATAGAAAGACAAATGATTGAAACAAAATAATAAAAAAAGTAAGTGAGAGGCTTTAGTGGTAGAATCAAGCGATAATATTTTTGGTTCAAATGAGTGATTATCTGGAGCTTATCTAGACTGGGAGATTTTCTTTTCTATGATGCTCTGTATAAGACATACTGTGTTCATATTGTAATAAGCGAGGATGTAGTTCAAGCATTCAATACTGTAGCTCTTGTACTAAGGGAACTGCCCAGTGTCTGCCTCTGGCTTCCACATGAAACACACACACATGGACACATGTATTAAAATCTATATGTACACATACATGGGTTTCTTAATAAATTAAAATAAAATTGCAAGAAGAGATGAACGTATGATTAGAATGCCTAGAGTACAAAATACACATATGCTAACATGACATTTTATGAGATAATTTAACTGGTGTAAAAAATATTGATAAGATTAAAAAAGAGTAAAATGGAACAAAACAATGAGACAGAAAAGAGTACTACATCCTAAAAAAAAATTGTACAAAATGTTTACGTGCTAATACACCTAAAAATTCAAAAAGTCACAGTCATTGAAAAACACATGTGACAAAATTTGTAACAAACAGGCAAGTTTGATAGGCGGGTAAAATATTCTGAGGAATTTTTCCCAGAGAGATTCTAGAAGCTTTATTGGTACTTTTTTTTAATGTGATAAGAATATTTCACAAGAAATCTAATCTAATAAAAAGGTTTTAAGTACCCAGTCCTGCATCATCAACTATTATTGCTGAATTTCATGGACAACCTCTCAAGGTGACATAGTTAGTATAGCTGAAACTTTATGCATTTTACTGAATAGTAATACCCCACACTTCCTTTCTGCAACATTTATAAAACATCCATCAACTCTTTGTTCATATTAATTTGGCTTTTTAAGTCATCTCATATTTAAATGGATTGTGACAGTGTCTATTGTTCTGTGACTGATATTGTCTCATTTAGCACCATGTCCCAAGACTCATCCATACAGTCATTTATTGTGTGGCTTTATTGTTTTTCAGATTGACTGGTATTTTATAGTATTTTAAAAACACATTTTCTTTATCCATTTATTTCTCGATGGACATTTCGGCTGTTTTGACAACTTGACTATTGTAAATAGTGTCTTTAAGAGTATTAGAATTCATATATCCTATGCAGTTTAATAACATGAACTTTCTATGTAGAGAAGTCAACTTGAGTTCATATGGGACATAAAACCAAGCCAGAAAGTTAGGTAAGGCAGAGTAGTTTGAGACCCAGAGACACAGTGGGCACACACCTGAGGCTTAAGTGACTCCCAGCTCCTTGTCAGACTCTTCCTGACTTGTTCCCTATGGTAGGTCCAAAACAGAGTTCTCCATGCTAATGAGCTACCTAGAAGCTCAGAGGTCTTAGTCAATAAGATCCTCCTCCCAGACATTTCTCCCTGCAAAAGTTGTTTAATCTCAGGCCCACCCTGAGGAGTGGGGTATGGTTTTATGCATCCACTTTCCTCCATGACTGTTGCAGACCGCTCTGCCCCACGCTTGGGGGCCAAAATGTCGGGGACCACTCTATCAATGTTGGAACCCACACTGCCCCAAGCCTTGAGGGCTAAACTGTTAGAGCCCACACTGCCCCAACCTGCTCCAGTCCGCAGGTCAGGGTTCAGCAAGAGAGAGAGTGAGGACGGACACAAAGAATGGAGACCAGACAAAGTGTAGTTCAATCTTCTTTATTCTTCAGTCTCTCTTCTTCTCTCCAAGTCCCTAGTTCCCAGTCCCAAGTTCCAAGTCCCTAGGTCCTAGTACCAAGTCTCAAGTCCTAATTATAGTTCTAAATTGTTAGTTTCTTTTCCAGTTCCAAGTCCTCTTCCAAGTTCCTTTTCCAAGTGTCTGTCTTCTGTCTGCCTCTTGCCTTTTATATGTCTCACTTCTAAGTCACTCCTTTAAGTCTTGTCTCTAAATCACACCTTTAAGTCACGCCTTTAAGTCTCACACCTTTAAGTGTCACACACCCAAGGGAAAATCATGGGTATCTAAAACAAGATGTTATCAGAGTGTGCTCAGCTGTTGTAGGTTGTTGTAAATAAGACTCTTGTCAGGGTATATGGCTCAAGATGGCTGCAAGGATGATAGCTGCCTTCTGTCAGCTCCCCACACATGACTGTCTTTGTTCCTCATGATCCTCCATGGGAAGCCAGGAAGAATGCCTTTGCCTACAGAGCCATAGCCTAATCTCCCATAGAAGGCCTCTCTGCACTCTCAGCCACAACCATCACAAAGCCTGCTTCCACCAAGCTAAGGATAATCATCCCTGTGGGACAAACCGAAGCTCCCCTTTTGCCTCTGGCTCCAGGTTAAGACACTGTCTCTTTCCCGCTGCCCCTGACTCTGTTCTCTGTTCTTCTGTGACTCCCAGTGGTGCCTGGATGTCCAAACATTTGAAAACTCCAGGCTCCTGTCTTGTTGCAGGCCAAGGGAGCCCCATTCTCAACCAGCACTGGCTTTCCCACATCTCAGATTGTGTTTCCCCACCCCTGGATCAGTGTCTTGATGCTTTCCTACAGCTCAGCACCCACCGTGGCTGCTCAAACTGCCCACATTCTGCCTGCCGAAGTGGCCTTGCCCAGTGGCAGAGCAGACACTGGCCTACATAGATCAAAGAAACAAACATCTGACAAAAATGAATACAATCCAGAAAGTTAGAAGAGATAACGGTGATGTCATACTTATTACCAGCACAATCTACCAAGAGAACATCACAATCCTAAACATAGAAACACAAAATACAGGCTCACAAAATTACATAAAATGAACACTACTGGTTGTAAAGATATAGATTTGTCTCAAAAGAGTAACAGGTTATTTTATATCTTATTCTCATCAATAGATAGAACATCTGAACAAAAAGTATCACTGGAGTTAATTGATATCACAAATCAAATAGACCTAACAGACAACTACAGAACATTCCACTAGAACACTAAAAAATACATATTCCACTTGGTATCCCATGGGACTTTCTGCAAAACTGATCACCTATTGGAACAGAAATCAAGTCTCAATAAACATATGTAAATTGAAAGAATACTGTTATGAATATTCTCTGACCCCTTGCAATAAATCTAGATATCAACAGTAAGAAACTACAGAAAGTACGCATACTTGTGGTAATTAAACAACACTAATGGATTATAACTGGGACAAAGAAGAAATAAAAGTATAATTCTAAAAATTATTAGAATTGAATGAAAATAAAGACACAGCATATCAAAATATGTGGGACACAATGAAGACAGCCCTAAGAAGAAAGTGTGTGCACTGAATTCCTACATCAAAATGATTTTAAGATTTCACGTAAATAGCTTAATGAAGCAGATACATCATAACATCTTGGAAAAACAAGGACAATAAAATGCAGAATCAGGAGACAGGAATAAATAATCAAATTAAGGCAGTAATTAATGAATAGAAATTTAAAAAGAAAAAAAAGAGAAACAAAGTTGATTATTTGAAAAAACAAGGAAAATCAGCAGACCATTTGCTAAGTTAACCAGAACGCTGGTAGAAAATAAAAATTATAAATTTATAGATGATAAAGGAGATCTCACAATACATACTAGTGAAATTCAGAAGGTTAGGTGACACTCCATAAATTTTTTTTAAGTTAGAAAACTAAAAAGAAACAGATGAACTCCTTGACCTATAGAAAAATGAAGACAAAATAAATTATTATACACAGCTAGAAACAGTGAGGAAGTTGAAGCATCTCTGAAAGTATCTCTGCCAAACAAATTTCAGGACTGGATGGATTCACTGTAGAATTCTTCCAGAACTTCAAAGAATAATCAATGCCAATATTATAAAAATATTCAATAAAATGGAGGATAAATGCTTTCAAATTCTGTTTTTGAAGATAGAATTACCATAATATCCAAACCAGAAAAAGACTCCCCAGCAAAATAAAAGAGAATTATAAACTTTTCTCCCTGTTGAACACCATTGCAGAAATTCTCAATAAGGTCTCCAGAACCAAATTCAAGATCAAGTAAAAGAGATAATTTCCCATGAGGAAGATGACTTTATTCTAGTGATACAGACATGTTCTAACATATACAAATCAATAAATGTCATTTATCATATAAGTGTGCTGAAATTAATAAATAATTAATAATTATTAATCACAATAAATAAAAAATGTCTTTAACAAATTGAAAGTACTTCATGATAAAAGTATGGGTAGGTTAGATAGATGGGTATTTATCTATATAATAATGGCTAGTGAAGACAGACCTATAGGCAATATTATACTATACTGACAAAATAGAAAAAGGTTATATTCAAATCAGGAACAAGACAGGGTTATTCATTTTTCTTCATTTTTTATTCAATAAAGTTCTTGCCATCTTGATAAAGCATTTGACAAGAGAATAAAATATAAGAGATACAAACAGGAAAAGGAGTAAAAATATCCCTTTTGCAGAGTATGTGATTCTTCATAGAGACCATAAAGACACCACCAAAATACTTTCAGAACTAGGAAACACATTTTAGTGAAATGACAGGATTCAATACTTATGCATGAAAATCAGTAGCCTTCTTGTATACCAATGACATACAGACATACTTGCATGCAAAAATACACACACACGGTATATGGAGGTACGTAGATGAAGTAGTCTTGGATAAAAGAATGCTATGGTTGACAATACTTATCTAAAATTAAATTATACTACAGAGCCATAGTAATACAATCAATATGGTACTGGCACAAAAACAGATATATAGGTCATTGGGATAGAAGACACAGATACAAGTCCACACAAATACAGTTGTCTGACTTTTTAAAAGATTGGTAAAATATACATTAGAGAAATGCATGACAATAAGCAACATAATGGAAGAAGGATTAATTTTGCCCGTGATATAAAAATGCTCAATAATAGTAGAGAAACTGTGGCAGAGTTCAGTGTGAGTGTAACTGACAGACAGGAAACAGAGAACTCTGGCCAGAACAGGGTCTGGCATTAAACTTCAAGGTACACACACACACACACACACACATACACACACACTCACACACACACACACTCACACACTCACAAACACACACACCAAGAAAAGAGTATCTCTGGCTAGAATCTTTCTATTAAAGTTTCTACACCTTTCACAAATAGACTCATGAGCTATGACCACAAATAGACTCATGATCTATGACCCAAGTGTCCAAACACATGAGGGACATTTCATATCTAACCATAAAATTTCTATTAAAATATAGCATATATACAAATAGATCAACACACACACACACACACACACACACACACACACACACATACACACACCTACATGTTGCTAGTTAAGAGTTTAAGTGGTAAAAATGGCTCTAAACTATTAGAAATTCTATTAAATCTAAATATTATCTTGTCATCAATCAGGTGCCTAGAGTTTTGTTTACTCTGTATGAAAAAAAGTCCCAGGTAAGTTGTGCAAAGATCTCCAGCACAGCCACTTAGCAGTCTTTGTAACCCTTGGCTTGCCATGAGTGGCAGGCAGAACAAACCAAGTAGGACAGATGGCATCCTGTCACAGCTGTTGCATGGCTCTAGGCACCACAACCTTTAACCCTCTAGTGACAAGTGTTACAGCTGTCTTGTGGATCTTGATATTGGGATTCTCTAGTACGTTGTATCAGTGCAACAGTGTGTGTTGTCTCTCTCAAAATAAAAAACAAAACAAAAAAGAGAAAAATCAAAACAAACATAATAACATGACAAAAGACAGCAAAGCAAAACAAAGAGGAACAAACATCCCTTGCCCTGTGCCACCACCACAAAGCATGGAGTTTATTTCTTCTTCTTCTTCTTTTTTTTTTTGGTTTTTCGAGACAGGGTTTCTCTGTGTAGCCCTGGCTGTCCTGGAACTCACTCTGTAGACCAGGCTGGCCTGGAACTCAGAAATCTGCCTGCCTCTGCCTCCCAAGTGCTGGGATTAAAAGCGTGTGCCACCACCACCCGGCTCGAGTTTATTTCTTATTGACTATCTACTTCTTGGCGTGAAGCCTGCCCTGGAGAGTGGTTGATACAGCCAATGACACTCCATAGGAGAACACTGATTTTCTCTTTCCCAGAAATTATCAATCACAAATGGCTTCTTTGTCAGTGGTGTGACTTTGCATCCTCTTCCCCTCTTCAGTGCTGATATTCCATCAGCTACAGTCTGTGAGTTCGTATGTGCATCAGTCCTGCTGTGTTGGGAAGATACTGTTTCTTTAAGTCGTCCACCACCTCTGGCTCCTACAATCTTTCTTCATAGATCCCTGAGCCCTGAGAGAAGGGTTTGAGAAAGGCATCCATTTATGACTGAGTGCTCCAAAGTGTCTCACACTATGCATCCAACAGTGGCTCAGTTTGTTAATTACCATCTAGTGCAAGAAGAATCTTCTCTAATGAAGGTCAATCAATACACTAATCTATGGGCAATATGTCATCAGGAGATGCTTTATTTCTAAGTAATTGAACACTTTTATTGAATATAAGGCCTATTCCATGCAATAGAGCCCATACATGACACTGTTAAAGTGGCTATGAACCTGACACTAGTTAGGTCATGAACTTAGAGAAAACTTAGTTCTTATTATTCTGAAAAAGGAAAAAGTAACACCTGGAAAGTCTCATGGCTCAGAAAATAGAGTAAGTTAAGTGAATAAAAGTAAAGTGTTCACCCATCACTAAACCTTAAGAAATATTCTGGAATAACATTTGATTCAAAGACAAATAAGTTACAAACTCTAAAAAGCATTAAAAAAATACTTTATATAACAAGGAAATATTCAGTTATATACTCATTAATAGATGGAATTCAAGAACAATTGAGGAAATAGCAATAGACTAAAGGCAACTACAATAAATTAGTAAGATATATACAAAATGAAATTACAGTAGGATAAATATAAAAAGAATGTAATAACTAACATATTGATAATTCTTTATGAGACATAAGTCTTATCATAGACAATATCTCTACATGTTTCAATCAGCTAAAAAGGTAATTTATTGTTCAATAATGTCAACTTGTCAAACCTAGGGAGTTAAAATGTTATGAATGAAATCATCTTTAATATCCACTGAGACCATGAAGAAGGTAACCAGGTACTTGGTGAAACTTTAACACAGGAAGAAAACAAAGAGTTCTTCCAGCAGACCAGATCAAGATTATCAGGAAAGGCATGACATTGTCCAGGGTCAACCCAAATGTTCAGCAGCACGGGGAAGCCATGCAGGTATCCTAGTTATAAAGACAAGACATCTTAAATTAAGGTGAGATTGTATTGTGCACACATAATAGGAGTAGGAGTGCTAAATATAACTACACCTGACAGAAACACGGTAAGTTCAAGTCAATGACCTACTTTACACTAGCAATTTTCTAGAAGCACAATATTAAGAGAGAATACCTGGGCATAGTGCATTTGTACAGTAGAAAACCACATAAAGCATTCATGAGTCTTTAAGAACTGCAGTTTGTCAGTTCTTCTGGAGAGATGTAAGTCAACTGTACAACATCCACTTAATGAGTTAAAATGAAACCAACTTCTCTCCCTGGAAAATAGAAACCATGATTGCTGGCTAAAACTTGCAAATAGATTTAGTATTCTGACGTACTCCAAGACTTTGCTGAATTCTTTTTCTTTCTATTAACCAATGCATATGGAATTTCTATCAAAATGATGACCAGAAGAAAGCAAGACAAATAAATATTCCTTAAATTTGCCAAAAAAAAAAAAAAATACATTTGAGAGCTGTTTCAATCTGTATTATTTTAGCAAAAACAAAACAAAACAAAAAAAAAACAAAAACAAAAAACCACCATCACTAACAACAATAAAACCAATATATTTTGTGTATCTTGTCTGGTTGTTTATATTTTAAAATAAAATAAGGTATGTATGAGCTTCTACAGTTTAGTAAGCTGTTCAGATGATCTTTAGAGCCTCATAATGTTTCAACTTTTGCTGCTTGCCCATAAACCAATATATATATATGTGTGTGTGTGTGTGTGTGTGTGTGTGTGTGTGTGTGTGTGTATACACATTTCACTGGCAAGACAAAAGATGGAGGACACGGGGTGCATTGGCTAAGACAGGATGAGGTGGGGAGCAGAGAAGCTGGAAAGATACTTTCTTAAGTTTATTGGTGGTTTCTTAAGTGGAGGTTTCAGAAGTAACCTTAGATCTTCACAGATTTCCATAAAAGTAAGAAAAGGGGAGTCATATGATCAGCCTGTAATAAAAGAAATAAAATATTTTCAATATCACCAGCAACAGAACACAGGTTCTGAAAATCTACACACTTTCAGAATGAGAATTCAGCAGAAACATTGTGTCTAGTTTGGATTTTTAGTTACAAATCAGTCGGCCAATCAATCACCAATCAATCTAGTCAACAGACTTCAGGAGTTTTCTTCCCCTTTCTTGAGGGTGGCACAATGAAGTCAGGAAGCAAAATTGATTTTGCTCATTTGCTCTTCGGGTTCTGAGTAGAATACAGTTTAACAAAATTTAGCTTCACTCTAAGACAGAACATGGAGATCCCGGATAAAAATTATTCTCCGAGCCGGTTAATTCCTGACATAGTTATCGGTTTAATCATACATTCCTTTCTGTTTTGAGAGGGTGAGTGATGTTAATGATTTAAATGTGCTGTGGATTGTGCTCATGCTTCAGAACCTGTCACAATGCTAACAATTCAATTTTGGACATGCGGTCTGAGTCTCATTTTCAGTCAGAGCACAGAGATCATGTTCATTTCTGTGAACGTGGGCCTCTGTGCGATAGCACGCGTGCCGTTTTTAATTACTGCCCTCCTTTTCACAGTTTCGAGTCATTTTCATGTCCTTGCTACAGCGCCATATTAAAAGCCTCGTAGGAAAGATGAACAGACAGCTCGGAGGCACATGGCTTTGGTAGTAATTAAATGGCAGTACATTTCAAAGCTATGGATATTTAATGTCACCAACGTATCAGTTTCACATTTGGTTCAATACTGTGTGTGGGAATTAAATGCAGAACAGTGTGTTATCACTGCTTAATCATGTAAATGCTATTCACATGTTAGGCCTCTGTTCTTAATTGAATTTTTACTTCTTTATTTAGAAACAAAGATTTCTTGATAAGGTTAAATTGGTTTTAAGCAGAAGCATATTCTTAAGAAATTAATTTTCATACTTTCTTGCTGTTACTCAGATGTAAGAGAATATCCCAGTGTGTGGTGTGACAGTACAGCACACTGCATATCTATTCTAGGGCCATGGCACAAAACAGACCAGGAAAAGAATGGAAATTGGATGTGCTGCTAAAAAATCAACTATGGCTATATCCACAGTCAAAATGTACTTCATTTTGATACTTCAACAAAATTTGACTTATAAACACCTCAAATTAAGGTGAAATGGACATCAGAAAAATCTAATCTATAGCAGTGATTGAGCATAATTCTGAGACTTAAATCCCTACAGTTAAGTTGTTTGGAGTGTTCTTATATCTGTCAGGCTGCGACAGCTTTAAGTTTGTCATCCATGAAATATTTCTTATGACTTGCTAGCGTCACCTCCAGTAGATATCTATAGCAAAGGCCAAAAATCCTGGTTAGTCTTAATTTTCTCTGCATCTTGATCAATGAATGGCTTCTACCTTGAACCGTCATCAATTGTAGCTCTCAAGTTCCAAAAATTGAGAGGTTTTAAAATGCAGCTAGGTTATTGATAAATTAAATGTTGTCATTTACATACTAATCACATGCATATAAAATGTTTGCTTTGGATTTTAGTTGAGTTTATTGTACAATTGGAATATAGACAATTGGAAACAGTGCCGTCATCAACACCTATTTACTTATTCAAAAAAAAAAAAAAAAACCAAACACAAATTGTTCAATTCCAGCAAAGCATTTATTTCAAAGAACATGAAAACAAATATAGTAAGCTGTCACTCAGCGCACTGAACAAGTAAACAGAATAAACTTACTGTTCCAAATTCAATTTTTATCATAATAATAGAATTTCAATCTTACTATGAAAATATATGGAAAATTACCTGTGGGATGCTTTCTATAAGTTGAGAATTTGGAAGCATTTCAAAATTTAAATCCCCAACTTGTAACTGGCAATGCAACTCTAGCCAAATATTGTTTAGTTCTGGTGTTTAAAAAAAAAAAAAAAAACTGGAAATACTACATATAGTGTTAAAAATAAAGTCAATCTTGATTTTAGATAAATCTATTAATGAATGTCTAAAGAAGCTGGAACTCTTTTAGGACCCACTCCTCCAAAAATATTCATCAGGTGAATAAGGTTCTTAACCTAAGATCTATAACTCAGAAGCCATGATCACTCAAGGTACATCAATGAATGTGACAATAATTTCTTACCTATAACTGTCTCCTTCCTTGGCCAAACTGTGAAGTTTTAAGTAGCAATTTTTTCTAATAATTTTCTTTTATTTTCTTTATAATAAATGTTGCAACTGCTCTTGATTTTGATATATAATATTTTGAGCATTTTTTGCTAATTTTTAACCCCCAAAGCCTTTTGGAGAGTTCGGGGGACATTAACAACCAAACCAAACCAAATAGAATAAGTTATCCTCAAAAAATGGCCTCTGTAAATGGCCAGGTTAAAAGTGGATTATGTAAATTCTCTGGAGAATTAAAAAGGACCTGAAGAAGATGTTGATTTAAAAATAGGAAATGAGTCTACTCTTTAAAGCTATTAAATAGAAAATAACCTGTGGATGGATATTGAAAGAGAGGTAATGGAGGAATATCCTCATTGTAGACAAGTTGGCTAGACAGTTGAGTTTCCTTATATATGTGAGCTTTAAAAAAATCTTTATTTGTCCTCTTAATAATTTATAGTTTGGAGAAGCCAATGAGATGGCCCAATGCATTGGACAGCCCAAGTCTGACGACCTGAGTCCAATTCACAAGACACATGGTGGAAGAAGAAAAGTAACTCACAATGTCATCCAATACCACCTACACACACACCATGGCATGTTTATGCTTGCATTCATACTACAGCACACACACACACACACACACACACACACACACACACACACACACACAC
>JANHMN010000001.1:28656389-28668728 GCA_030674055.1 Rhabdomys pumilio
CACACACACACACACACACACACACACACACACACACACACACACACTCATGCACACCACCACCACCAATAATGTCAGCAATAATTGCAATTTGTGTGGATGGACCTTGCTTTAACTGTGCAGTCATAGTAATTACCATATCATCAATCTACAAGGATAACAACATTGCCTCTAGGAGAAGTATACTGCTTAAAATGCACATACCTTAATTGAGCTGTTCATGCATACCTCTTGCATTCCTGTTACTTGTGCTGATCAACCCTCATAGCCACTTTATGTTCCCAGAAAAACAAGGGCAAGACACAGTTCCCCATAGAACAAATAAAACAGTACTGGACTATATCCACTTGTCCTCTAGATTTAGATGTAGATGAACAGCAGCTGCCAGAGGAGGTGACAAGGTAAGAGCTGGGCTTCTGAGAAGCTCACTGGGACCTATGAAGGTTAAGCACAGACTATACTTGAGTTTCTTCCTTCAGTTCCTTGAATTCAGAGACAGGTTACCTGCAGATTCCACAGATGTATTCTTCCAGCCACTGTCATATTCTACTAGGTAGCATCTGGGTCCAAATACTAAAGGAAAGAATAGCATTACAACTTTAAAACACATGGGCAATGGAGCACAAATGCACTATGTCAGACATATAAAGAGATATTTACTAAGAATTGTTTAACACAGCCAATA
Source organism: Rhabdomys pumilio (assembly GCA_030674055.1). NCBI lineage: Eukaryota > Metazoa > Chordata > Mammalia > Rodentia > Muridae > Rhabdomys > Rhabdomys pumilio. The sequence goes on from JANHMN010000001.1 coordinate 28,657,075, forward strand.
GGACAGGCTTAGAAGTTTACTAGCTTAGAAAGAAATTGGTGTTATTAGCTTCTTTATAGTAATTCTAAAGGTTTCAATCATAAAATGTCACTAGAGTCAAAGAAATTTTCCATAGAGATGATGAACCTGATGACTTTATTAGACAATCAAAGGATGCAATAGGAATTCTTTGAAATTTGTAATGATGACTTCATTAGCATTCTAAATGCCATTGAATGCATGTTAACAGAATACTGTTAGCTAGGTAATAGGTATGAACAGTGGCTATGTATAATTTATTTATAATTTCATTATTCTAAAAATGTTCAGCAAGTGGACTGTGCTTGTATCAACTCTACATGAGGATATATTGATTAATGTATTAAAACTCGGGATATCTTTTATGGGGGTCATGTTAACCTACAGATTTAATGTAAAAATTAAGTAACAACATTTATGCTAAGCACCCATCTCGGAGTCTGTGATATCAGACCTAAAAACGATAAATAGTTTAATGAAAAAGGCAACAGTTACATTTAGTAATACATTATTATACCTCACTTTCATAGAAATCTAATTTCTCTAAGTCTTTAAATACATAAACCCTTGTTCTAAGATAATCCTTGTATAAACTAAAGAAAGTTAGTGTTTCACCTTGGTAGCAACTGAGTGATTATGTGATTGTGTCTGAATAGTAGCAAACAATTACAATAAGAATCTTAAGTGCTGGGAAGAATTTTGCAAGCTTAGGTTAGAAATCAAAGACTGATAGAATAAATGTGATCACTCAATTGTAAAGAAAAATTTCTTACTTTAGTCTATTCCAAGGGTGGGGGGAAATAAACACAACTTTGGGTACATAGATCCTTATGACATTTACAGAAGAAACAGGGACAGACCCTTGGTCACAAAGCCAGAAATAGACTGTATGTTAGGTCTGCTGGAACTGAACAAATATTCCTTTTCCTTCACTCTCAAAACAAGCAAAAGGTCCCTGCTGGGGAACTAGCAGTCTATTACTGACCAGGTGGACCTTGTCTTTATAAACAAAACTCATTATGGAGTCTTGTAGTCAGTGAGGGCTTATGTCTAAATAGATCTCTGACCTACCAACAAGTTGAAATGGCAGACAAAAAAACACCATGGAGTAGAATGATTTTAAAATATTCACATCACAAAGGCCACTATTCTTTCTAAAGTGCCCCCTTTAATCATTTATAGCAAAATGGTAAGGTCAGAACCTTAAAATGAAAAACTTATTTCAACCTTCCCAGAAAGTTTTAAGTACACAGTGGGAATAGATGGAATTCCTGTGCTCCCTAGTCCAGAGGGCTGGTCCAAGAGAATTGACTCAATACCCTGTGCTACCATGACTTTTCACTTCCAAAACTGAGACTGGATATAAGGAAGGACAAGAGACACGGACAGGACCACTGGAGTACTAAGTGGTAGGCCCTCATTTCACTCTCAAGCCTATGTATTTCATGAGCACCAGGAATATCCCATAGTATTTGCTGCTATACAAGTTGGTGCAACCACATTAAGGTATTGTTGACCCTGTTTGGTGTTTAAAACAATGGCAGTTTTAAATAAGTTCTAGATTCATTTAATTTCTTAGAAAGAGAGAACATGAAATAAGGGGAAAATGGTTCTTTTCTCTGCAGAGTTTCATAGTGTTAAATATGCAGATAACTCCTCCTCAGGGTTTAGATACATGAGTCCATCATTATTGGCTAGTTTTCTGGAACTCTGTCTTACCTTTAAGGGGCCCTGAAAATGGACAATGTGGCATTATTTTGTCATTTGCAAGTATCTAATATGCACACATTGTGAGTACCATTCCTGTATTTTTAGAGTAAATTATATTGCTATGTTACTATATATATGGTTCTTACCTAAGAAAAGTAGCACATTTCTGTTTCTTTGTTTTTGTTTGGTTTATTGTTGTTCTTGTTGTTTTGGGATAGACTGTCTTCTAGCCCAGGCTGGCCTCACAGGGTTGTGTAGCTGAGACTTAGAATTCTTGTTCCACATGTACTGAAATTGCAGGCAGCTTCACCCCTTACAGCTTCAGACAGCTACTGTGACAGATACCACACTGCGTTTAACTAGGCTGTTACTTCTAAGGGGTTTTTTTCTTTATATTTTATTTTATGTGTATGGGTGTTCACCTGCATGTATGTCTGTGTACCATATGTGTGTAGTGCCCACAGAATTCAGAAGAAGGCACTGAACCCCCTGGAACTGGATTTGCAGATGGTTGTGAGTTATCATGTGCATCCTAGGAATTAAACAAAGAGTCTCTGATTTTAGCCATTTAAATGATTTGATTTTTTGAATAATTATTGAGGGTATGGAGGGGAGATCCATGCAATCAGTTTTGTATAGACAAATTTCAGAGATCATTTCTCTTCTCCCACAATGTGAATCCTGGGAAATCAGACTCAGATGGTCTGATTTGGTAAATAGTACCTTTGCCACTTATCTGCATTGCAAGTCCATTGTTATGATTTGTGATAAGTAACATGATAGCATAAATAGATGAACAATAGGAAAGTCCACTGTGTCAGGGAAGTCATGCCAATTCCTTGAAGGTGTCACTTTGACACAAGGTCAGCAAGCTTGGCTTAGTAATGATATACTGGTTGGGATAAAAGTGATGCCCAGGTCAGATGACTTCTCTGTTTCTTTCAAGTCCAAATAAAAGAAACAAAAACAAAAACAAAAAACAAACAAACAAAAAAATAACAAACCATTCTGTGTTCTAGGATTCACATTTTTTAGTGTAAAGATTTGCAACCTGTTACATTCATTTAATATTCAAACCAGGCTAAGTTAAATTCTGGGCAGTGTAGGAATGGGTGTTAGAGAGGTTTAGGGTTATGATTATGGTTAGGGTTACTTCTTTCCCTAATGCAAAAGGTAAGAAAATTTATGATTTTTAAGGTTAATACATGAATATTGTTTATGGGCTTTAATCAGGGCTTTAATTAATCTGTCATCAATGTATGTCTGCTACACATTCATTAGAGAACATGAATATTATAAAATTAATTAATTTGTGAAAAGCATTTAATTTTATTCAATGATTTATAATTTTAAATAAGCATAACTTAAACTAAATGATTGATATTTTATTGAAAAGGTTACTTTAGCCCCTTCCGCCCCTCGCCCGGATCCCTGTTGTTGGAGTAGACACCCAGCTGGTCTGCTCTCCTGTGGAAATCGCATCCCAAGACATCCTAGAGAGGTCACTGACCTCAGAGCCATCAGTTGCCCACCAACCTACAACCCAGAGCTACAACTGGGAGCAGGGAGCCCACAGGACCTACCAGGCACCCAAACCCTGTCCCTGTGAAATACCACTCCCCTTCTGCCCCTTGCCCAATTCCTGTGGCTAAAGCAGACACCCAGCTGGTCTGCTTCCCTCTGGAAACCATATCCCAAGACAACCTATAGAGGCCACTGACGTAAGAGCAGGAAACATCATATCCTGAGTCATCCTAGAGGAGCCAGTGAACTCAGAGCAGCAGACACCATATCCTGAGATATCCTAGAGGAGCTACTACACTCAGAGCAGCAAACACCTAGCTGGACTGCTCCCACGAAGACATCTTATCCTGAGATATCCTAGAGGAGACACTGCATTCAGAGCAGCAGACACCTAGCTGTTCTGCTACCAATGAAACACCATATCCTGAGATATCCTAGAGGAGCCACTGTACCCAGAACAGCTGGAGCTCAGGATCACAGGATCACAGAGACATCTGGACCCTGGGGAATTCTAACACGAGCAAGATAACTGGAAATGGGAGGCTCCAGTCAGAACCAGTGAGTGCAGGTAGCACTAAAGCTAACCAAATGGCAAAAGGCAAGGACAAGAATGTAAACAACAGAAATGAACGTTACTTGGCATCACCAGAACCCAGTTCTCCCAGTATAGCAAGTCCTGAACACCACATCACACCGGAAAAGCAGGATTCAGAATTAAAATCACTTCTCATGATGATGATAGAGGACTTTACAAAAACTCAGGTGATAGTAGATGCTGGCGAGGATGTGGAGAAAGAGGAACACTCCTCCATTATTGGTGGGATTGCAAGCTGGTACAACCACTCTGAAAATCAATCTGGTGGCTCCTCAGAAAATCGGACATAGCACTACCTGAGGACCCAGCTATACCATTCCTAGGCATATACCCAGAAGATGCTCCAACATATAACAAGGACATATGCTCCACTATGTTCATAGCAGCATTATTTATAATAGTCAGAAGCTGGAAAGAAACCAGATGTCTTCCAACAGAGGAATGGATAAAAAAATGTGTTACATTTACACTGTGGAGTATTATTCAGCTATTAAAAATAATGAATTTGAGAAATTCTTAGGTAAATGGATGGAACTAGAAAGTATCATCCTGAGTGAGGTAACCCAATCACAAAAGAACACACATGGTATTTACTCACTGATATGTGGATATTAGCCCAAAAGCTTGAAATAGCCAAGATTCAACTAACAGACCACATTAAACTCATGAGGAAAGAAGACCAAGTGTGGATGCCTCAGTCCTACTTAGAAGGAGTAACAAAATTCTCAAGGGAGCAAATATGGAGACAAAGTGTGGGACAGAAACTCAAGGAGGGGCCTTCTGGAGACCATTCTACCTTGGTATCCATTCCATGTGCAATCACCAAAGATAGACTCTGATATGGATGTCAGGAAGTACATGCTTACAGGAGCCTGATATAGCTATCTCCTTAGAGGTTACCAGAATCTGACATATCCAGAGGCAGATGCTCACAGCTAACCATTGATCTGATCAAGGGTTCCCAATGGAGAAGTTAGAAGACTGAAGGAGCTGAAAGAGTTTGTTCCCCAAGAGGAGAGCAACAATACCAACCAACCAGAGCTCCCCAGGATCTAAACCACCAGCCTGGGAGCACATAGGGAGGGACCCATGACTCCAGCCATATATGTAGGGGACTATGTCCTTGTCAGGCATAGGTGGGAGATGAGATCCTTGGTCCCATGAAGGCTGAACACTAAGCGGGGAGGAATTCAAGGGTGGGGAGGTGGGAGTGGGGATATGTGGGGCACACCCTCATAGAAGCAGGAGGAGGGGGATGGGATAAGGGGTTCCTGGGTGGTGGGGGGAATGGGGTAAAGGGATAAAATCTGAAATGTAAATATAATATCCAATAAAAAAGAAAATGTTACTTTATATAAACACAAATTGTTCAGATAAAACAAAAGATAAAATACTATCATCTTCATGTCTTCTGGCATGGTAGCAAGACAGAAGACATCCATGTCACCACTGTTATTTCTGAATAATATTGAGATTTGTAGGAAACTTTCAGATATCTACTCTTAGTAACACTGTTCTAGTTTTCTCTATGTTGCTCTGATAAATGGCATGGCCCAAAGCAACTTGTAAGAGAAATGTTATATTTTTATGGCTTATACTTCCCTGTCATATTGTAGGCCAAATGAACATGGTGAGTGAAATTATTCTATCTTTTCTTTTACAACAGAACTCCTGCCTTGTCTTGCGGATCATGGGCAGAAGAGAGGGTGAAAAGATTCTGAAAGCCAGAGGAACAGAAAGTTGGCTGTGAGATTGCATATTCTAGGACGTACTCCCATGATGTATTATCAACATGGCTAGTAAACATGATAGTATAAACAGATGAACAACATGAAAATCCTCTGTCACTGAAGTCATGCCAATGCAATGGCTGCCTACTTAAGACAGAAACATGGATGACATTTTAGACTTGCTAACATGGCAGGAGAAGGCCCCAGGGGCTCAAACCTAGACAAAGAACTACATGCAACTAAGGAAGGCTGGAAGTAGAATAGTGTTTTCCCACGAAAAAGTCTCCAAGTTGTTTAGGTCTTGATATTTTAATCTTTCTGAGTAACTTTAGCAATAGGCCTGTACTAACAGCTTTAGGCTTTATTTTGTTTGCTTGATTGGCTAGTTGGTTGGTTGGTTGGTTGGTTGGTTTGGTTTGGTTTTGTTGGAAGGAGTCCTTTCTACTCTGCTGTAATGATATAAAATAAATCATCTTTGAACTTACAAGATATCCAAAAGACTGTCTGCCTATCTGTACAAACTTTCATGCTTTCTTTTCTCTCTATTGTGGAAAAATTATGAAAATGAAGACTCTGTTCACTTGAAATGAACTGCCTCTCACTCTGTACCCAGGGCCATCATGCCCTGGAAAACCTTCAGTGAAAATTGCAATTAAGTTCTCAGCAGCCATTTGTTGAAAGTAGGTGCTTAAAGAAGCATGGTCAGAGAGTATATATATCTTGGTCAGAGAGTAAACCTTCACAGAAACTTTGTCATTGTCTTAGATTTCTAATTACAGAGGACTCCAAGGCTGAAGAAGGATTTGGGGTAAGATGCACAATAAACTTAAGTATGTGCAGGACGACTACTGGCAATGAAAGAGATCCATAGGCTCTGCCTATTCAGACACCACTTCCCAGTACTGCCACTTTATAAATCTCTTATCACAAAAGGACAAGGGCAGGATTAAAATAGCTGCTTCTCAGATAGGAGAGAAGGGACACCTGAAAAACAAATAAAACAATGTTGAATAATACAGTAATTCTGTACTGATGTTCAAAAGATAGAGGGCTCAGGATGTTCTATCTTTCAGTGGCAAGCTCTAGTTTATGATGATGAGTACATGTGTGAAATTTACATGAAACTCAGAGAGAGTAGTACACCTATCATTGCTATTTTACTCTTACCAAACAGAAGCAGGGCTCCCTTTGAAGACTAAATCAAAAGGCACAGATTATATATTTTGGGGGCTAGAGAAATGGCTCAGCATTTTCTGCTCTTCCAGTGGAACTAAATCCAGTTCCCATCAGTCCTACTGAACAGTTAAAAATCTCCTCTCACCGGAAACCTGACACCCACTTCGAGTTTGCATAGCATTCTTTTTTATTCTCTTTTTTTTATTGGATATTTTATTTACATTTCAGATACCAATCCCTTTCCCCATTTCCCCTCCCCAGAAAACCCCTATCCCGTGCCCCCCCTTTTCCATTTGGCTTTTATACAGTTTTTTAAATGTTAATCAAGGGCTTTATAAGTATGGTAATGCTCAATCAGAAGTGTAACCTAATACCCAACCTAGCTATGTAAACTATCTTTGACTGGTGGAGACACATGAACTTCTGCTTCCATGCCCCCTCTCTCTTTCTCTCTCTTTTTCTCTCTCATTACCAAGCTTCTCATCTACTTCATCTTCTCCTCTCCTTACTCCATCTTTTTCTCTTGGTGCTCCTTTCCCCTTAGCTCCTCGTACATATTACCCTTTCTGTTAAAATAAAGCTTTTCTCTCAGAATACAACTAGAGCATAATTATTCCTATTTGTACCAGTGAGGTACATCCTTGGAGTTACTCCAGTTGTGGTGAGACAGCCACCAGGCAAGAATTGCCTCTCTCCATCTACAGACAAATTACTGTCCAGAAAAGGACACACTTGCAGAATAGTCGACTGATTATTTCTGCCTAGACAGAGTAACCAGCCCTTAATAATTCTGCAGCACTAAAGTCTGTCAGATGAGTTTGGGCCAGAAGGCTGAAGATTTGATGCTTCAACTTTCGGTAGTATAGGGGTTGTCCAGGTGTTCAGTGGTCTCTATAAATTGGCTAAGTTTTAGAAGCTATGCTTAGTGCTTCCCATAAATTCAGTTAATTTAGTCATTCTGGATTTCTGACGGCATTGAAGACCTATAGACTCATAGCCAATCCAGGCTATTTACCTTGAGAGAAAAGATCTGAGTGGAGGGTACTCAGCTGACATTCATTCTAAAGCCAAGAAAAAGCCAGGTTCAAAACTAAGTGTTCTAGTCAAGAGAGACGGCAGAGGTTCTGGCTAGTCAACAAAAGGATGGACTGGGTATTAAGACTATCTTGCATAGCATTCTTACATTGCACACAAATATGTGCACATAAATGAAACTAAAAATATACTTTAAATGATCAATGACTTTTCAATGTGCTCTCTAAAATAATCGAAAGTGACATTGAAGATTAAAATGAGAGACTATTTTAATTTGGAAGTCATGGCAGTCTTCTTTAAGTGAATGATATTAAAGACTTCTCCAAGATAATTATGCCATTCAGGCAAATATTCAAGACAATAATGTACATGTAGGCAAAACAAGAGGTGAGGCAAAATAATGGTCTCACCACCTAACAGATTCTCAGGATGCCTGGGGGACTGGGATGGAGAGCAAAAGAAACAATAATCAGAAGGGAACTTGAGATTTCCTCTCAGTTATTTATATCAGTTATTTATATCAGTTATACTAAATACCCAGATTTTAAGTACACCAAAAGGATTTTACCGAGACACTTTCTAGGAAAAATCATCTCATAAGATCTTCCTTTAAAATATTAATACAAATTTAGAGAACCATTTGTGGTAAACGAGAAAGAGAAGAGTGTGTCCAGCTTGAACACAGGACGTATCTTTCCATCTCACTATGATAACTATGCTTTTGTCCTGGGAGAATATTTTCTCAGCCAAAGAGGTATAAGCAGCTGCTTAACTCAGTGTCTGAGGAGACTTTAAGAGCTTTTGCTGTGGTTTCAATCTCTATTGTGACCCTCGCAATCATCTCGCTGGCAAGAACGCACGCAGGCACACAGGATCCTTCTGCAGCACGTGTTTATTCCCAAGCGTGGAGGAGGAGAGAGAGAGCAGATCTAACATGGCGCTGCTTTATATACACCCTAGGGTGGGGTGGACATATCTGATTGGCTGCTTGCTCAAATTCCCATGTTACGTCCCGGGTTGGGTGATGATAGGCGGTACTTTGCCACTGCACATGTGCAATATTACTTGTTACCCACGAGTGTCAGGTGCCAGCGTCATCGGCTCTCCACACTCTATGTCTCCCGAAATTTGTGTTCTTTGTGATGGTATTAAGAAATAGGACTTTCCATGTGGAAGAGACTTGAGAGAGGAGCCTGAAATCATTCCATTGCATCTGCTCTGAGAGAACACAGTAGTCTTCTCTTGTCCTCTCCCCTCCCCCTGCTCAACTGCATGAAGATGCAGCAGTTAACCTCTCCATGAATCAGAGAGTGAAACTTCACAAGATACTGAATAAAACTTGGGTCTTGGACCACCCAACATCAAGTACTGTGAAAGATAATTGTGCTTAGGACTCAAGCCATAGCTTTTAATTTTAGGGGAAAAAGTAAATGGCATAAAGATGTTTTACCTGTAGAGAAGTCCTTGGAGATACAGTGAGTTAAGTTAGCTGTCCTGCAAATAGAAACTGAAGAAAAGTGACAGCTGTGATTGTGGGAGGTATTGGAGAGGTATAAGGAAAAAGAATGAACATGGCATTTCTTCCTGGGTGCAATGGCCTGCACCAACTATGGTACTGAGGATCCCCTAAGCACAGGCTCCTTGTTTCTCTCAATCAACTTGGCTTTATTGTTATAGTCCAGCTATGTATAAAACACTGAGCTTATTTTCTATAAGTATATTTTATAAGAATTTACTTTCTTCTTAATGTTTCTTAAGATCTTCCAATTTTTATTTAACATAGGTAGCCATCTTTAATTTCTTTTGAATTAATATATATATATAGTATATAATATATATTATATTATATATGTATAATATATACACATATATATACACATATATGTATTATATATGTATATATATATATTTACAAAATAGTAGGTTTCCTTATGATAATGTGACATGTATGTAACATACCCTGATTATGTTTACAACCCCATTGGCCACCATTTCCTCCAGCTGGTCCATTTCCTCTGTACTAAGTTCCTGAATCAGTCTCGTAGACTTGCTTCTGGAAATTATCACAAGAAATTAAACCTTGGTTGTAGAGATTCAGAACTGTTTGATTTTCAACACATTACATTAGCAATGGGAAATGTAATACAGGTATCCCAAAGCATACAGTAGCAAAACCCACGACTGAATTATTTTCTTTAACTCACAGTTGCATAGTGACTACTGATATAGTGCTTTGGTGGGTAGCATATTTGCTGCAATGGTGGATTTATCAGATACTCTTGCATGTATAATTGCTTTGTTTTCATTTTTCTATGCATTAAGAAATGATAACTTATACCTATCCTATTCAAGTAATAACTCCAGCTTCAGTGGTGATTTAAGAAAAGAATTTGAATTTGCAACCTTTTCCTATTAAGGTCCATCTGGGATATATTTTAAACTTTGTTAATGCATGGTAATTTATATCTCAGCTATGATGGATGCATAATAGGATGATCAGGATAGTACTCCAATAAAGCTTCATTTACATTGAAACAATGATTATATACTATATCTCTATATGCAATTCAGACTCAAGAGAAAGATGTTGTAAGTAGATGAGAGCCAGCTTCATGCTAAGTAGTGATAGCTACATGGGTGCTGCCTATCTGTGAGGACCATAGCGTAGCCATCCTTTACAAACACCAAAGGTTCGACCTCATCTCTGAGGCAGAGATTAACCACCATGGTTTCTGATATGGTGTCAAGGCCTAGAGTTGTACTCCAATTTGTATCAAAATTTTACCCTTGAGTATGGGGGTCAGATCAGTAAGTACTACCCTGCTATGGAGTCTGGGAATGAATGATATCCTTCAGGAGTGATATAATTTTCTCCTTCTGTTGAGTTATTCAAACCACAAAAACCAGCAATCATTGCGCCTTTACTAGGTTTCTCTCCTTAATATGGTAAGTAGATACTAGTGACTTTTAGTGGAAACTGACAATCAGTTTTGTCCAGTTTTTTTTTTTTTTTTTTTTTTTTTTTTTTTTTTTGCCAATGGAATCCCCTAACATCTTTTGAATGGAAGTCTCAATCAGTGGTAGGTTATCATATGCCAAATATGTTGGTTTTGCATTTGTATGAGATCTACAAAAATGCAATACGTCAAGGTTGATCAATTCCTAAGTTAGATCATCTTGGAGGAAAATGTTCAGGTGAGTGAAAATACATAGTTTTCCAAGGCTGGAAAAGGGATAAATGAGAAAAAAGGCTGGGCAGTGGTGGCTCACGCCTTTTATCCCAGCACTTGGGAGGCAGAGGCAGGTGAATTTCTGAGTTTGAGGCCAGCCTGGTCTACAGAGTGAGTTCCAGGACAGCCAGGGCTATACAGAGAAACCCTGTCTCTGAAAAAAAAAAAAGGAAAAAAGAAAAAAAACCCACAAGATCTTTGAGCTCCTAAGAAAGGGAAGGATATCAATGGCAGTAAGAAATTTGTATTTGGCAAGATGGTCCAATAAAATCTGGCCCTTCTTTCAACTTTGAAAGTACAAATATGCAGTTTTAGTAGCAGGCAGGTAGAAAGACAGCCTCATAATAAACTTAAGGTAAAATAAAAATGGAAGCTTGCAAAATGTGAAGATAGGTCACCCGTGAACACTGTTGAGCAAAGATCTGTGGAGTAGGAGAGATCAAGTACTTTGGGCTTATATCAAAGAGTGGCAAGTCTGGTCATATGGTAGATGTCTTTTCTAGTTTGTTGTCAATTCTTCACACTATTTTCCAGAGTAACTGTGTATGTGGTATGTGTATGTGTATGTGTATGTGTATGTGTATGTGTATGTGTATGTGTATGTGTATGTGTATGTGTATGTGTTTGTGTATGTGT
>JANHMN010000001.1:28677006-28712737 GCA_030674055.1 Rhabdomys pumilio
TCCTGCCTTCGCTGGACTGATGATTGGGAAAGCCAAATTGCTTGCTTTGTGTCTTCCAAGTCTACAGCTGAGGTTGGGCAGGCTTTCAACATGAGCTACTCCAGCAAATAGAGCTGTGGGCACAAAGCCAGCACTTCCCAGGGTGCACTGCAGTCTATTTAACACGGCGAGCTTCTGAGCACACAGAGAGTGGCAGGGCGTCTTATTTACCTTCACTTCGGATTGTATGCTTTGTGCGCCCAGAATAGACAAAAGGCAATATGAGTATGAGGGTCTGGTTCACATTCATCTGTACCAGATGGGAGAAGCTGCGTTTTTCTAAGATGTTTGTGGTAAAGCCACACTCGCTGCAGAAGAGTACAGAAATGTGGCATTCAGCTGTATTTTTAAAAGTTGGTCATTTATATTAATGTATTAGAAGCAATTATTCTACTAACCAAGTTTAATATATTGAGTATATAGGATTAACATGGTGTTACAGTGGGCTGGTCTCAATTAAAACCGTGCAAAACTATCAAAAATTGGTGTGATCTGAAAAACATTTTTTTTCTCCGCTTTGTAAAAAGCTTTGAAACACATCATGTTTGTAGGAAATTCATATTGTCTCCAAATGGCCTGGAAAAATATACATTCGAGAAAACTCCTATGTTGATATATCAAACCTGAAGAACCTGAAACTCCTTTCTCTAGGATGTCTCAGATTCTTTTTACATTTTGCCTGAGCTACTAATCATATTGACTTGGCTCAATAACCTCAGGAGTGCAGCTTACAGAGGACTTGTATATCCTCTCATAGCCGCTGTGAGTTCCTGTGTGCCATTACCCTGTTGTGTCCAAGGATGCTGTAACCTTGTCAGTCATTCACCACCCCTGGCCCTTACTGTCTTATCCATCCCCCTTTAGCAATGATCCCTGAGACTTTGGAGAAAGGGATATGATTCACATCCCGTTAATTAAGATTAAAGCCTAGACCAACTGCCAGCATTGAGAGGGGAGACATGAAATTTCATCTGAGAAGCTATTATCACTTGATAGCTGCTGGGAGAAAGATGGTGGGTTTTCCCTAAGAGTATAGCCAATGATAGGTTGATTCTATGCTAGCAGAAGGCCACACATCCATGAAACAGGCAGCACAAATTGGACTTTATAGGTGAAAACAAAAGGATACAAAGTAGAGAGGCTAAAGAAGAAAAGAGGATTTGGCAGGAACTGGGGGATGGAGTAAATATTGTCAAAATACATTGTACAAAATTCTCAAAGAACTATGTCTTATCCTAAGGAAAAAAAAAGACCTCTCTGCAGTAAAATACTTCAACTTTGACTTGAAAGCCTCCATGAATGTAGTGTGCCCTCTTCCTCTGCCATGGTCACATTTCACAGTGCAGACGATGAAGAGGTAAATGGTTGGAAACACTCTTGGACATACTGATGCATTCAATCTTCTAGAGGCAAATGAAGGCCAAGTCATCTATGATTCACAAAAAGAAATCTTTCCCAGCCTCCACTGGGAAATGTTTGAGGACAGGGGTGTCTGAAGGAGATGAAGAAGTATTTAAGAAAGGAAAACACCCATGTCCAGAATCACTCACATAAAGGAACTTGGAGCTTGGTGTGCTTAAAGATTTACAAAAACGAATTCAGAGTGGTGGGAAGCAAGGTACACAAAATGGTGGAAGGAGATGATTGAAGTGTCTATATCCTAAAAGAACATTCAAGAATGTGTTCAGGTGGTTAGGTGAATCTTAACATACAGGATATCATTACATTCGGGGTTTGAAGCATGAGAATCAATATTAAAATTGCAATGTTACCAAAGCATCAACTTAATTTGTGTGTAGAAGGGTGGAGAGTTATATATGTATTTATAAGCAAATGAAGGAGGAACTGGATTAATTTAGAATTGTTGTTGTTGTTGTATATGGGCATGATATAGAAAGAGTCTTAGGAAAAAAAGTGATTTGTTTAAGGTTCAGTAAGAGTAACTTTTAAAAATTATTTTAAGGCATTTTTTACTTGGTATTTTATTTATTTCCATTTCAGATGTCATCCTCTTCCACATTTCCCCTCCCTAAAACCCCCTATCCAATCCCCCCTCCTCCTTTTTGCTTTTATACCATTTTAATTACATGCACATATTAAGGTCAGTACTAGATTGAGACTCTAACAATACAATAGATGCAAATAGTCAAGAAACAAGCAAAACAATAAACACAAATAGTCAAAGAACAAGCAAGGCATTAAACACAACTCCGTGAACACTCCCATGATCACTGTTTCTAAGGGCTTATCAGGATAACCAAAATATCTGAGCCATGTCCTGTTAGCACATGTGTTAAAGCTCGTTTAATTGTCAAGTTAAAAATTACCTTGTTTCTTCTACAGTATTTAATGTAAGAGTATCTTTTTTAAGAGAAAAAGAAGTTATTCTTCCCACCACCATTTTCATTTCCATTTTCTTTTTTTTTTTTTACTTTTTTAATGAATATTTTATTTACATTTCAGATGCAATCCCCTTTCCCCATTTCCCCCCACCTGGGAACCCCGATCCCCCCTCATCCTGCTTTTATGAAGATATGCTCTCATCCACCCTCCCATTTCCTTCCTTATCTTTTTTGATTACTTTTGGTATCCAGTCTGATAGTCTATGTCTTTTTATTGGAGAATTGAGTCCATTAATGTTAAGAGATATTAAGGAAAAATGATTGTTGCTTCCTGTTATTTTGTTATTATAGGTGGAATTATGTTTGTGTAGCTATCTTCTTTTGGGGTTGTTGGAAAATTATTTCCTTGCTTTTTCTAGGTTGTAGTTTCCCTCCTTGTGTTGGAGTTTTCCATCAATTATTCTTTGAAGTGCTGGATTTGTGGGAAGATACTGTGTAATTTGGTTTTGTCATGGACTATTTTGGTTTCTTTATCTATAGTGTTGAGAGTTTTGCTGAGTATAGTAGTATGGACTGGCATTTGTGCTCTCTTAGGGTCTGTATGATATCAGTCCAAGATCTTCTGGCTTTTATAGTCTCTGGTGAGAAGTCTAGTGTAATTCTTATAGGTCTGCCTTTATATGATACTTGACCTTTTTCCCTTACTGCATTTAATATTCTTTCTTTTTGTGCATTTGATGTTTTGATTATTATGTGACAGGAGGAATTTCTTTTCTGGTCTTGTATTCTGTTGGTGATGCTTGTGTCTATGACTCCTGATCTCTTTCCTAGGTTTTCTATCTCCAGGGTAGTCTCTCTTTGAGATTTCTTTATTGTTTCTATTTCCATTTTTAGATCCTGGGTGGTTTTGTTTAACTCCTTCACCTGTTTGGTTGTGTTTTCTTACAGTTCTTTAAGGGATTTTTGTTTTTCCTCTATAAGGGCTTCTACCTGTTTACCTGTGTTCTCCTGTACTTCTTTAATAGAGCTATTTATGACCTTCTTAAAGTCCTCTATCATCATCATGAGAAGTGATTTTAATTCTGAATCCTGCTTTTCCTGTGTGATGGAGTGTTCAGGGCCTGCTATGATAGGAGAACTGGGTTCTGATGATGCCAAGTAACTTTGTTTTCTGCTGCTTATGGTCTGGCATTTGCCTTTTACCATATGGTTGACTCTAGTGCTACCTGCACTCACTGTCTCTGACTAGCGCCTGTCTTTTTAGTTATCTTGCTTGTGTCAGAACTTCGCAGAGTCCAGATGTCTCTGTGATCCTGTGATCCTGTGATCCTGTGATCCTGTGATCCTGTGATCCTGTGATCCTGTGATCCTGTGATCCTGTGATCCTGTGATCCTGTGATCCTGTGATCCTGTGATCCTGGTTGGAAGAACTGCTGGGATTTAGGCCACCTCTCGAATCCTGAAATTTTGCTGCTCTGAGTGCAATGGTTCCTTTGCTACTCTCAGTGCACTCGTTCCTCTAGGATGGCTTAGGATATGGTGTCTTCATGGGAGCAGACAAGCTAAGTGTCTGCCCCAGCCAAAAGGACCAAGAGAGGGGCAGAAGGGAAGTGGTATTCTGGAGGGATGGGATTTGGGTGGCTCATAGGTCGTGAGCACCCCAGGCTCCCAGTTGTAGTTCTGGGGCATAGGGTAGTGGGAGAGGGTTCTTACCTGCTGCTCTGAGTGCAATAATTCCTCTAGGGTGGCTGAGGATATGGTGTCTTCTTGGGATCCCCCTTCCATTTTCACATGCAGAGAGAATTGTCCGTCTGTCTGCAAAGAGAACACTCAGTAGCTGGACCAGTGCTAGCTCTAACCGAGGTATGTCTACATTTGTGTTTACTTACCCTAGCTGAAACCAAATGCTTGGGAATATGATAAAAATTTAGATTGCTAGTTCCAGTTGTATTTTCCCACACTAAAGCAAAATTAAGTAAATGTTTAATTAGAAAGGAAAAGAATATGACTGAGGAGGCCTAATCATTGTGAAGCTGTGCAACTTTGAGTGTTTCAACTGAGCTTTAGAAGAATTAATGATTGTATAACTCAGACCTCAAGCCATCCTGTACATGCATTGTGAGAGACATAGACACCCCAGTATTCTATTCCACCAAACAATGGCTACTGCCACATATACTTATAAACCCATGTTATATCAGAATTTGGATTTTCATCTTAATATATTATCCTTTATTCTTTTATTAACTAAGTCTCCTTTATTTGTTAAAAGCAATAAAGTATACCTACAGTGCTTACTTAATGTAATGATAGAAAGAATGGATATTATTGCAATAGTCATTAATATATGCCGAGTACTTGTTTGTGTGACTTAAAATGGATTAACTTATTTAGTATTCAGAGTTTTAGAAGATAGGTACCATTAAACCAGGCAGTAAGGTAAGGAAAGATTGATATTGCTATTACTCTTCTCTTGACTAGATTTACCTGTTCTCACCAGCTCCCATAATGTGCTCAGAACGTTTTACATCAGTGGACTATAGGGCAAAACTGGTTTTCCTCATTTGTTATGAGAGAATCTCAACAAAGTTACCTGTTTTCATTTCTTTTCCCTATTGTAATTAAAATACTCAGATAAAATCAATTTAAGAGGGAAATGATTAATTCTGGTTTATCAAGAGTACAGTCCATCATAGGGAATCAAGGCACCAGGACACTGAAGCAGCTGGTACACATTTATGGTTAGGAACAGAGAGCAATAAATGCACGCTGCTGCTTAGATCTTTTCCTCCATTTCTATTGTTAAAGATTCCAGCTAGGAAACAGTGCTGCACACAGAGGGAGAATCTTCTCAAATCAGTTAATATTCAAGATAACACGCCACAAGAATGCCTTATCAGTCCATCTCCCAGGTGATTCTATGTCTGTCAATCTGATAGTTAACACTAAGATTGCCCAAATGATATGTATACTTCCCAATAATATTTGCTACTATGTCATTTATTCATCTGCTACGTATTATTAACAACCAAGCTGTAGTGGATGAAATTATAATACGTCTATCATCAAGTACACACAAAAAAGCAACACTATTTTTTTTCTAAAATCAAGCTATGAATTTTGTTATTAAATTGATAGTCAACTCAAATCAAAGACTCTAGGTTATCTAGTAAAGCATAATGTTATATCTATCACTCCATGGTAAGTCTATTCTAAAACATGAAGTTATGTTTATATTTCAGTATATGTTGAAAATATCAGTAGTGGAACGAGACATTAGTTACTAGGGAGTTGAGGATATATGGCACTAATGTTTACAGAAAAGAATGATCAGATATTTTATTGTCTTCTTTGTACTGAGGAATCCTATCTTTGTATTTTAACTTCATTTTAGATAATAAAGCATGTGCCAAACATGGCCAACACTTGCTTCCTTCCACACACTTGGTTAATAACATAATTAGGATATTAATAAAAGTTTTTTTGCACATACTATATGTACTTCCTATAATACAATGCCGTTTCTACTACAACCTTGTATCAAGAGAGAAAACACTTGAAATATTAATAATAAAATTTTCTTCTGCATATAATAGGAATCACTTTTATTTAATTTGGCTACTGCCATTTGGGAAGCAAGAAGAGTAACGTTATATCGTGGAACTGAATGAAAATGACATACATGGGGGGGGGGGAAGGCATTTTATATAGTACAATTCCAGTCAAAAGTCTCTCTGTCAAGCAGTGAGAAACAATAGCAGAAGTGGATTACACATATGATTATTTTGTATATAACATTCCCTGTGGAAACAGACCCTTCAAGAAGTAGAGTTATACAAAATGTGTATGAGAAGACTGAATACTGTAGTAACCATGGAGGATTCTACAAGAGCAGACATTTTCATCGTTCTGAAATATTGTCTGCAGTGTATATATGCAAGTCTGCAGATTGCTAATATAGCCCTACCTGCTCATTCAATTTAAGAAACATGAGGGGGAAATGGGATTCTGCATGAGATTAATGGGAGAATGATAATGAAAGTGTGACTTCTGTACACAAGTCATCTGATCTGGGAAGAGACAGAAATTGATCTTGTAGAATGGCAGCCTCTCATTTGTGAGCATTTATTTCTTTCACACTGAAAGTAACTATGCATTAGGGAAGTGGGGAAAGGTTTCTGTGACGAGAATGTGCAGTTGAAGGGACAATTGAAATGATGTTTTGATTGGAAAATAATCCACAGTATAACAAAGAATATAAAAGGGTGATGATATTTATCCACTGAAACAGGATATATATATTCTACACAACTAATCATTAATATCAACCTGTCAAGATTTTGATTTTAACAATTAAATGATACACAAAAGAGGCAATACATTTTAATCATCCAAAATAATGTAAGACATGATCCAATATAGTAGGACACGTAATTACTTAAAAGGTCTGTTTGAAAAACTGAAAACATTGAACAATTAGATACCCATGATATATTACTGAAAC
The DNA here is from genome assembly GCA_030674055.1 of Rhabdomys pumilio. Lineage (NCBI taxonomy): Eukaryota > Metazoa > Chordata > Mammalia > Rodentia > Muridae > Rhabdomys > Rhabdomys pumilio. The sequence continues at coordinate 28,683,892 of JANHMN010000001.1, forward strand.
CTCAGAAAGCAACAAAGGTTTTGTTGGATTTTATGGTATTGGTAGAGGCAATGTGTTTTTTTCAACAATGTCATATATTTGTTTTTATTCTGAAAAATAAAAATACAGAGGGAAAAAAAAAGGCCCAAATAAGTTATCTACTTTTTTAAATCACCCTGAAGTCAAGGACAACAAACTTGTCCCATGTGGCCCTTGATAAGGAGCTCCTACTTATATATGGTTGTGGAAATAAAGACACAGTGCTAAGTATGTATCACCAAATTTCCCAAATGCTTTTAAGTTATTTCTCAGTTGTTGGGCATTAAAATGGTACTTAGCCAAATTCACCAAAGGATTTATTCTACAGACATCACACTCAACAGTACCTTGGATTTCAAAGCAAATCCACTATAAAGTTATTTGCATAATCTAAAACATTTTATTGTTTTTAAGTAGAAAAATAAATATATATTTGCACCAAACTTTAATTATAATTAAATTAAAAAATTCTTGTATGCTTTAGGCTTTTGTTGAATTTGGAGAAATTAGAGAATTTTAGATAGTTCTTTACTAAGTCTCATAAACTGCACAATTTTGTTTTTCTCTATGAAAGAAGCACATAAAACCATGAATTTTCCAATAAATAAATTTATTGGTTGAACAATTGTTGGAAAATCACGATACCTTTGAACAGTAAAATGCAACCCAGTATGGTAGTTTATGCCTTCAGTCCAAACACTTGGGAACCTTGATGTATAAGACAGTACAAGTTCAAGGCCAGAATGGACTACCAAGGGAGTTCCGGGACAGCCTGGACTTCATCTCAGCACCATGTCACACAGAAAATCACCAAAACAATGAAAAAGCATCCACTTTCATCATACCATCCATGAGCAGGAGAAATAATAAGACAATGGGGAAATGTTGGAAATTAGTCTATCTACTTTTGCATGCATGGACTTATCCCCAGAGATGTTATCAGTCATCTTTGTGATGTCATAATCTATGCAGTGCTAACATTTTGAATTCTGTGTGAGCTACCACTAATTAGAAACTACAGAAAAGCTCCTAAAGAGTCAGTGATAAAGTACTTTAAAGATCAGAATTAACCAATGTTCCAGTATGTACCACTTCTATAGAACAGTAAAAGGATTTATAGGACCTGAAACGTCTTCCAAAAGAAGCTTCAGAAAGGCATTGTCTATGAACTGGCATGAAGAAATAAACTGTAACTTGTGAACCCTTACAGGCATACTATGTTGTTTTTCATAATGACTTTAACCCAAGAATATACTCTGACTCATTTGTTTTTTTAAATTCAGAGTTCCTCCTGGGCTAGTGTTTTGCCAGACACATCCTGTGAAAATGGCATTTATTAATAATGATATACAGAAGAGCAAAATATTAAAGTCTTTACAATGACAAAATATATAAAAGACAAGTTGTTCATGATCTAAACAAACTATAAATTTTCATTTATTTGTATCTTTAGGCATATACTGTAGTCTATAGTTTTGGATGTATTACTTATAACTATGTCACTTAGTTATATACATTTATTTTATGTGTTATATAATTAAAAGTGTTATATAATTAAAAAAATAACTGTCCTTGGTGCAATTTTAGTAATTTTAAATAGTCTTTATTTTCAAAATTGTCAACAATTCTCACTATAAAAAATAAAATTTAAGTTTCTTAAATTATACATTGATAAAGAAAAGATTAAAAGATTTTTAAAAAGGCAAGTGAATCATTTTAGAAGTAAAATCTTTCCTTTGTTAGAAGCCCATTTCATTTGTGCTCAAACTTTGGATTCACAAACTTTACCCCACAGAGTCTGAGCATCAGAGACCACATCCCAAAACAGAACTAAATGTGACCTTCAGGTAATAAACAAGGAAAATTGACATCCATATTTCTTCTGCAAACTCTTCCTTAAATCTTTTCATCTCTCCTACATGTTGACCTGTGTTCTTCTGATTTGTCATAAATATTTTTTGAAAATAATTTTGTTTCACATTTGAAGTAAAAACTACTTTTCATTTGGAATGATATGGTCTTTAGTCATTAGGGTCAGACTTCAAGAGTTCCTAGTGACACTCACCTTTAATTTCTATGAGAAAGTTAAATATGGAAATATTTGAAGGTCAAGAATGAGATGAAGGGAATTCATTTAGAACTTGATATTGATTTGAAAAACTTATCAGAATGTCATGTTAGCATCAACGACAAAATGCTGAATTGGTCTTTTTATTTGGTTTAATTTATTGATTGGATTTTTGAGAATTCCCTATATGAGTATCTCATATTCACCTTCCCTCAGCACCTCACAAATTCTTTTTATAGACCCAAATTGGATTCCCATTTTGTGTTTTCTTAAGTTCATCAAGTGCAATATGTGTGTTCTCATACTCTTGGGTGGATGGTCTTTTGTTGGAAACAGTTTCACCTACCATGGCAACGGCCTTAAAGCCAACTCTCTTCCCAAGGTCTACCAGTTGTCCAAAGCTCCTGTCTCAGTTGGGAATGTGGACCCAGCCCCTTGCCCTTCATGCTAAGATTTTTCCTTGCTTTAGTTATCAAAAGCCTGTGTATGCTGTTATTGTGAATTCACATGTTCAACTGCAACTTTGTGTCCAAAAGTCTGTGACCCTATGTCATCCACTACCTCTGGCTCTTAAAATCTTTCTACTCACTCTTCTATGATGATTCCTGAATCTTAGAAGGAGAGAGTATGTCCCTTTTATACATGCCCTTTTTAGGACTGATCATTCTGCAATCTCTCATTCTCTGCACTTTGACCATTGCAAAAACCCATAGAGTCCTGGGTCTCTATACTAACTGATGTCTACTGCAAAAAAGAAATTAAGCTTTTAAATGAGAATTGAAAGATTTCCTAACTTGTATATGTGTGTATAGTGATGAGTTATAAGAAGTTGTTTTAATTTTATGTTCATTTAGGACAATAGTAGTAGATGTTTCTCTCTTAGGTCCTATAGCTTGTCTATGCACAGGTTCTTGACTCAGATAACTGTGCTGGGAATGGGTTGCTTCTTGCTGAGCAGGATTTGTATCTACTCAGAAAGTAACTGGCTAGGACCATAACCTTAATGGCATTAATGTACCAGTTGGCATGTCTTATCACATTAATGATTATTGTTACTCACAAGGTTCACGGTTGTTTTTTTCCCCCCTCTGGTACTATGCATAGTGCTGCCCAGCACTGTGAAAGCTATTAGCCCAAAAGCTTGAAATAGCCAAGGTTCGACTCACAGACCACATGAAGCTCATGAAGAAGGAAGATCAAGTGTGGGTGCCTCGGTCCTACTTAGAAGGATTAATAAAATACTCAAGGGAACAAATATGGAGACAAACTGTGGGACAGAAATTGAAGGAGGGGCTGTCTGGAGACCATTCCACCTGGGTATCTATCCCATGTGCAGTCAACAAAGGTAGATGCTGATGTGGATGTCAGGAAGTGCATGTTGACAAGAGCCTGATATAGCTGTCTCCTTAGAGGTCTGCCAGAGTCTGACATATTCAGAGGCGGATGCTCACAGCTAACCATTGATCTGATCAAGGGGTTCCCAATGGAGGAGTTAGAGAGAAGACTAAAGGAGCTGAAAGGGTTTGTGGCCCCATGAGGAGAGCAACAACAACCAACCAACCAGAGCTCCCCAGGGTCTAAACTATCAGCCTGGAAGCACATAATGAGGGACCCATGAAGTGAGATGTATATGTAAAGGAGGATGGCCTTGTCGGGTATAGGTGGGAGAGGAGATCCTTGGTACCATGAAGGCTGAATACTGAGTGAGGGGGGAATTCGAGGGTTAGGAGTAGATGGGGACACATCCTCATAGAAGCAGGAGGAAGGGGATGGGATAGCGGGTTCTTGGGGGTGGGGGAATGGGGTCAATGGATAAAATCTGAAATGTAAATATAATATTCAACTTAATAAAAAGTGATAAAAAAGAAAGCTATTCTGTAGAAATAAAGTTTACTGGATAAGTACCAGCTTGATTTTTATCGTATTCTATGACTCACATGTGTACTATCTCTAGCAATGTGGTCATCCGATCAGGTTCTGTAGGGTAACCACAGTGATGGCAATAGCCAGTAATGTTTAGAGTCTGTAGTCCCTCCATGTCCATCACTTTCAAAAGAGGTAATCCACTCCTGCCATGGGGCTTTTTTGTTTATTGATGCAAGTTCATGAGAACTTAAATCTCATCTAGGTTTGTCTGAAAACTCTTGTTACACCTATTTTTCCAGTGTGGTTACTAGTTATATATTTCTTCACTCTTACAGGATGAGTAAATGTAAATAAAAAATATCCAATAAAAAAGGAAAAAAGTAAATAAAATTTAAAAAAAAATAATGTTTCAATAAGGTATATGGTTACCTGCTTTGAACTGTCATTACTCCTTAACCTATTTTCTGTCCACAAGTTCGACCTGGTTTCTAGAAATTTTTTATGTTGATAGCTAAACTACTATGTCAACCAATGGGCCCAAGGATTAAGTCAGGTGACTTCAAGCTACAATTAGAGAAACGTAAACAAGTTATATAATACTAGTTGTACCTACTCAAACACTTCTATTGTGTGCACTGTAATACAAATATTATATCAGAAGAACACTTCCCATTACCCTCCCACTTTCTTTTAAATATATTGTTGTGTTTATGGAATTAATTGCTTAGTTTTCTGTTTCTTGTTCTGATTTGATTTATATTGTCTTGGCAGTAACTAATATTATGACTTTGATGTTGAGGGGTTTAGAAAATTAAGAGTGAATTTGAGGCAATCTTTGATTTCTGTTATGCTATATTTATCCCTGAGAAAATAACAATAAAAAACAATAAAATTGTACTAAGTAAAAAAGGGGGTAAATATAATGCACTTAATAGAAACGAATTTGAAGAATAGTTTTAGAATACATTTTTTTTTCTGCCACACTTAAATCCCTGAGTATAAAACATGGTTAGATATGAAATCTTTAAGTAAGAAGTTGAAATATGAATTCTATCCTTAAAATACTTTCAAACTAGTTTCTTGGCATTGGAGCTTGTTTTAGATAGGGTGTTATCATGCCTTGCTACTAAAGGTAGCTTCAACAAATAATAAGTCACTATAGCTAGATCACTGCCAGAATATAACTTGTTATCATTCTTATGCACCTAATATCTTTTTGCTTTATGAAACACAGGCTCCTTATAAAGTATTTGTTTAAGAAATAATTTTACTTCCTACCAGCACTCTCCAAAGACAAAGACTTATCCAACGTGACAACATATTATTTTCTAGGCATCTTACTTTTGATTTTGATGTGCTGTCAATCACCTGTCTTACTCTTTTTATGGTCTCTATAGAATGATTTTATTGATGAAAATCAGAAAAAAAGAAGATTTATTGAATGTGCCCATATTACAAGAAAAACAAAGTGATCCTGTGATCTTCTGAATCAATCTTTGGTGTCCTGCCATGAGAATAATTTTTAAATAGAGAGCAGGCATCATATGCACAACTGAACAGTCTCATAATGTTTGGTAACCTGGTAACCATTGTCTCAGCTCCAGGGCGTTCCTCTAAGGTCTTTTGAGAAGGTGTACATTCTTCTCTAAAAAGGTAATTTCTATACAGATTGATTTTAAATTAATAGTGCTTTAGAAGACTGAGAACTACAATACCTGACTGCTCCAAGGAATTCTACTAAAACTTATGTTTAAAAATGTATTGATCTCATCAATATTGAGGATTTCCTTTCAGCCACATATACTCCAGCATTTGTTGCCAGATGTTCCATTGATTTTATCATTGTGACTGAGGTAAAATAAAATTTAAGTTGTTTTGATCTTCATTTCTTTGATTGCTAGGGATGATAATCTTTTTTATCCCCTTTTGCGAATTCTGTTTGGGATTCAAGCCCGTTTTTGAATGAGTTGTTTTGAGTTCAATATATATTCTAGATATATATCCCTCTGTCAGACATATAGCTGGGTTCCTCTTCCCCTCAATTAACTGCTTATCTCTGCAGAAACTCTTCAGTTTTCTGAGGTTGTCAATTGTTGGCATTGATACTTGGGCAAAGGAAGTCTATTCAGAACTTCTTTGCTACAACTGTACTATGCAGGGTACTGCCTATTTTTTTCTAGTAGCTTTAGTGTTTCAAGTTTTGTATTTATGTGTTTTATTCATTTGTAGTTAATTTTTGTGGAAAGTGAAAGATACAGGTCTAGTTTCATTCTTCTGCCTGTGAACATACAGTTTCCTCGGGACTATTTATTGAAGATAAATTTTTCCTAGAGTATGTTTACATCAACATTTCAAATATTAAATTGCCAGGGTTATATATACTCATGATCAGGTCTTAAATTTTCTTCCACTGGTCTACATAATTTTTGTTACAGTACCATAATTTTTATTATTATGTTCCTGTACAATATAGTCAGAACTGAAGAAGTATTTCTTCCAGTATTTTTCTTTTGGGTCATGATTGTTTTGGATGGCCAGGACCTCTCTAGGGTTTTGCATTAATTTTAAGATAGAATTTTTTCCCACATCTTTGAAGAATGAAATGGTCCCTTCTTTCTGAAATTCAGTAAGGAGAATTTTCAAAAAGCTCAAAACAAATCTACCACCTACTCCAGCTACAGCAGTTCTAAGCACATGAGCTAAAGACTGCATGTCCTGCTCCACATATACTTTGCCAGTCATGTTCACTGCTGCTATTCATAATAGCTAGGAAATTGAAACAACCGAGATGTCCTTCAACTGACTAATAGATAATGAAAATGAGGTGCATTTACACTATGGAATATTATTCAGATGTAAAGACAAATGAAAAGATGAAATTTGCAGGTAAATGGATGAAACTTGAAAATATCATATTTAGTGAGGTAACCCTGGTCCAGAAAGACAAATGCCACATCTTCTCTTTTATCTGAGGCTCCTAGCTCCAAGTTTTCATATATGAGTACATATACTAAAGTAACAGACTAGGAAAATAAAAACAGACCACTGCTGGGGTAGGGCTGGGTGGGTAATAGAGATGAGGGTGGTTTGGAACAAATATTCTTGATAAAGGGAAACTGAGAAAATGCAGGGTGAGAGATTCTAATTAGGGGAGTATAATGAGAGAAAAATACAGAAGAAGAATTTAAAGTAACAGCAAGGATGTCAGAAAGCATCACGATGAATCAGTATTCATGATCTAGCCAAAAGAATCCAAAACTAAGTAAGTCTGTGTGTAAATATACATATATAGGTTAAAGAAAAATGTTTTCATCTGTGGTGGCTATGTTCTGGAACTATATATGCAATTAATGAAAAAAGTTATTAATTTGAAAGAGAACAGAGATGAGTATATGAGAAGGTTTGAAAAGAGAGCAGAAACAGTAACAATTACATAATTATGATCTCAAAAAATAAACCTGGAAAGGGGATAACATTTAAAATGTAAATAAATAAAATATCCAATAAAAATGAATAAGTAATTTTAAAATGTATTAAATTAGAAACTTCCGCTTCAGACAGTGACATACATGCCTTAACAGAATGCACAAGAGGCCAGTTTTCCCAGTTACATTTTATGAATTCTGCAAACTTTACAAATGTGAATATTTTCTACTTGTTTTGATATACTGGAGGCTCATGAACAAATACACACACACGCACACACACATGCGCACACACACACACACACACAAACACATGATTTATGCTATAGGTTTTCCCTTTGACTTATTCAATTTTTCTACCATTATTTTTCCTATTTCTTGCTGTGTTTATTTTTGTTTTATTTTGATATTCCATTATAACATTTTGTAATAAGTTATAAGAAATAAAATTTTCTTATATGTTTTACCATACCTGTTTGATAATGACTGGAAAATAATATTATCCATCATGATTTTTTCTGGTTAGAATAAGATTTTAAAATAATTTAATATTTTAAAGCATAGGGAGAAAGAATATTGATCATAATGTTTACTTGAATTGCACAGCAAGTCATTTCATATTTACTCTCACAAACTCAATTATTATACTGTGATTTATCAAAAATAAAAAAAGGCTGGGGTATTGTCAAATTGCTTTACTTACTTTCTTGATTAGGAGCCATTACTGGGAACATTTATAGCATACAGGCTGGTCCTCATTTTCTTTCTTCAAGACTGCTCATAGATCTCCACAATAAGGAAAAACCCACAGCTGTTTCATGCCAGGAAATCCCATATATCATAACTTCTGCCAGCTGTGGGTTAACAAGGGTGAAAAATGTGTTTAAGAATAAACATATATGTTTCAGGTTTGTATTTTTTTTCTTTGACTTGGAGTTTTAAAACAAAGACAATGCTACTATTTTCATGAGTAGAGCAACCACTACAGGTATGACTTACACCAGTCTCATTTGGATAGATGCGACTCACTCTGTACTGTTTAAAATGATCTACCTGCCATCTCTTTATCGCAGCTGAGCATGTGATATGAATCACTCCAGAGAGATCAAGAGACTAATGAACATAAAGTCAAATTCTTATTAATGCTAAACGGGTGAGCAACCGGAGGTGATGAGCACCACAGCAAGTGCCCATCTAACCTGACTGGATGTATTTATTTGAATATGAACAAGAAAAGGAGTAATTCTGTAGCCAAATAGGACTCAAATAGCCTTGATTTTTCTATAGCAGTTAAACATTATTCACATGTGAAGGTGACTGGTGAGCAGAATATAAAAGAACAGCGTTCAGTTCATTTCTAAAATTTATTTAAATTTTTCATTTATAGGTATTATATTTAAATGGTTAGTCCTCCATTTTCCTTCTTTCTATACAGCCCCTCTGGTCAAACTCTTATTTTTTCTGTAATTATTATTGTTTTACACACACACACACACACACACACACACACACACACACACAAAGAACAAAGAGACACACACATTTAAATATGTAATTCGGGGGGCTCATTCCTAAGGAAAACTAATTTTCTCCTTCTCAACACTAATTAATAACCTGTAGCTTCTTGTACTGGGACAGGGACCTACGAGATCGCCCCAATCCATGTTAACATGTCAACTAATAATGTCATTGAGCTGACAATACGTTGAGGTTTCATGGCCACCGCTTTCCTGTTATATATAGAAAACATAATCTCACAGCAGATGTTTTGTATCTCTTACAAACTTTTCACCCACCTTTTCAGGCTCTTCCCTGAGACTTAGATATAGAGGTTGTGTTGTAACTGGATGAGCCAACGCTGGACACCCCACAGTTGGCTTTTCTCTGTGTTTTGACCATCTGTCAATTTTTTTTTTATTTGAGGTGGGAATTAACCTGTTATTATACAATATGTATTTAGAATCAAGTTAGGACTTATACTGATTTAGGAAACTTAAAGGTGCTATGCAAAGTCCCAAGTGAGATAAGTTTTCAGCTGCGTTACTCAGCTCTGATATCTACAAACCACCACAACAACCATGACAACAAGGCATCCCTAAAGGTGAGATAAAAGTGGCTCTTTTATCTCAGGGTTAATCCACAGCTCTCTAATTGGACAACAGCGAGGAATTCATGTGAGATAAGGTAAACTATAAACCTAGCCAACTACCTGCAGATATTGAAGTCATGGAACCCAGTGGAGAACCTACTACAGTGACCTTACTAAACCTTTCTTACTCCCACAATTAATATTTACTGCCACTTGATCCTGTCTGAACATGTTGAAACTTGGCCTTAGCAAGTAGTGACTCAAGAAGGATGTGTCATTTGAAAATCAACTATCAGGAAATATGTATGTCTTTCAGGAAAACCAGAAAACTCTAACTGCTTTATGAAGCACAAATATCTATGAATATAGGGATATTCACAAAATGTATCAGTAGGATTCTGGTCACCAGCAAGTATACCCTTAAAATTTCTTTTTCTATTAAAACAGGGAAATGCATGCACATATTTCAACAGACACATATTGAAATCACTGTCCATTATTAACATAACTTGTTATATTGACCTGCTGAGAATCTAAAAGAGTCCAAAGAGGACTTCAACATCCTTCAATTTTTATATATTGAGGAAACTCACTTTAGTAAAGATAGGTGAACCTATCACATACCACAGCTAGAAAACAAAAATACATTCTGGGACCTATATTCCAAACTCCTGGTAGGTGACTGTTTTTTTCTCCTCCTTATATTTCTCTATTGCTATGTGAGTTTTGAGTTTTCCATCTCTCTTTTTGACCTGACTTTTCTGTCACTAAATCAAGTACTAAATCTCTTTCTATCTCTTCCTGTCATCATGGAGAACTAGCTCAAGAGGTAATGGTCATGCTCCAAGTTTTGCACAGCCCCATAGCCAGATCCTCCTTTTTCTTACAGGATTATTATCCATTTCACCAAAATGCACTTGTTTCCACCTGTTTTGTTTTTTTTTTTTTTGTTTGTTTGTTTGTTTTTTTTTTTTTGCAATAATATAAGCACCTTCAGGGTTAGTGCTTTAATAACATTAGTGTTTGTGTTTCCACTACACAGCCTGGAGCAAATATATTGAGGAATGAACAAATATACACTGCTAAGTATAATTCACTATGTATAAAGGCTTGATGAATTGGCCCTAGTAATTTGAAATCTGTGGTAATCTCTAGGAAGGATTCAATAAGGACCAGTCACATCTTATAGAAGACTTGCGGGAAAAGATTAGATTTATTCTTTGCATCTGGGTAGTTGTTGCATGAAGAGTTAAATCTCTCATCGTGATCAATTCAGAATCTGTGTCCATGATAGATAGCCTGCACTAGTTCATGGTGCTTCTCTCTGAGAATAGAGTAGTTTCACTTCTTACCTTGGCATACTGGAAACTCCCTTGTGTCTACAGAAGGAATTATTTATGGTATTAATGTCATGGCTTTTAAAATCTGTGCTTTTCTCTACTACATGCATGTAACTGATTCATGGGTGGTAAAAATAGTTTAGGCATGTGTTAAAAGACTCCATACACATAGAAGATATATAAAATATATGTCTTAGTAAAATTTCATGCAGGTGTCATTTGAAAAGCATAACAGAAATACTCCTCATAGGTAATATATATAAAAAAAATTGAGAAGTATTGTTCTGCTCCAAAGTTCATTAACATTCTTTTCTTCATCTTGTACAGAGTGACTTATCACAAAGATAAATAAAAGTATTTTGTAGGACATAAAAATTAACATGTAAATGACCACATACTTGAGGTGGCAAACAACTATTATTCAAATCAAAGTTTCAAACACAAATTTGAGCTATAAGACACTCTTCTCCATGTGGCCTTGTTACAATTTGGTTGTGTTTCAAAGGGAAAAAAAACATTTAAAAGGTAAAGTCAACAGAAGCATCAAAGATCCCATCACACAGGCAGGTCACGTCTTCCACTCATCAATTCTGGGCCCATCATTCATCTTTACACCTCCAGAAAAATTACCTCTTTTTTTTTTTCTTCCTGAACTCCAAGGTACAAGTACCTTGGCTTCTCGCCATTGATTGTATTGGCTTAGACCACATCACACAATTGTCTGGCTGCCACCTTCTTTAACAGGAGATTTTGGAAAGCTGCTTGTGATTATATCACATTAGGAGATAAGGAAAAATAGCAAGTGTCTGTTTTATATGAACTGAAACTACTTCACTTTAAAAAACAAAGTAAGACTTGGACATGTTGCATTAATCAGCAAGACTCCACTGCAAAATGTTTTAATTCTTTTGGTTTTGCTAAGCTCTGTCTCCCTAGGCAGCATAGATCAGTCGAAACAATGGCAGTAAGTTTCCCCACTTCCAATTGACATGTCTGATATGTAAATAAGCCACCAGGAAGAAGTGTCTCCATCTTAATACCTGGAGGAGGAAGGAAACTTGAGGGTTGGGATTGAATCCAAACTAGTAGAGATGAAGAGGGGGAAGCAGGAAGAACCTCATAGGGGATCAGTGCTTGGTCAAGTCAGACCTGTGTCTAGGTCGCCCAGAGATCCAGTTAAACTTCTCATTTTTCCTTACAGGACTTTAGCAGAGAAGCAGAGCCACTGACTAATCATGATCTCACGTCCTCGCATCCTTTGCTCACACTTAGCTGCTCAGGGGATCACATACATAGACTAAGGTTATGTTCCACCTCAACAGGAGAGGGGAGATTGAACTATCAGGCTTATTGTTACTCTCACATTTCTCTTCACTCCATCTGATGAATAAATTTCTATTTCTTTATTGATATCTACATAACATGTCACTTTTACCTATGCCAAACAGACTTTTTAAAAATTCCTCTAGATCACCCGAAGTTTACTAAATTTACATTTGTCTATTTCTCCCATGCTCCAACCCATGAAACCCAATATTCCTCCATACATTAACGCCTTCTCCCCATCTTTCCAACTTATTCCTCTGAAGGATATCATTAGCACAGGGACCACCAAATCAGTTTCCTTTATGCTTCTTTTCTGCGTCAAGCTATCATCTGTGTGTTTATCCATTCTTCACTAACATCCATCAGAAGATCCATCCTTTCTTGCAGCCCCGTGATCAACACTGTCAGCATCAATGAAGACATGGTTTCCATTCTCTCCGATCCTCATTTTGAAATTTTTTTCAGCCACCAACACATCTCTCATTCTGCATGTTGATGTTTTTCAACTTTACCTTGCCACAGCTTCTCATCTGCTGTTGTCATTTGTTCTTGAATTTGTTCTTTGTTAACACAAATCTCTATGTTTGCCCTGGACCAAACCCCTACTCCATTAATCTGGATTTCCAAATGTCCACTCTACACAGCTCTACTGTACAGTCTGGCAATTCTTCACATCCCACTGTCCAAAAATGGACTCTATCTTGGTTTTTTTTCACTCCATGTCTTCTCTAATGTTTCTTATCTATTCTGAGACTATAATGTTACCTATGTATGTGTACATGTCTGTGCCCATGTATATACATATTTAATTCATTCCCTTACTTTTTATATATATTCTATAAAACTATATATATTCTATAGTTATATATATATATATATATATATATATATATATATATATATATTAGTAATCCTGCTATTGTAATTCTGGAGGGGGATATTTCCTTACTATCTTACAAATGTACTCCCCAGCCACGTAAGTTTTCTTCTTTTGGTCCAAGTTCAGTTATTCAAATCTCTCATTGAACTGTGACATCAGTACACCATACAACTTATGTTCATTTTTCTAATCAGCACTGAACAATCCTGACAAAGCCAAGAGGAAATGATGACTTCTAAATCCTTATTTCTACATATTTTCTTTTTCTGAGACATAGCATCTCTTTGATGGTATCTATGCTTGCCTTTGTTGTTTAATCTTTACATTCACCAGAACCTAGTTCAGTGCTTCACTGACATAAATAGAAGAGTAATGTTTAATTAAAATGAATAGACCCACTTTTAACATATTTATATTTAAACAATCCATTCTTATTGGCTTTGCATAAATATTGAAAATTATTAATTGTTAAGAACAATGATATGAAAAAATCTGCAGACTTCATGTTCCACCCACCACAACACTTGAAGTTCTGTACCTGGTCTCTCTCTCTCTCTCTGTCTCTCTGTCTCTCTCTCTGTATCTATCTATCTATCTATCTATCTATCTATCTATCTATCTATGTATCTATCTCCATCTCTCTTATTCTCTGTCTATGTCTCTGTATCTGTCTCTCTCTCCTCTTCCCTCTCCCCTTCCTCTCTTTCATCCTCTCTCACACACATCCTTTAGTTTAAACTTTAATATGATATCAGTTTTTCTCTTGAATTCCAACATTTTTCTTTATACATTAATTATTTTGAGAGATGAACTTAACTGGTAAGCACATCTTTTCCTCATAACTCCATGTTTTATTGAGAAAGATTGTCATGATTACTGTTTAATCAAGTAGGCACATGATCTATCAAGGAAATTCTCCTCATAATAGACAAATACTTTGCAATTAGGACATGTTTGAGATGCATCTGCTATTTATTTTGGAAAATAAATTAAAGGCTATTATTAGAGATTAGAGTTTGTCTTCTTCAGATTTGTATTTCTTCCTGAAATGAATATAGTTGTGGGAATGAAATGGTATCCTTGCTATTTTAAATAAAGGAGCTGTAAGCATGTCTTTTATGGTCTTCAATTTTTTTGTGTGTTATTTATGATAGTTATGAAAGTTGATGTCTATAGTTAGACAAAACTGAAATTTCATATGTTTGCATTAGCGGTTCTGGACAAGGAAGAAAAGAACATTTTTATGCTCTAGAATTGATTGTAGCCATATGATCTTTTTGACATTTTGTGATTAAGAGAAGACAGGGCATTGTCTGCCTACTTATTAATATTAATTTAACAAAACTATGTCATTCAAAAAATGAGCTTGGACATCTACTGGACATAGCATCAGGTACAAATCACAGACACATATTTCTCACATTCTGGTGTCTGTGTTTAAACTCCATGAAGCTACAATGTCATACAATCACTGCCTCCACACATTGTTGACAAGAACTGCCAAGTACCCCGGCCTCATCACATACAGTGAAGTTGGAAATGATCTCGATTATACATGACACGATTATACATTTTTTTCAGCTGGAGCACAGATATCCTTCCATTTGTGCCCTCTTAGCTAGCTCAAAGATGTTTTTTCAACATTCCTTTAGTTCTAGGAAATGCAAATAAAAGAGGAAAATGAGCAGCTGTGACACCATTATAAACATGTGTCATCCATCCCATCCTAAACGCATGCTTTTGTTGAAGGTTTAGCGTATCTGTCTTTTCTTTTCTAACTCGTGAGTGCATAAAACCAAAGAGTGAACTTAGACCAATGTTATTAGCACAAACAATACATTGTTTTGGTTCTCATGGTAAAAAATGTTCTATTAAATGTTTACCCTGTGGCTTATTTACGAATTTGTAAATTATTCTCTATGAACTTGAGGTTTGCCTAATTTGCCCACACCCCATTGAGAAAGTGAGTCTTATCAGAATCAAAAATTCCTCATTATTTCCCTAAATTAAGATTAATATTATTTAACAGAATCACTCTTTCAAATATAATACATACCCTGCACAGCTTGGAGATATGTAACATGGAAATTGTCACATGGGCAAAAGGAATCCGCAGTCCTGGGTAAGTCAAGGATGTTTCTTTCTAATGCTTGTGTTCTGAATGCTGTGTTCTGTGCATCATTGGATCTCAAGTACTGTTAACTAGCTTCCTTTGCTAACTATATTGTTATTGTAAAATAGCTAACAGAATAATGAACTCTTCTAATACACAATAAATAGCCTTCAGAGTTCTTATAATGACTTTCCTGCTTCTGTCTTTTCAATGGGAGATAATGCCATGTGAACTCCAAATTCGACTCTTCTGAAATCAAATACTGGCTATTTCAGATTAGCTAAATGCATTGAGCAAGGATTCAGCTCCATGATCCATTGAGAGTGAATGGAAATAACAATGGGAGATCTTCTAATTCATCCACGACCTGAACTAGACTGAAAAGATAGAAGTTTCTGTCTCTTGTGCATCTTACAAATAAATGAAGTTGTGAGCGGAACCAAGTGTGTGCCCTCTATTACACTCATCTCCTAAACTATACACAAACACTCACACTAGGACCAGAGCAGCACAGCAATGCAATGGTGTTTAACAGGGCTACTATTTGAACTGGCAGTCTCCCGTTTTGTGTTCTTTTAACTCCAAAATTGGCAGGTTTTAGGAATAAATTGAGGGAGGAAATTGTGTTTTTGAAATGAGGTTCATGACACAGAAGTTGTTTTTTCACTCACTCTCCTTTTCGCTTTACAAAGTCAGTCACAGACCCTGGGTCCAAAACGTTCAGCAGCTTGGGCATCACTTGAGATATAAAATCTGTAGCTGTATTTCTGAAACAGGATTTCAGAACTCGGTCTTAATTTGTTTGTTTTTCATTGATGTTCTCTCCCTTAACAATTTCTTACTGATGTATCCTAACTCCCCTAGCTTATTGCAGACAAAAACAAAATTTAAACCAAAACTGATATTTTTTTTTATTTTCACACATCTTAAAATGCTGCTTTAATTTCTACTCTGTCGGTTTTAGAAGTATATGGATGAGCTGGCCTTGAAGCCACCCACATCCTGGTAGACACTGAACAGAAATCAAGCTTCCATTATGAAACAGAATCCAATCCACATCCTCTGAGCCACACATTGAAATTCTTGCCTTTTTTTAGCTAGGATGTATGTCAGCTCTTTCTTTCTTATTTTCTTTTTGTGAACTTGCGGCCTCAGATGTTAGCTAAGTTTTACCATTCTTCAAAAGCATTTATTTGAAAAACATGCGAATGGAAAATGAACATGCTAAACTAATTAGGATATGCAAATGTGGTTCAGAGGGACTGCCTTTTAAGTGAATCATACTTATTTGAATATACAAATAAAAGAAAATTTGTTTCAGTAACAATCTGGAAGTTAGTTCATGTGGAACAAATAAGGGCTTAAATTATAAGGATTAGCTTTTCAGTATCTACTTTACAGTTCACCTTTTTAATGGGATGGAATGTAGACTTGAGGCAGAGCCCATATTAGCATGGCTGCAGAAGACTTACTCTGGTCTTGTCTTCATTTAGAGGGAATACAGTGGAGACTGAGGGAAAAAAGCCCCATGGGTTTTACTGATTTCTTTTAAGGCAGTTCAAAGACAAGCAGGTGAAAAATCTCAAACTATAAAACATAGATACAAAACACTGTTCTTTTAAACATCATTTCAGAGCAAGGAATGAACTTTGGAATGTTTGTTTCCAGTGTTTCATTTTTGGTGCAAAATCACAAAGAGTTGAAAGAAAAAAACATTGGACATTTAAAGAGATAAATAGAGATCAGAGCAAAATAATACATGGGAGAAATAAATGCTAAGTATACTTCAGATGGAGGCTGCATCTCCATAGGGCCAATGTTATACTTAATATTAGAGAATCATTTCATATTCATAAGAAAGACTAGAATCTTTCAAGTTATGTTTAAGAATGAAATAAGGTAAATGCCTAAAGTTATGATTCTAGGGCACTTACCACTCAGTCAGCATATGACTCGCCTGACTGGTGAGTGACCTAGAGTGACCTAGAAATTTTGTTTGAATAGTGTTATGTAGCTACATGTTTAGCTAAAAGTACACTTCATGGTCCTTACAAAACAATTCTGTAGCCTATATTAGATAATCATCTCTTAACAATTGTGATGGTGTTTCCTTTATTCTTCATTCAAGCAACAGATATTTGTGGGGTTCTGAGCATGTGTTGTTCATGCTCAGACTAGAGCACAATATCATAAATATGACACACTTATTCCAGGAGACAGGAAGGTAGAAGTTTCATTCTCTCAAAGAAACATTACACTTAGTTAAAATGATCTAACAAGCTGTCAGAGGGAGCTGATATGCTGAGGAGCTTACTTACCTGGAGGGCGAATGAGAGAAAACAAGGGACAATACATACTCACACGCACACTCTCATAAACACCTGCACACACACATGTATACACAGACACACAGAGGCACCTAGCCAAATGCCAGTAGAATGAGGGAAATGGAAAATAGCCTAATTTTAAGAGGAAAAATGTTGACTTGTGTTTTTCTGTGGCTTCCAGAGCCTGCCTTTGCGTTCCTCTGAAAAATATAAGTGAAAAGAAATGTATCCTTGGAGGGACTGAGGAGATTCATATACAGCAATGTTGTTCTCTGGTCCAGATGAAGAGAAGCAAATGTAGGGTTTGTCTTTCCACTTAATTCCTTTTACATGGAAATATCTATCTGTGCAGTGGGGCCTAGTTAGCAGGATTCATGTCATCAAGAAGTTCAAGATAAGACTTCCTCAGAGAAAAGTTACAGCAGATCCTTCATCAAAACTAACTCATGTGGCAGAGATAGCCAAAGAGAAAGAGAGCTATGGGACACATAGATGACACCTTGCTAGGTACTCTAAATAAAAAATGTTGCAGAGAAGGAGGGGCTTCAATCCCTGACTCACATCACAGGGCCAACAAATCCATAAATCAGGCAAACTGGCCAATGTGAATTTCAACTCTGGTTGTTTAGAGTGATTATTTCAGAAATGGAGTCTATTGTCTCTCCACAGGCATAGAGATGAAGGAAGGGGGAGATGTGACTGCAATGCCATTTGGAGGACCAGAAACTTTGTCATAATCTTGGGAGCACACTGATAATGCCAACATATATTTGTGTCAAATAGGAGGTCATGCATCTCTTTGAATATTATTAGGAAGGCTGGATCAGATTCCATTTAAACCCCAAGATGTGTGTGAGTTGATGGGATTTACCTTAAATTAATTATAAGCCTACATAATGTTCTTGACTGTTTCATTTGGAGTTCTACCTCAGGCATCTGGAGTTAAAAGTCTTTTCTGAGTGAAAATTAACCTCAAGTTTGCCTTATAGTTGTCACGTGTGGTTCCAAAGGAGAATTAAGTCAGAAAAGAAACAAAACAAAAACGAAAATCTATGCCCAAAGATGTGATGTGAACATGCTGAAAGTGACTATATAAGCATTTTAATACAATTCCCAGGGGCAGCACAATGAACTAATGGTTGCCTAACCTAGATCTTTGTACAAAGCCAAGGTAGTCTTTCTCTATAAACAACATTGAGGGCTTTCTCTTGGCAAGTGGGGTGCTACTGGTTGGTCAGAACCCAAGGATGTAAGCCCAACCTTATCTGCTGCCTGTATTAGTTACTATACTGCTGCTGTAACAAAACACCACAACCAAGACAGCCTATTAAAGAAGGTGTCTACTTGGACCTACAGTTAAAGTCCACGATGGCAGAGTAAATGTATGATGGGGGTGGGGGGAATAACTGAGAGCTCACATCTTGATTCACATGGAGGAGGCACGCTGAGAATGCCCGGAGACTTTTGAAACCTTGAAACCTGCTCCCAATGCCATACCTCCTTCAAATAATACCACCTAGTCCTTCTCAAACAGTTCCACCATGGGAGAGCATGTCTTCACACCTATGAGCCTATGTGGATCATTCTCATTCAAACCATCACTCTTTTCTATCCCAAGAACATGAGAAAGGAGAATCCAGATTCTTTAAGGTATCCCACAAGCTTTCAAAAGCATCTGCACACATGTGGTGGTGGTGGTGGTGGTGTGTGTGTGTGTGTGTCCTTGACTGTATGTCAATGTGTGTGGCCGGGTGCTTGTCACTGTATGTGTCTGGAGATCCAAGAGAAACTGCAGTTCCTCAGATGGACACAGTTAGTGTTTTGCCCACTGAATCATCTTCCCAGTCCGCAGAAAGTTTGAAGCTAAAACATGATCTCAAAAATTAGCAGATACGAAAGTAAGCACAGGCAAGAGATAATCATATCTAAGTCAAAAGAGCAACAGGAAAAGTTGTTTCTAGGAAATGAAAGAAAAAGAAGACACAGTGGTGAGCTTTAATTACTTTACAAGGACCATGTCAATAGAGGCAGGGTACAACGCAAAGAAGCAAAGCTAACCTAGGAAGTAGAGATGACATTTCATGTAAAGCCCTGGGGTTCATGAGGCTATCATCCTGTATTTAAAGCCATCCATTAATGTTCTCGAGGAGAGCTCAGTACTGAACTGAAGCATGCAAATGAAGTAAAGGCAAATTTAAGACTAGAGGCATAAATTTAGGAATTACGTGTGGACGTTAGAAAACCTAAAAGAATAGTGCTCAATGCCAAGATAAACAAACCCCATGATGTTTTATTTTCATCCATAGGTGGCATCATATATTTTAATCATGTTCGTGATTATAGATTTTTAAAAAGAATCCCAAGGAGTCAATGTCAGGATTAACACACACACACACACACACACACACACACACACACACACACATCCTTCTGTGCACTGGGAATTATGTATGTGGTGATGAATATATAATGCTTAATAAAAGGGATCAGGAAACAGGCATATCCTCCATATTAAACATTACCTCAAAATTAGGTGCTACACAGGCACATATTGTGCCGTCTGATATATTAATGCATATTCTATGATCAAAAAAGAACAACACTAGGCCTTTACTGTGTTCCAGACCAGCAGATGAGCTCAAGATGTATTCCCGTGTGGTAAACTGGGGATTTTCAGAGCATCATAAAAGCTTTTTATTGTACACTCCAATGCTGTCATCCACAGTTAGCTAACAAATATGATAGGTTTTTAATATAATCCACTCCATCCTTGCCAGTGCTCCTTGTACGTTACGTCATCTTTCCATGGGCCAAGAGTTTGTTTTCCCCAGCTGGCCTGCATGAAGCTGCTGACAGCCCTTCTGACTGAGAAACTGTAGAACAGCAATCTTCCAATTCACTTAGCACTACCGACAAAGAGCGAGCTGTTGATACGCTGATGCGAGACCACTCTATCAGCCATTACATAGTGTCTGTGTTCTCAGCATGTTCCAGGCGTGATAAGTCATAGCACATGCTCTCCGACATCTTCTGCATTTCACTGCTCTGTAGAGCTTCCTAGAGTTGAAATCAGGGTGACAGGATGCAAAATGCCAAGGGTGACATCATCAGCAACTGGTAGCAGTCATCGCGTCATAAATAATACTTTGCAGACACGTAAAAATTATTGAAGCTGTGAAAAGTTCACCATAATTCCTGTGAAGAAAATCCAGAATCAATGGCGTTGTTAATCTCTACTAACTGATTTTTACCAAGTAGTGGCAGTGTACAGAATGATCTGCAAAGTTTCATAATGATAGGGACATGGCACTTGGTAGGAAAAGGGGCTAAACAGTATTTTGCAGTAAATCCAAAACTGTTTTCTTTTTTCCAATCGTCTTTTTGTTTAAAACAGGATCACGTATCAGCATCAATAGGTCCTGCAAAGCAATGGGTGGCACTGTGCTGGAGGTGACTGTGCTGTGGGTGGAATGTTTTCTGATTATGATTACGCGTGGGTATTAATAAGGACAGCAGCTGCGGCAATCTGTTCAATTTTATGCAAATTAGCCCTGGCCCTCTGGCTTCTGGCTGGTGGCCAAGGCAGCCTTCGGCTGGGTAAAGTTTGGATTTATGCTTTATTCTACTGCTGCGAAGGTTGATTTAATTATCTGTATTTATTTAAAGCAGAACAGTACAAAGCCATTCTGCATCTTGGTCAACTTTGTGATGGCTGAGTTGTGTGGGATTTCCCACCCACCCACAAGCTAGTTTGAATCAGTGAATACATGAATCACTGAATATGTCCCTGTAGAACAAGAAGCGTTGGTGTTTCTCAGTGCTTTCTTTGGTAATAAAAACTTGAAGGTGGTTTCTTCCATCTACCACCAAAAGCCTATGAAGTCAAGTATGACACAATCGCAGATATAGTAAAATTTCACTGTTACTATATAGGTGAGAATATCTAAAATAAAGAAGATTTACATGCTATTTTTAAAAATTTATTTTGAAGCATGTTTGCTTAATAACAAATTATTTGGAATGTATGGTAACAAAAATGTCCTATTTTTCCATTCTGATGTTCCTGTGTCATGACTTGCAGTTATGTTGATACATACCTATTATATTAAGTAATAAGTGGGACTTTTCTGTGTGAGTAAATTATTCCCTTTACAGATTTGTTTTGGTAAGCTTAATTTGTATAGTGGACTGATTTCTTCCTAAAGAATATATACGGGAACTTGAGCTCAGCTCATGAATCTAAATCTCAGCTATGAAAATCAATAAAGTTCTAGCAAAATGTGAAAATGTTGTCTATCAGCAAGCCATTAGTTTCACATATAATGGGGAAGCATAAGACATGGTTTGTAACCTGGTTTTGAGCTTTATACATACATATATTATTATAATCATATTTTAAGTGATGTTTGGCTTTCCCGGAATCATGGTGTTCATAAATACCATTAATCATTTCATCTGATAGTCGGGAGATGAGATTCATATCTAACTGCATCAACTAAATTATCTGCCACTGTATTTAAGCTCATACAAAAATGCAGAGATAGCGCCCACCGTTTTCAAGCCCTTGTAGTAAGAGTCCAGCGTTTGATTGTTGCTTCTTTCTGCTAATCTCGGCTCTTAGGAGCCTTCTTTTATTTTAAGCACAGATTCATCTGACAGCCAGCACTTGTTCTGGTTTTGAACCAAACGCTGGCAGCATTCCCAGAATATGAACCAGTTGTTTCTTTTACACACACCCTCTCATTGTCCTCCACCATCCCAACTGCTTTCAAAGCAATGTGCCATAACCAAACTTGCACTTGCTTTAATGAGAATTACAGCCCGTGAATCAAACAATACTCCTCCTCCAGCCACCGACTATCTCCAGGGTAGATGAATACAGTCAGAGGCAGCAAAATGATGAGATAGAAAAAGGGGGTTTAAGAAACACCCCTCCTAAACTGAAGCCTCAAAATTATGTATGTAATTTTCCCTTCAGTTACCTGTTTCCTCATTTTAACTGTCAGAAGCCTGATCTCCTAATTTTCTTCAGTTTTCTCTCCAGCAGTGATAGCAAATCTATTCTTTCTCAACATGGTCTGGGAGTATTTTCCTCTGACTCAATTTTTCTAATAAAGACCAACACGTTCCTTTTGTCTTCTCATCCTCAGAATTGCTAAGATGTACCTTTGGCAAAGCAGAGGCTCTGTCGTAGTGAAATAGACAAACAATCCAGGTTAACAGACCCTGTCAAGTATGTCAGCTTTCCAAGGTTCTGAGAGAATGGCAGTCATTTAGATGAGGCAGTCACATGACCCTATGAAATATAAAGTTATATCACAACAATAAAATCATCACCATTGTTTTAAGTATGATTTTGTAAGTATTGGGAATAAAGGAATCATTATCCTACTGGGTTTCCAAAGCTTGGTTCCTTCTGAATTTTTTTTCTAGTGTTAAAGTTCTACTTTTATCTTCTCCCTCAATGCTTTGTACGTGTATCAATCATTCAACCAGGTGCTTGAAACTCATATATAGTTTTAATTAATTATTTAATGAATAGTCGCAGGTTCCTGTACCCTATTTGTTTGTCCATGGTCCTTGCTTCTGCCTGTCCCACACACTCCCAGCCTAATATATCTGTGATCCTTCAAGACAGTTCTCTGGAACTTATGAACCCTTTTAGTAATGAGATGCTCATGTGAAGCCAGGAGTGTGTATCAGAATTGCCTTCTACCAAAACATTGGCAACGGAGCTAAACTAAGTTGAATATCTCCTAGCGCCATTCCTAACTCTGTAAGAAAATATACGTTAGTTCTGATGTTCTTAAAACTACTATATCTTTTTGGATGGCTCAATAGCATCCTCCTTCAATGCTATTCCAATTAAGATGGAAATAAAATGCTAATAGCTCTTAATTTAAGTCTTCTCTTAAGCCAAGAGGGTGGACGTTATACTATGTCTTTATCACTAGGAAAATCTTCTACTCCAGTGAATATTAGACTTTATTGGTTGTCTTACAGATAATAGGACCACAGTGTTCATGCAAATAGGTGTTGTCCTTGATAGCAAGAAAAAAGAATGGCTACTGTCTCAGTTTTTATAATGCTGTAATCAAGTGCTATAAAGTTTTAATGAAGAAAAATGCATTTGCTCACAGTTCTTGAGGCCAAGAAGACCAATACCCAAGGGTAGCATTTGCCAAGAACTCTATAGCTATATCATTTCACAGTAGATGGGTAAGCAGAAGATTTAAAAAATGTGTGCAGTCCCAACCTTTTGTCTGCCTCCTATGAATATATTATTCCCATTCTAAGTGAGATCAAATTATCCTTGTTTGGGTCTTTTTTCGTGTGTAGCTTCATTGACTCTGTGAAGTGTAGCCTGAGTACCCTGAACTTTTGGGCTACTATGAACTTATCAGTGAGTACATACCATGCATGTCCTTTTGGGTCTGGGTTACCTCATTCAGGATGATATTTTCTAGTTCTATCCATTTGCCTGCAAAATTCATGATGTTTTTGTTTTTAATAGCTGAATAGTATTCCATTGCATAGATGTACCACATTTTCTGTATCCAGTCTTCAGTTGAGGGGCATCTGGGTTGCTTCCAGTTTCTAGCTATTATGAATAAAGCTGCTATGCACATAGTAACATAGCAGTGTAACATCTTTTGGGTATATGTCCAGAAGTAGCATAGCTGGGACTTGAGGTAGAACTATTCCCAATTTTTTTTTGAGAAACCTCAAAAAAAAGAGATTTTTGAGATTGATTTCCAAAGTGGTTGTACAAGTTTCTATTCCCACTAGCAATGGAGGAGTGTTCCCCTTGCTGCCCATTCTTGTTAGTGTGTGTTGTCACTTGAGTTTTTCGTCTTTGCCGGAATATCATGGTCATTTTGATTTGCATTTTCCTGATGACTTAAGGAGGTTAAACATTTCTTTAAGTGTTTCTTGGCCATTCGAGATTCCTCTGTTGAGAATTCTCTGCTTAGCTCTGTATCCCATTTTTAATTGGGTATTTGATTTGTTGGTGTCTTGTATTCTTTACGTATTTTGGATATTAGCCCTCTTTCAGATGGAGGGTAGGTGAAGATCTTTTCCCAATATGTAGGCTGTTGTTTTGTACTAGTGACAGTATCTTTTGCCTTACAGAAGCTTTTGAATTTTGTGAGGTACCCTTTTGGTGAAGGGTGATAAATATGGACTTATTTACATTATTCTATGTACAGACATCCAGCACTGTTTGTTGAAGATGATGGCATGGAGAGAAGAATGCAGGCAGGAGGTCCATGATCAAGTGTGAGGAGTAACAAGAGAGTGGCCAGAGGGTCAGGAGAACGAATGGAAATAGGTGGCTGGTGAGGGTGAGGGGTTGGGGGGCATCTCTAGAACATGCTAGAAACCTGGGATGGAGGAGGCTCCCAGGAGTCTATGGAGATGATTTTAGTTGAGACTCCCAAAGTTGCCATCTCCTGTAATCATGCAGTACCCCAGTAGAGGGTTAAAGACACCAAAACACCTATGAAACCTTTGAGCCAGTGTTTGTCCTGCTTACAAGAAATGCAGGGACAAAGATGGTGCAAAAACTGAAGGAATGACCAACCAACAAATGACCCAACTTGAGAACCATCCCAAGGGCAAGCCACAACCCCTGGTACCATTAATGATACAGACAGGAGCCTAGCATGACTGTCCTCTGAGAGAAGGACAGCCAGGCAACTGACTGAAGCAGATGCAGAGGCCCACAGCCACATATTGGAAGGAACTTGGGAGTCTCATGAAAGAGTTATGGGAAAGATTGAGATCCCAGGAAGAATGGATAGTAGCTGCACAGGAAGACCAACAGAGTAAACAAACCTGGACCCATGGGGACTTTCAGAGAGTAAAATACCAACCAAAGAGAATACACAGGCTGGACCTAGGTCACCTGCACATATGTAGTAGAGATGCAGTTAAGTGCTCATGTGGGTGCCCCACCAACTGAGGCAGGGGCTGTTGCTAAAGCTGTTGCCTATCTGTGGATCTTTTTTGCCTAACTGGGCTGCCTTGTCTGGCCTCAGTGGGAAAGGAGTGCTTAGCCCTGCAGAGACTTGATATGCCAGGGTGGGGAGATACCTAGGGGATGGGGGCTTCCATACTCTCAGAGGAAAAGGGGAAGGGTGGAGGGACTTTGTGAGGGGGTACCAAAAGAAGGTGAGGCAGGGATCATTCCAAAGACAATGAAGTCATTACTACTCTAGGAGCACTAATTGACTCATAAAGAGGCCTCACAGCTAACCACCTGTCTACACTGTACAATAGGGGTTAAACTACCAATACTTACATTGGGGAGATCATTTTCAAATTGTTCTTATAACCAGTTGGGAATTTCTAAGAACAAATGTATAAGGGTTACATTAAAACTTCAGACTTCATCACTTCTGCTATACAGACCTATAAACATATATTACATTATATGTGCATATAAATATATACATACATATGTATGTATGTGTACATCTATAATACATTAGTATATTATTAAGAACACAATATAAAAATGATTTTAATATATATTTACCTTATAGCATATGAACATACCATTGCTAAGTCTGTGTGATAAGATTCTGACTTATTTTCTTCTTGTATTATCTTACATATTATGAAATTCCTAAAGTTTGTACATATTATTTTATGGGATAAGTTATTGTATGAGAAAAAATTAATTAATTAATTAATTAATTAATCTATTTATTTACAATCCAGTCATTGCCTCCCCTCCTAGTTTTTCTTCTCACAATTTCTCACCCCATTCCTTTTCCTCCCTGTCCCCAAGAGGATGCTCCCACACCATCAGGCCCTCTCCTTCCTGGGGCCTCAAGTCTCTCAAGAACTGAGCGCATCCTCTCCCAATGAGGCCAGACCAGGCAGTCCACTGCTGTATATGTGTCAAGGGCCTTGTACCACAAAATTATTTTGAAACATCATCAGCACCTAAGTCTAGGATTTTATTAAATTTAGTAGAAGTTCCCATAATAGTTAAAATATTTTTATTCCTAGTATTTTAGGACCTCTTCAAAGCCTAATTTAAAATTTCTAAGGCCATAGATGTTCAAATCCTTATTCAAAATATGCCTGCTGACCCAATTACAAAGTTTTGCATTATCTACCATTGATGATTGTCTACTACGTGATGATTATGTTAGCATGTAGATTCCTCTATCTCTCTGAAAGCTCTGTGTACAGGAATTAGGAGATGGTCTTGGCCTTAATGGATTATATTAAGTGGTGTATACTAAACTATCAACAGCTGACATGCATGTGGAGTTCTAGATATGTTCAACTCTCCAAACTAAAAATCACAACACATCTTGTAATATTTGCTTCCTAGACTGTCTCTCTCTCTGCCTCTGTCTCTGTCTCTTTGTGTCTCTCTTTCTCTCTGTGTGTGTCTGTATCTCTCTCTGTCTCTTTCTCTCTCTGTCACTTTCTCTGTCTCTGTCTGTCTGTCTCTCACAGATACACACACACACACACACGCACACGCACACGCACACGCACACGCACACGCACACGCACACGCACACGCACACATTTAATTGGGACATGACCTCCAAGTTTTTTAATCTTCAATACAAATCACCTCTGTGTAAGTTTTCTATTCCAGTTATGGATTTTAAACTAATGGCATCAATTCTCTAATAAATTTGCAAATTTCCACAAACATATTCTGTATATAATTTGTACACTGAGAATAAATCTTTTCAAATAGAGATCTCAGACTTTGAAACCAAATCTTCACTGCATGTGTAAATTTGACTTGGCTCTCCGCATTTATTCTTTACTTTTTAATAGTGATGAAATCAATTCTAAATTTACTAAGTGTTCAGTCTCATGAAAGGTCTTTGAAGTCAGACCAAGAGATATGCTTATAGATAACAAATACCACTGTTGAGCTCTGTTGGAAATAACAAATATTTTCATTCTCTGACATCAGACTACATTAAAAATATACAGCACTCTACTCTGTAGACAGGCCAGAAGAACGTTACACTATCTATTCTGATGAAAAATTCCAGACCTCAAAACACGACATTATTTCCAGCATTTATTTGAAAATGTGTTTAGTGAGTAGACCTGTAGAGCATCTTACATATTTCATGGAAAGCCATCATTTATGAGACCATCTGCAGAGGCAGAAGTGAAAAGTATTGTTGTGGGATGATCTAGTGGGACTGCAAAGACTGATGTTAAAGTACTGTGTCTTCTCGTGTCTGTCAATCTTTGTCTAGCATCTTATGCATGCCACTGGGTGGAATAATCTGATTCCAATATTTATACTACTTTTGCGGACAAGGTATTTTTGCTTCTCAGTATGCAATATCAAAAATAAGTCTATCATGACTGGGTGGCCACTGTGGAGATAGTTTCAAGCATATAAAATATAAAAAGCATGCATGAAATATGCTGGTATATTAAATTAACATCTTGCAAAAAAAAATCCCTGCTCCAAAACCCAGATACTTCTATTGCTTTTGACAGACTGTAGGCGGTAAAGTTTTAACTTTAAAGAAGCGGCTTTCTGTTTCTGTTTTCAAGTTAAAAATAATGAAAGGAAAACACACGGAAATTCCCACATTATTAAATAAAACATTTAAGTGGCCAAGCGCCAATCATTGTCACGCCATGAACAAATGCCTTACGGTAATATGTTCCATAGCTGTTTGCTAAAAACTACCAATTTTAACACATTTGCACATGATTAGACTCCATAAAAAGCTGCTTATTGAAGCCAGTGTCATAACACACTGCTACTCATGCCTAAGGGGAGGGAAGCTTCAATGTAAACCTGAACAGAAAGGTGGTGTGAAATAAGTTCCGCGTTGTAAAAACAGATCCTAAGTAGATTTGCCAAATAGCTGACTCTGCTCTCATGGTCACAAGTTCACGACATCATCCAGGGCTAGGCAGCTCTACATAAGGGCAATGAAAAATTCCTCCAAGCAATTAAAACATGCAAGGATGGTTGCTCAAATAAAACTTTTTAATCAGTTTTGAGTCTCGAAATCTCTGTATTTGGAAAACAAATGCTTTATGGAAAAGAGCTAGGGCTTGGAAAGATGAAGTCTCCTAGAAAATAAAGCAAACAAATGGTTAAACTTGCTGTGCCAGGAGCTAGCACACTAAGAGACTTACCAGAGAATGCTTCCAGGTTGAACCTGATCAAAATTATGGCATCATTGAAAAACGGGAAAACAGGCATTTACTATGTCAAAATAGTATCTGGGTGGAATTTTGACTTCCTTTCCTTTCCTTTCCTTTCCTTTCCTTTCCTTTCCTTTCCTTTCCTTTCCTTTCCTTTCCTTTCCTTTCCTTTCCTTTCCTTTCCTCTCCTCTCCTCTCCTCTCCTCTCCTCTCCTCTCCTCTCCTCTC
>JANHMN010000001.1:28712747-28745793 GCA_030674055.1 Rhabdomys pumilio
CCTCTCCTCTCCTCTCCTCTCCTCTCCTCTCCTCTCCTCTCCTCTCCCTCCCTTCCTTCCTTCATTCATTCACTTTACAATCAGATAAAACACCTCCTCTTCCAGTCCCCACCTCACAGAGCCCCTCAGCCATTTCTCCTCACCTTTTCCTCTAAGATAGAGGCTGTGTTATTTTTCATTGAGGTATTTGCTATTTGTCCCGAGACTATAAAATCTATTTTAAAACTTCTCATTTGGCAGCAAATCTGACAAAACCCTAAATATCTTCTTAAATTACATCATATTATTCACAATTTTCAATAGAAACATCAATACATTTGATCACAAATTCTGATCTTGTCCTCGCTGAGACTCTCACAAGTCTATGTAAGACTCGTGAGAAAATGGCTATGTAAGATCCAACCTGGGCTACTAATGCTTAAATTGTTTAACAATACAGAACTCAAAAGCATATACAAGTCTTGAAAATTTATATTAGGGAGATAGATGATATCTGTACATGAAAATATTAACCAAGTAGCATTAAAATAGAACTAAAAAATAGAATGTCTCACGATGGTCTCTTCTGTATAGATTGTTATCCCATAACAATTTATCCATCACATGTAATTCTTAAATGTAGAAAAGCATTGTAAGTCAATTAGCACAAACTGTCTCATTTAACCCTATATGTGAAATATTATTTCAAAATGTACTCAATATAAAAATAAGTGATGTAGTTTACACTCAGTTTCTCACTATTTTCAATAAACAATTTGTGATGTATATTGATACTATATATTACTTTGCTCTAGAGTAGTGGTTCCCAATCTTCCTAACACCCCTTTAAATTTGTCCCTCTTGTTGTGGTGACCCCAAGATATAAAATGATTTCGCTGCTACTTCATATCCCTAATTTTGCTGAGAGGATGAACCATAATGAAATGATAGGCAAAGTATCTGTTACATGATACCCAAGGGGTCACAACCCACAGATTGAAGACTCCTGCTCTAGATACAAGTAAGCAAAATGGGGTATCTGAGAAATGGCTACATTGGAAAGTTGAAACAGGAGGATCATGACTTCCCTTCCAGCCATTCTCCATATTGAGAATGGTTATTTTTGTTTGTTTGTTTGTTTGTTTGTTTTCTCTGACATTTGGCACTGTGTTTAGTCTCTGTATACAACTTTTCAACAAAGGTAGAAAATGTTGATATTTTTTCTCCTGTTGATCAATATCTAGCATTTAGAAGTTTATACATCATATAGTCATACCTCACACTGATATATCTAGCATGATAGTGGTTTACTATGAATAAGCATTTAGACACTTAAAAAAATTCCCTTTCAGCACCATGGAAACTATTACATGGTCTACTCTTTTGTTTGTTGATGGAATTAGTTAATTTCAAATGTACTTCTCAAACAACTTCAATTTGACTAGGGTGTTCTTATTTTATTATTTATCAGTATTTATTCACTGTACATAGATGGGTTTCATGTGGTCAATTTCTATCAAATATATCACTTCTATACTCTGTTAACCTCCTCTTTCTCCCTGATTCTCCTACTGCTCTCGTTACTTTCCTTCTCCAGGACTTCTGCTTTCATGCCAAGTGTACGTGTATGTGTGTGCATGTGCATGCGTGTGCATGTCTATGTATGTGCATGTGTGTGCATGTGCATGTGCATGTGCATGTGTGTGCATGTGTATGTGTACACAATTTCATGTATTATAAAATCTTGGATCCTTAAGTGAGAGAACACAAGAATAAGAAATAGTTATTCTCCACCCAGTTTACTTCAGTTAATATGAGGGCCGCAAGTTATATCTATTTTTCAACAAAGACACAATTTTATTCTTATTTATGAAAAAATAATATATTTGTACATATTCATTTCACAATTTCTTTATCCATTCATTCACAGACAGATTCCTAGGATCATTCCACAACTTGGCCACCAAATACTTCAGTAAACATGAATGAGGATCTCTGTCTACTGTAGACTCACTTGGAGACACTCAGGTTTGTACCTAGAGACATTACAGAGGGGTCATAAGTTTGTTTTATTGTGTTAGGTAGAGGAAACTTCAGACTGATTTCTGTACTGTCTGGGTGAATTTATATTTCTGCAAGTTATGCTTATCATTTCCCACAAACCTGCGATTATTACTTGCAAATTAGTTCTCTAAAACATTTTCTAACATTGCTATAAGCAGTACCTCTGAGTCAGTGATTTATCACCTTGCTCCTGTGAGTCATAAAATAGGAAAAGTTCTCAAGGTCTGAGACAGTGCTCAACTTCAAACCATTTGTACCAGAGTAGCTTAAATGGATCTATTTACAGTTTCGATTAATATTTTACTTGAAAAGAGCCATTTGCTATTTGGAAATTATATTCCTAGTCTATTTAGTAATTCTAGTTTTTCAAGCAAAATGACATTCAGAAACTCAATTCTTAAATTTTAAAATCTTCTTGGAACACATAGTTGTCAACACTAATCATTTCAATGCATAGCATGATCCAGGAAGTGGAAGAAAGTTACTTTAAACTGTGGAAGGACTCAAACAGGCGGGGTTCACAATGTGTGTACACAAATGTATTAAATGTCTACATAAGAACTTAAATTTTTTGTTTTCTCAAATTACTCATCAAGACAAACCTGAGTAATCCTACCATGATATTGTTCTGGAATTACGGCATAGAATTCTAACTAGAGATGTTTGTCACATACTTCACAAGGTTTTGAAAAAATGGTACATGAAGACAGAGTGTGTAAGGACTATCTGTTGCTACTAACTACGCTGAATTATGATGTCTTGATACTTTTTGGACACTGTCATAAAACAACATAAACTGAGTAATTTATAACCAATGGGGATTTACTTGGTTCAGTTATGGAAAATAGGAAATTCAAGACAAAGGCAAATAGAGTGTCTAGTAAGAGACCATTCTTGCAGATATTGCCTCATTGATGAATCCACAAATAATGGAATGTGTGAAGGCACACCCTAGGAAACAGTTCATAAGAGCACATTTCCATCCCTGAAGGTTCTATCTGCACGAATGATCAGCGTCTCCAGGTCTGCATGTTCCATATCATCCCATGATGATAAGGTTTCAATATAAATTTGAGAGTGACACAAATATCTATACCATAACACAGGCTACGGCTAAATGTTATCTGTACATAAGCATATACACACACACACATACACACACACACACACACACACACGGGGGTGGGTGAGGGAAAGAGGGAGAGAGATTGGGATGAAAAGGGTTTCAGCAGAAAAGGAAAAGTAGTAAAATGACTAAAATTTTATTTGTGTATATAAAATGTCAGTAACTAAAATTTAAAAAATAAAGAATGATATATTAGTGGGGCTCCTTCATTTTCAATTTTTCCTTGACGAAAATATCATATATATATATATATATATATATATATATATATATATATATATATATTATTATTTATCCATTCATAACCACAAATAACAAATACACTACCCAATTCATTTGTTTTTGAAGATTAAGCATACCATAGTTTGAGAAGCCATTTCACACGATCAAAAGTCAGCATGATAGACTAATATCTTACAGGTGAGATGAGAGCTGACACATTTTACCCACCAAGTCAGCGCCACAGCCCCATTAATAAGTCTGCACACAGTGATCAAGACCTTTTCATAAATAGTATAGAAAATATGAATTTCTGTAACAGAGGGTCAATAAATGCTGAAGTTATAATTGTTCATGTTATTTTCCTATAGTTCTCCATAAAACCATTGGTACGATGTATAAATGTTGACATATAAATGTTGAGTCACTGTGTCTTAAGACATTCCTTGTTTTTATTTTCACTAGATATTATTGTAACAAAACACATCAAATCTTATCCTCACTTGGTAAATATTTAGCTAAGTTTTCTCTCCAAGGGCAATGGCATTAGGTATGGTTAGAGCTTCAACTCTAGAAAGCAAATGTTTGAGAGTGCATTTCCTCTTTATTAATGAGGAGGGTGAATATATTTATGAGTCACATAGTATTTTTTTCTAGTAATTATCAGTACATTTTATATATTTTTTTAAAAAGTAGGCCATTCAATTGTTTCTCTTTTACTTTTATGAGGATCACTTATAGACTGCTTCTTGACTCTGGCTTATATGGAGTACAAACTACCATCCCAATTGATAAGTTTATTTTTTCATTTGAACTGAAGTTATCCTTGAATTCACAATCCTCAGCTTCTGGTACTGGTAATATTGGTGTGTAGCATCACAGATCAAAAGCCTGACTACTAATTTTGCTTCTGATTTTTCTCTAAAAGTATGACATTAGCCATAATAGAGTATAATTTCTCAGTACTGTGAGAATACTCTATGAGTATACTTTACATTACGTAATAAATCTTCTTTAGGGCCAGAGGGATGACTCATTGATTAAGACAATGCAGTGCTCTTGTGAAGGACTCAGGTTTGGTTCCCAGCACCCACGGTGCCCCTTACAACTGCCTGCAATTTCAACTCTATAATGAATCTGACGTGCTTTTCTGATCTCCACATGATCTTGCCCACACGTGGTGCATGTAAGTTCATGGAGGCTAAAACATATGTACATACATTTTTTTAAAAGAAAGAAATATTCCCATGAAAGAAGTTTGAGAATGAGGAAGGGAATCAGAAAGAAATAAATGTAGGAGTATATCAAGAATAGCGAGAGAGACGACTAAACAAGAACTAAATATTAAAATGCCATACCAAAGCCCATTGCTCTGTGGATTAATTTAGATAATCTAGTAAAAAGAAAACTTTCTCGACATAATGGTTTCACCTATTATTTTTCTTGGAAATATTTTAAGATTGTAGATTTGTTCAACTTTTCATTTTTCTTTTGTTTTAGGTTTTACTTTTGAAATGTTACTTGGAAATCTGCTTTGCCCCTGAACGCTACCCACCTATCCCAGTCTTCCAAGAGTTATATATTTTCACAGTGATGTGAAGCCTTAGTTGGCACACTAAATCTGCTTGCGTCCCTTTTATTTAATTCCTCAAAAAAAAAAAAAATAAGCACCCATTAGAATAGCACCTCATAAAATAAGAACACTGTTTTTATGTCTTGTCACTAAATAATTTCCCTGGGTGATTTTGTGTATTTCAGGGCTCAATTGAAAAAAAAAATTGCAGTGTTACCATAAAAAAAAAAATGTGGACTGCTTTTACAGTTAGTCTTTGAGTGAGCTATTGATAAGCATTGATTGTGAAAATAATTCAATTAGTATTGTTTTCTTATTGTACTTTCTTATTGTACACCAGCTACAGATCTGAATCTGTAGTTCTCCAGAAGTCTGGCAGGGGTGAAATCGTAACACTTATGTTAGATGGTGGATATGCATGTGTTTTAGTTGTCTTCTTTGTATGGTTTTTAAGTATCTCAGTGTCAGAACTGAGCAATTGATAACACATGTGTAGGAAATTGGCCTCAAAAATGATTTTCTGGAGAACATGTGTACATTGTCAAAACTAAACCCACTCTTCACTGATTTCAAGTAATATTGCACACAGTTCTGAGGTTATGTTGGAGACTGAAACTAGGACATGTGTTCATATATGGAGACATTAGCACAAGGCATAGCTATCCAGGAACAAAATGCTCTGGGTTTTCAAGTGTAAAGGGATGACATTGACCCTCAATAACCCAGCCTTAGAGCTTACAGATATCTAAATGATCATGTTTATTCTCCATTCATTTCTTCCCCCTCTACCCGCTGTAGTTCCAAGTTTTCAGGAATCTCCTTTTCTGCTTTGTGGAGGCTCCCTTCACTGGATTTGGCTTTAGTTTTGAGATCTATCTTTTTAGTGTCACAATGGAATCAAAGGATTTCCTACTGGTATAGAACCTCTAGAATGCACCCTGAGAATGTTGATATTTTCTAAATATTTTTCATTGACAATGACTAACTTTAATAAAGACATATTTTCTACTAAATAAAGTAATTCTATGTACAAAGCTAGTACCATGTACTTAACTATATAGCCAGCCTTTTGGTGCATGAAAAAGAGGCAATGCTCATGAATTCTTTCAAGAATGCAGAAGCAAATTCAAGACACACCTGATGGGAGGTTGGCAGTGGGAGTTTGCCTTTCCTCTTATCAAGTAAGTATTGGAATGAGATAAACAAAGTCCTCTCTTTTACCCAACGCATGTTGGTGATAGTTAACTTTTTCATCATCAAACACAGACTCTACCTGAAGCCCTTCCTACATAACAGGCTTCCCTCCTACATAGGAATCAGAAGAATAGGGAGAAGAAACTTGATGTAAGTACTACACTTCAATTAAGACTATTATTTAGAACTGATAATATGTCGAAATAGTTTCATACTAAATAGAAATTGTTTAAAACGTGAATTAATTCCCAATAATGAGACAAGTTGTGAGTTGCATCTAATGACCAACATCAAGGCCAGGAGGTACAGAGAGTACTTTGTTGGAGGGTTTTGACTAACATGGACATGAGAAAATGAATTGTAAAAAAAAATTATTTTACGAAATCTGAACAAAACTTCTTATAGTAAATTTGACTACCTTTGTTTCTAATGTCAAATCTATTTCTTCATTTAACATACTTCCTAAGACAACTTATACAAAACTGATTGTGTTATATACCATTTAGCATTTCAAATTCTCTAAGTCTGAATCTAGACAAGTCCAAAAAAATCTGAGTGTATTGCTGTAGCTCTGGAAAATCCTTACTGAGCTCCTACTACATGAGAGTAATTGTACTAAGTCACTGGAGGATGCTGCCAAGGCAAACATCTAAGTCTCTTATACCCAGTGAAGCAAATGCAGTTACTGTTAAGTGAAATAACCATACCAAGAAATATGCTGCTATAAAGGTAGAAATAAGTGTTGATGAAAAGCCACAGTACATTTAAGAGATTACAAAAGGACTTTGGAGTAGTGTGGAGAAGGTGCCAAAGGTTTTACCTGGACAGCATGCCTGGGATATGACATAAGGATAAATTAGAATTAATTAAAAGGAAGAAGATTCATAGAAAACATTGAGATTAGAGAGATTTCCCAGGGCGGAAATAACTAGCAAAAAGTCTCTGCCGCCAATGGGCTTGACACATTCAGGAAGCAGAATGAAGACCAGGATCCCATGAACTTTAGAAGCAAAAGGAGAGTTGGTTAAAAGAAAATGCTTTTGGAGGAACAGGCAAGGATTGGATCAGCAGTCACCTGCACCTTGAAGATTTCATGATGGAGTTCAGAAGAAATATTTTTAAGGCATTGATAAAGAAAGAAACATAAAACTATTCTCTGAAACAACCAATTCAATGACACTGTGGAGAACCACCTTATGAGGCCTTGGAAAGCGCTGTGGGAGGTGAAACCTGGTGCGTCAAGATGACAAGGAATCATAGGAGAGGCTATAAGTTCAAGGAACATTCAAGGGCAACTCAGCATCACTCATAGATAACCCAGGAGTATAAGGCAAGTGATGAGAAACTGTTACAGATGTGCTTTGGGCTCCATGCTTTTAAGTGGGCTTGATACAGGTGACACTAGATCACTGCAAACACTGGGAAATGATTGTTTGGAAACATCTACAAATTTCATGAGCATATTAAGTTTGGCAGTCCTTGGAATAAATCACATGCAAAAGTTTTTGTTCTGAGATTCCGCGGTGAAGCGTCTACACATTTCACACATCTTGCCAGTTGTTGTGTCTTTACCTATCAACAATGTATTGAAAGCTGGGAAAGAGTGAATACAAATACATACTTTATGGAATATGCCCACTGAGTAATTTATGCTAAACCTTGTCCTAGCTAAACACATTTTAGAAAAGTTTGAATATTGAGTAGCATAGCTTTTAAAATACAATAATTTGCTTTTAAAGAAAAAAAGTCCTAAACAGCATATGTTGGCTAATTGCAAAGTGAGTCTTTTAGTCAGTTCCAGTATAATATAGCTGTCAAGTCAGAAACACATGAAACCTGTTGTAAATGTGCTGTGTTTTACCTAGAAATAATTTAAGAAGAGTAAATTTGCTGCCAGACCACATTTAATGCATTCCTAATGTGCAGGGAGGCTATGCATTTTCCATCCTTCTAAAATTCTATTTTGTATAACCACAGAGGACTTTTCAAGCATAAATAACTGTTAAGGTTTTACATGCAGAAGAAAACTAGGAAGTACACAAGAATTGATTGTTGTGAAAAATATTCAATGTAAGAAACCATGCACTCTCTGCAACCACAGTGCTTAAATGCTGCATTTTAGTCATGGGTTGATCGTTTGCTTCAATTTTGAAAAGGCAACCTGACTCTGGAAAATAATCAATCAACAACAATCCTTATCAATCAACAGTAGCAAATATGGTAACACTATATTGTTATAAATATTTGTGTACATATATGTTTTCACATGTATTATATACTTAGTACATGTGTATATATTCAGGAATGTCTACAGCATCATTCTAAGGGTAAGAACTTGACAAGAAATTAAAATTATTATTTATAAGCTTTTGAAAGTATTTATTTTGAAATGAGGGTCAGTATATGGTAAGTTTGGCAGCATTAGATGTGATAGTTTTTAAACATTTTGACAAATTATTAAAATTGTGCTTTTAATTTTATTTAGTTAGTTTCCTAAGACATATTTTAAAGGCTATTTTATTTAGATTTCATCAAAAATTATTGTCTTTTTCTATATTTGTTCATTTATTTGCAAAATAGTTTTCTTATAAAATTGAATAAAGTTTGTTTTCTGAGTGCCCTTTTACATAAAAAGTAAATATATTTCCCACATTCTGTTGGTTTTCTTTTTCATTATACTGCTACCAAGTTTTTATGACTGTTACAGTTGATCTGCTTCTGTTTGATAATAATTTTATCAATCATCACATTTTTCATTTTAATTATTTTATTTATTGTTTATTTTTCTACTGAAGATTGAATCCAGGACCTCAGACATACTAGGCAAGCAGTCCACCACTGAATGATAGTCAAAACCCTCAAACTACTTTATGCTTACCATGTTAAAACTTTATTGTATTTTAATATAATTTTAAGTAACTGAGAACACTAGCTGTTTCAAGCTTTCAATATGCCTTCAATAGTGCTTCAAGAGAAATGTTAAGGCATATTGGTGAGTATTGAAAGTAATTTATTCCATTTATTTTTCACTTTGGTGTAAATTCAATATCAAATCTCTTCTGCTCTGAGACAGCAATTGTTTTGGGCTAGAGACTGAAGAGAAGAGACAGGGCTTTTTTTCTTTCTCTCTCACCTTCTTCTGACATTTCCTCTCTCCTAATTCTCCAGTCCCTAGCTGTTTCTGATTTTACCAAGGTCAGACATTTGGAGAAGTACAGTAGATTAGATGAAAGCTCTTTTGTGGTTTGGGATGTTCTCCACGTTTGTTCTTCATAGAACTAGCTAATGTAAAAATGACTTGTCCATAAGGACCCTTTCCTGGACCCTTTGTAAGTATCCTCACTAACAACTCATAGGGTTATTTTTACCCCCAGAAGATGCATTTGTATTTGTCTATATATATATGTCTGAGTATATGTTTGTATTCTGTGTATATTTGTATATGCACATATATTGCATATATTAGGCACACACAGGCACATATATACACATGCATGCATGCACGCACATACAAACACATACACTATATATATATATATATGTGTGTGTGTGTGTGTGTGTGTGTGTGTGTGTGTGTGTGTGTATGCCAGAGAAAGCTATAGAACAAGCTTAGATTATTTCTCTAGCACTTTCCATCTTTTGTTTGGACAACGTCTCTTGTTAGCCTGGAACTTCACTGCTAGACCAGCTGTGCAGTGAGCTCTCAAGAGCCACCTGTCTCTACCTCCCATTTTGCCATTTGTGGAATTAAAAGTGCATGCGACTGCACCTGTGGGCCCTGGGGATCAAACTGAGGTCTTCCATTTGCAAGGCAAACACTTAACTGGCTAATCTATCTACTGAGCCTCATAATTTTATTCTTAGTGGGCACCTGTGATTCCTTCTGTAGTCTTGGTGTGTGGATTTTACATCCATCTTCAGTAACTCATGCATTTCATGGTTTAAATGAGTGGAGGGCATGTGGATATTTTTCTTTTAAATATCATATACAGAATTACCTATTTTTCTCTATGGTAAGTCTGTGTCTGGATCTCATGCTCTCCCAGTATTAGAGACCAGTTCTCAACCTTGTGAGATCTTCCACAAGCAAAGCCTATCTTAGAGACTAATATGTCCAGATAGAACTTTCCCTTATCGTTTGTTCCTAAGGGACTGTTTTTGGGAATCTTAACTTGAAACTTGTCTTTGGTCCCTAATGTTGTTATGAATCATGGGAAGGATAGTTCTTTTCATCTTAATACCTGTTCTAAACTTTCAAATTCATGAGGATTTTGAGGGAGTTGCATATTCCATTGGACACTACACAGTCACAGACCCTTAGGAGATGCTCTGTTTCGGGACGCATTGGGATGTAACTGGCACTCTAATATGACTAAAACCAAATATGCACACCATTGTCACATTCATGAAAGAGCAATGTAAACACCATCATAATGATCTAACCCAGATAAGCAGCTTTAAAGTGTTTAATAATAATGGTACTCGGGAATACAATACACACCATTGTGGTTTACCTACTTCATTTAGCACTTTTCTCTGTGTTCTGATTCTCATTTTCAAGGGCTAAGCTGCCTCACTTATTACTCTGTCTAGGAAACTGTCTTTATATTTTATATATCCTAGACTAAAACATGCTTCAGAGTTATTTGCAAAATAAAATGTTTAGGGAAAAAAAACAACACTGGCTCAAATGTAAGAAAAAATGGTCTGCTTTTTTAAATGTCTCAGATATTTGCAAAGACACAATTTATAAAAAGTAGAAAATGTTATCACAAACCTCAAAGGTTTTCTATCTCTCTGTGTTCCTGGGAGGCAGAAAGAGTCACAGAGAAAGCCATAGTCCTGTATTAGTGATAATAAAACCGAGCTGCTTCTTGTAGCCCTTGTAGCCCTGAGACATTACTAAACTCCTGAGTTACGGTCTTCACTCTTCAGACAGTGATGGAGCCCATTCTATGGTGTTGTTTAAAAGATCAGAGATAATACACATATGATGCTGAGCCTCAAAGGCTACTTATCTGACTTATCAATTATCAGCCTATCTGATCCTGGCTAGAGTTACTGTAGCACTTGAAAACCATTTTCAGTTGAAACACACTTAAAGATTTCAAAATTATATTGGCGATGCAATTATAGTTTAGCATATTCAATGAAACAGTCCCTTATTCAACATCTCTCAGACTTTAAAACCAAGTCCACTTGGGCAGAGACCTGAGCTTGGTGAACGAGACTTGCCTTTTATGCTTAATGTGTCCATTGTGGAAACAGGAAATTTGATGGAGGCTGACCATGTTAGCAGAATCTGAGCTCTAGAAGAAATAAATGTAAAACTGAAATTTGAAATATGACTCTACATAGTCAAATAAACCAAACTTAGGGTTTTTTTGTTTTGTTTTGTTTTGTTTTGACAACCTGATCAGAGGAGGAAAGAGTGTGTGGAAATTGGTCCTACTTAAGAAAAGTAAGCAATGTATTGGCAGGCAGTGACTTTAAATTGCACATTAAACTAATCCAGGGCTATACCTTAATAAAGGCTAGGCCTGGGAATTCTTATGGATTTTCTAGCTCACTGTTGGTACAACATCGAAAGGCAATAAATGTCCTATTACTTACACAAGCTGATAGCTTTCAGAAAATTAGTCACCAATGACCTTTTACCCCTTTTCAAGCTCTCTTTCTTGGTAACTGTACCTGACTGGGCTCAAACGCAAACCAATTCACAGCCAAGTACCTTTCAAGCCTGCCTCTAACTTTCAGTAACTGGGCTATTTGGAAAACAAATATCTCTATACATTTATCTACTCTGTCTTAGAAAAGCACCCATTCCTGTACATTTGTTTTACCAGATGCAAAAGTTGTTCCTGTCAAATTTTGTGTTAAGTCAAATAAAGGATCTCTTATTTTAGGAGTAAATTTCGCTTCCATTATCTCACATAGGAAAATGACATTCAACTAAAAACTCTTGATTATTATACATCAAACTGATGATTTGACTTTGTTTTTAGTACATTCCTAAATACAAGATGATATCTGTGCACACATGAGGTAGCTCTGAGGGGATAGAGGCAGGAGGGAAGAAGACTGTGGGTAGAAAGGACCAGAAAAGGAGAGAAATGCTTGTTGTATGTTTGGGGACACCAATCCTTATATTGAATTATATTGATTAGTTTTCCAGTTAGCAGAGAGACCTCCTCCTGACCCTATTTTCAGGGTCACTAGATCATAATGCAATCTCATGAAGAGCCTGCTATGCCTCCTCATATTGCTTTCTGAGAAGATTGTGGATTTAAAAATCATCCATCAAGAGCATTTTCACTTTTAATTCTTTTATTTATTTTTTTATTCTACCAATCAGTTTATATATAAATGGCAAATTCTATGCAACAACACATGTTGCAATTGACACAAAAAATATGCCAGAGAGTATCCAACCTTTAAAAAAGCTGTTTTAGAAATTGGATCTCAGAAATAATAATCCACTGGAATCAGGAAAATGAAAAGATAGTGTCTGGCAGACAGGTGGCTCTGCTAAAGGATCTGGGCTCCTTAAAGGGGAAAATTTAATGTTTCATCAAAGTGAAGTTAAGGCATCCAACAAATATAGAATATTAGAAGCATAATAAAAATACATGTTTGGTTTACTTGGGCACATTTTAATCTTACATCAAGTATGAAAGAATAGTCACAAACCAAATAATTATGGTTCTATAAAAATGGATGAGCCTAATGATATTGTAGGAGTCTTTGAGATGTTGGTATGGGTTCATGTCTCTTTCGTTCTATAAAATTTTATTTACATAAAATTTTCTAGATAAACATTGTTTTAAAAGAATTTTTCTGTAATTCACAGAAGCTTACAGAGATACAGTGTTCTAATGCGTGGTCAAACCAAATATCATTCTCACCTTTCAACTAATCAGGTTCAAGTTAGACTCATACACTAACAATCAGTGGTGTGTGTTGACCTACAATTATAGCTTGTAGGGTCTATTGGAGCTTTGGGATCTGTCTTCTTTCCTGTTGATTCTGTTATCTCTCCCTGTTCTATTTGACTGAAGAAAGCTTTTTTAATTCCAAATCAGTTAAGACTGGATTGTCTTGATGATGATAACCCAATATCCCAGCTCTGGTGTATACTGACAAGTCAGTGCTATCACTCTTCAGTGTCACTGTCCGTGCACACTGACTGTTCAGCTGTAATCTGTCTTTCTACTTGGACTGTGAACCAGTTCCTCTCTTTACCAAATGCTTGCTTCATTTTGCTTGCCTCAACTTACCCTTAACAACAGCTATGGTATTAAATTCCCTCTGAATATGAGTCATTCTATAATATGAATATTTTAGGGTGAAGACATTGAAAGATGAAATTGTAAAACTAGTGGAACAATAAGAAAAAAATCAGCCAAAATTCAAGACTCCTACATTACTCCTAAACCTTCAAGAGGACTCTCTGTGCACCTGGCTCTTCCTTGTCTCTTTGA
Organism: Rhabdomys pumilio; assembly: GCA_030674055.1. Taxonomy (NCBI): domain Eukaryota; kingdom Metazoa; phylum Chordata; class Mammalia; order Rodentia; family Muridae; genus Rhabdomys; species Rhabdomys pumilio. Next base: position 28,726,384 of record JANHMN010000001.1, read on the forward strand.
CTGTCAGAATCGGGAGACATGAAGCACTAACAATTTCTATTTTTTGAAATTCCTTTCCTATTACTGCCTCTGATGCTGTCCACCCAAAATTGCCATCATATTTCTATCCATATATCCCCCCCCAAGTCAAACAGTTTATAATACCCTAGAAAACCTAACGTTACAGGCTGAAGTAGTCACTCATTCTGACTACAAAGTCACTATTTTCTTAGGCCTGCCATGATCATGAGAGCAATGTGAACCTGTGGCATGGGCTTTGTTGTAATGAATGTTACATGGTCAGAGGTATAAAGCAGCCCCAGACAGTGTAAAGGCTGTGTGTGGCTTCGAATGGCTATGAATGCAGCATTATATAAAATTATGAACTTACTTAAAACATCATGGGAGTTAGGTTGCTATTATAACTTTTTAAAATGGTTTTTGAGCATGAATTTTGTATACCATGCTACTTTACTGAAATGTTAAGAAGGAGGAAGAGGATGAGGAAGAATGAAAGAAGGAAAGAAACTAAGAAAAGAACAACTGTGAAAAGTAAAATTGACTTTAGTTTTTCATTTAGGCCAGTTTTTTTTTTCTGTGACTTATTTCAATTTAATAAAGATCCTAAGGGAGAGCTTATATTTTTAATTTTAATTTTTTACTTATTCACTTTACATCCTGCTCTCTGTCCCTTTCCCAGTCACCCCTTCCTATAATCCTTCTCCTGTCCCTTTCTCCTTTTCCTCTGATCAGATGCGCCCCACCCCTCTGCTGGCACTTCAAGTCTCTGCAAAGCTGTTCTTTATCTCCCACTGAGGCCAGACAAAGCAACCCAGCTAGAAGAACATATTCCACATACAGGCAACAACTTTTGGGGAGCCCCCATTCCAGTTGTTTGGGCCCCACATGAAGGGCAACTGCACATCTGCATATATATATATATATATATATATATATATATATATATATATATATACATATGTATGTATACACACACACACAAACACACACATATACGCAGGGAGGCCTAGGTCCAGCCCATATGTTCTTTAGTTCAGACTCAGAACCCCAAAGGCCCAGGTTAATTGACTTTCTTGTTCTTCTAATTGAGTTCCTATCTGTGTGAAAAGAACTTCAAGTCCCTGAAAAAGGAAATTGAAAAAGATATCAGAAGATGAGAAGATCTCCCATGCTCATGGATAAGGACTTACATAGTGAAAATGGCTGTCTTACCAAAAGTAATCTACAAATTCAATGCAATTCCTATCAAAATTCTAACACAATTTTTTATAGAGTTTGAAAGAACAATTCTCAATATCATGGAAAAACAAACACCCCAGAATAGCCAAAAATATCCTGAACAATAAAAGAACTTTTGGAGGAATCATTATCCCTGACATCAAGTTATACTACAGAGCAATAGTGAGCAAATTGTACTGTTCTAGCTGGATGTCTATATGCAGAAGAATGAAATTAGATCCATATTTATTACTCTACATAAAACTCAAGTCCAGGTGGGCCAAGTTCCTCAACATAAAACCAGATACACTAAATACCAAAGAATAGAAAGTGGCAAAGAGCCTTGAATGCTTTGGTGTAGGAGACAAGTTTCTGAACAGCGATGGCTCAGGCTCTGAGATCAATAATTGATAAATGGTACCTCATGAGACTGCAAAGCTTCTGCAAGGCAAAAAGACACTGTCAATAGGACAAATCAGCAGGCCAGAGATTGGGAAAGCATCTTCACCAACCCTACATCTGACAGAGAGTTAATATCCAAAATTTACAAAGAACTCAAGAAGTTAGACACCAACAACCCAAGTAACTCAATTCAAAAATGGGGTACAGAACTAACTAAACAGAGAATTCTCAACAGAGGAAACTCAAATGGCTGGGAAGAAGAAAAGTTCAAAATCCTTACTCAGCAGGAAAGTGCAAATTAGAATGACCTTGAGATTCTACCTTATACCAATCTGAATGGCTAAGGTCAAAAACTCAGGTGACAGCACGTGTTGGTGAGGATGTGGAGAAAGAGGAAAAACTCCTCTATTGCTGGTGGGATTACTAACTGGTACAACCACTCTGAAAATCAATCTAGAGGTTTCTCAGAAAATTGGAAATAGATCTACCTCAAGACCCAACTATACCACTCCTGTGTATATACCCCAAATATGCTTCAACGTCCCACAAAGACAGTTGCTCAACGCTATTCATAGCACCTTTATTCATAGTATCCAGAAACTGGAAACAACTAGATGTCTCTCACCTGAAGAATGGATTAAAAAAAAATGTGGTATATCTGTACAATAGAATAGTATTCATCTGTTAAAGACAAAGACATCATAAATTTTACAGGCAGAACCCTGTCCCTAAAGGACATGTATGGCATGTACTAGCATCTAAGGGGAAAATAACCTTTAAAATACAGGTACCGTGTTATGTGGCAGAAATTTCTCTGTTCGATCTATTTGCAGCGAGAGCCCTGAGATTGGATAGGGAAAAGTAAGGTGAAGCTAAGGGAGTCAGAAAGAGGAAGGCAGGGAGAAATGCAAGGGGAGATGAGAGAGGCGAAATAGCTTAGGATGTGGACCCGCGTGACATCAAGTAAATTGGTAGATATGAAATCTAAAGGTTGGGAGTATTGGGATAACCTTCTAAATTGTGTAGGCATCTTGTGATTTGAGTATTTGCTGATATATAAATCTGTTTGGTTAACTTTAAGCATTAAGAGTTTTATTTCTACCGGGTGCTGTGAATTGTGATATCTACCGCAAGGATGGCGGTTATTGTCTGGGGTTAAACCAAGTCCCGTGGGGGTGGCAGAGTTGTACCAGAGCCATGCCTAGAGCCATGAAGGCCATGGAGCTGGACAGTGGAAGGAGCAGCCACGCCACGCCATTGTATCATGGGCCCCCTGGCCAGTGCCATTAAGGTGGCCTGCCATTGCCAGACTCTAGTGAGGGAACTTGGTGGCAGAGCTGGGCACCAGCCACCATCATTTCTAATACCTCCCGCTACAATGTCACACTCCACAGACCCAAAGAAGAAGGATCCAAAGGAGGAAGCTTGAATTTCACTTAGAATGGGGAATAAAATGGTCATAAGAGGCAGATGGAGGGAGGGAGGGAACAGGAAGGAAGGGGGAATGGGGAGGGAACTAGGTGAGAGTTTAGGACTAGGTGTGGGAAAGAATAGGAGAGATGGCTAGATGGCCATAAAAATGAATGAAGATCTGTAACTGATGAGGGAGAGGACATGAGCCATCTCTAGAGCAAGACAGAGACCTGGGATAAGAAAGGCTCCCCAAAATCAATGACTCACTATTGAGGATATGGAACCTGAAGCGACCACCTCCTGTAGCCAGGTAAGAACCCAGTGGAGCAACAGGGACACCAACCTGCCCATAAAACTTTCAACTCAAAATTTATCCTATCTGCAAGAAATTTTGAGACAGAAACTGAGGGAATGACTAACCAATAACTGACCCATCTTCAGACACATCCCATGGGCAAGCACTAATCCCTAACACTATTAATGATACTCTATTATGCTTACAGACAGGAGCATTTTGTCCTCTGAGAGATTCCACCCAGCAATTGACTCAGACAGATAGACACCCAAACAGTAGATGGAGCTTGAAGACTCTTATAGATCCTGAGAAGGCTTGATGCCCCGGCATAGGGGGACGGTAGATCGGTGAGGCAGTAGTGGGTAAATGGGTAGAGGAGCGCCCTCATAGAGGCAAAAGGGAAGCGGGGAAGATGGGGGAATGGAATGGGAGATTTGTGGAGGGATAACCAAGAAAGGGGTATCATTTGAAATTTAAACAAATAATTTGATTAATTTTAAAAAAAGAAAAGAAAACAAAGAATGAAGCAGTGGCTGTCACCTAGGTCTTAGTTGATTTTTCTATCATCTTTCATGTGCAGAAATGAGATTGGTACACAAATCACAGTTTTGCTGTCTATTACTGATAACACATCCAATATGGTGCGATTACCACTACTTTACATGTGTTCTATTGTTTTTATTTTTTTTCATAATCTCACCATAATCCAGAAAGAAGAGAAGCAATCCATAAGAACTGCCTTGAGCAGACTGTACATTCTTCAGGCCATTTAATGGTGATTTGGGGCCTCTTTATTTTGGATTTAAGAAGTTGAAACAAAATTACAAGTTTGGCTTACTTCATTAATAAAAAGGTGAAAAAGAAATGCCAATGTCTAAACAGGATATAACTCTGAAGATTTCTCAGCTTCCTTGACATTAAACTTTCTTTAACCCCCATTCTGATTTGGTAGCAATGACTGCTGTAAATGTTACGGGGATCATTATTGTTTCATATAAAAGTTTCAGCTTGATTGCATAGTTATGTTTTTAATACAGAACACCTAAAAACATCAACACATAAAGTTTACAGGTTTGAAGAACAATATTAAAGCCCCAACCAATATAGTCATAGTTAACTTACATCAAATAAAATTCTGTTTTTTAAAGTGAACCAAAAGTGTAAATTAATATCAATTTATAAAGTCACAAAGAATTTATCCTATTTAATCAGTAGTTATTTCTAATAAGCTACTTTTATATGTTAGACATTAAATAAGCGAGAGACACAAGAGATGAATAAGATTTTGCATCAACAATTCTATTGTTGACATTTATAAATAAACCATGGTGCAGTATTTTTTTTCAGCCAAGTATATAACATTAAATTCCTATTTGTATAATAATTCATTTCTTATTTTCATGAATCGTGATAATCAAGGGAAAGCCAATATGTCTCAATCCCCACACAAAACTACAGTCATCAAAAGGATGCTTAAAGGAGGAAAGACACCCTTCCCCAGGGAAGGGCACACCAATGAGAAATCCAATACAAAATGCTCAATCCTAAAAACATACATGCAACTAACAATATACAGACTAAGCAGAGTGTATTTATATATTCAGGGATATGCATGTATACACACATATATACAGATACATAGCAACAATTGATGAACAAAGAGGTCACAAATTTGTAAGAAATCAAAAGAGGTATATGGGAGATTTGAGGGAATAAATGTAAAAGGGACATGATGTAATTACATTATAATCGCAAAAAATAAAATAATTTAAAATAAATAACTCACATGATCAAACATTTGTTCAGTTCAGAAGCAAGAAATAAACAATGAAGGGAAAGGGGTTTAGAATAGGAAATTGTTGATCCTAGAAAAGCTAAAGATGGGGATTTTTAATAGGATCTTAGCAAGATCCCAAAATACAACACCACACTAGAGTGTTCAGGAAGGTAGGGAATGACAAGGATAACTCGGGGAACTGGTATGTTAGCATGCAGGAGTTAGCACTCTCTGGGAGTTGGGAAGCTCTTGTCGTGTCTGCTTCAATGGGCTCTTGTACCACAGAGATGTTGACTAGGTGGTCAAACACTCAGGTAAAATAATAACTATGTCAACTCTGAAGTCAATGAGAATGGCCCCCATAGGCTTTATGTTAGTGCAACTAACTTCAACTATTTGTGAAGGATTAAAAGGTATGGTGGTGTTCAAAAGAGGAGAAAGCTTGGAAGTTTCAAATGGCTCCTGACCTTCCCAGTATGCTCTCAGCCTCCCTCTATGTTTCAGATGTGATCCCTCAGCTGCTGCTCAAGCTGCCTGAATTCTACTGTCTCTAATCTGCCACCATGAACTCTTCGAAAACATGAGCCCCAAATAAACTCTTCTATAAGCTGACTTGGTCATAGTATCTTATCACAATAAGAGACTACATTGTGGTTTTCAACAATACCAGCTGACATATAGAAGACAACTCTTCTGCACTTAAAAAGCTCACACAAAAGAAAGTGAAAATTGATTGAATTGGATCTGTCTCCTGAGTTTTCTTTGAACTTATGAACTGTCCAGGCTTCCAGGTTTTACATTTCAGTGTTTCTCACCAGAAAACAGTGTGGCAGCTGGGTGCTAGCATGTCACATTTGGTACAAACTGTGAACTCACACTTGAATTTTCAAAATTTCTCCCAACATATTTTATTTAGCTAAAATGAAAGAACTACCAAGTTCGATACACCCATGAGGCACACATCTTTCTAATTTTCTTCTGAGTCTTACTTGCTCTTTATTCTCTCAGTGACAGTCAGTCAAGTTCAGCTAGTTCCGGGATCCTACAGACACCTAACTGAACTCAAGGAAATCACAGTTTCTTACATTGAATGAATTGTCTTTGAATTTACATGTATCTAATGCAGCATTGCAAGCCCACTGGGAGACAAGAATGAGCCTTCTATTTAGGGTAACTAATTTATTGGCTGCTACACATGGTATGCAAATGAACGAATGGGAGAGCTCTACATGTGACAATTCTTTTGTACTTTATGTAAGTAGAATAATAGCTATTACTCATTCGTGTATATATTTATTATATTTGCATTGATTAACTATCTATGATGTGTGACACCTGGCAGATTGTGTGTGGTCTTGGAGGTACTCTAGCCATAAAGTGAAAACTGCACTCTAACCCTGAATTTTAAATGATGTAAGAGAGTGTTTATTTCTTTGAACTTTCCTCTATATATTTTAGCTTTCTAGGGATGACATGTAACGATTCCCTTAAAAAATCGTACACTTTAATTTTATTTCAGGCTTGGTTAAAGAGTGTAGCCAGAAAGATGCATTTCAATGAAAAGAGACACAAAACAAACAATTACTGTGATTTATTAGAAGGCCTTTTGTTGATTTGCTCTTATCTTGAAATATGAACTTTGTGCATTTTTCCTCAATTCTCTATTCTTACTTTAAATTTGTCACCTATTAGAAAATTTCAATGTCTTGAAATTTTAGCAAAAAAGATAAGGATAATAATTAAATTTTGAGATGAGTAAATTCAGGGAAGCATTTTAATTCTACAGGTCACAGCACACTGCTTGAGAAAGTCTCACGTATATAATACATGTACATATACACACAGGTACACACACACCAAAAAAGTTAAGTCATATAATTTACTTTTAATTTCCAAAAAACATAAATACAAAGCTTGAATCAATTTTTACAAACATTTAAGGCAACCAGAGAGAGTGATTTTTAAGCCAACTAAACCTAGTGTGTGTGTGTGTGTGTGTGTGTGTGTGTGTGTGTGTGTGTATTAAGTGACATATATATTTTCTTGTATTTTTAGTAATTAAATGATTGTATTTTTAAGTATGTCTTATAATAAATTGAAATAAAAGTATATATGACTATGGATAGTGATGCCAAGTTATTCTCCTTTCTTTGAGAAGCATGGTCTAATCTGTTCTTTAAAACAGTCTTTTTAGGCATGCAGGTGCTGTACACACATATAGTTGTAAGAAACAAGGTCTCAGAAGGGTTGTCTAACACAATCAAATTCAAAGAAAGTAGTAGATTTAAATCCATTACTTATTCCATAGTTTATCTTTTTTCCTTAATATTGTATTATATCCTACTAGAGAAAGTGCGATGCACTGCTAAAAATATACCTACCATAGAAACTATCTTGCTTAGCTAATAGCATTGTAGGGGAAACAACAAGAAGCTGCACTGTTTTGGTCTAATACGTGGCTCGTTGGTTGAGAGCTCGCCTACTATGTTTGAAGCCCCAAGGTGCATTCTTAGTACCACAAGAAAGCAAGAAGATGAACTAAGTGAGGAAGCAGATGTGCAGAAGGAGGAGAATGAGAAGAAGAAGGTAGAGATCGAGGATCAGGTCTGGAAATGACCTGTATGACCTGTGGTTGGTTGGGTGGGTGGTTGGGGTGGGTGGGTGGGTGGTTGGCTGATTGGTTTGGTTGGGATTGGTTTGGTTTGGTTTGGTTTGGTTTGGTTTGGTTTGGTTTGGTTTGGTTTGGTTTGGTTTGGTTTGGTTTTGGTTTTGGTTTTTTTTAACTATCTGAAGACAGGCCTCAATAGCAAGGCGAGGAAATTTAAATTGCATAAGAACAGAATGAGCAATGTTGAATGCTGATATATTCTGAGAATTTAAGGATGAAGGAAAAAAACATTCAGAGATTCAAAATTGATTGCCTGGTTTATATATAGTTTGGGCATTTCACATGGATGATGCTTATATACTTTGTCTGAAGAGAATTATAAAATTCAAGGACATTCATGATGAAATGCCTTATAGCTGCTGCTTGCTCTTTTCTCTCAAAATGTATCAAAATATTTGATGACCATTTACTGAAAACATTATTCATGTTTATACCACTTAAAGATTTGAGTTTGGAATCAAATAGAAAATATTTCCTCTGTGGAAAAAAAAAGAAAGAGAGAGAGAGAGAGAGAGAGAGAGAGAGAGAGAGAGAGAGAGAGAGAAAAGAAAAAACCTAATGAATAAGATCAGGTGCCAACATGTCAGATGATGTTGCTGAAGAATTACAAAGCGTGTTCAGTAATGGTTAGTATCCTTATCTATGGTAATAAGTAAAACTCAACCAGCAATAACTCCAAGTTAGGAGTAAGGAACCTCCCCTGCAAAAATCAATGATTCAGGAGGTTTAGAAGGGCTGTAGAAGCCACAGTGGTTAAGAGCACTTGCTGTTCTTACAGAGGATCAGTGCATACATGGTGGTTCACAGCCATGGGTAACACCAGTTCCAAGAAATCTGATGACCTTGTTTGGCATTTGTTGGCAAGACAGTACACATGCACACCTGTAGTCAAACACTTCTGCACATAAAATAAATATAAATACACTGTTTAAGAAGAAATATTTAGGGTGCCAATCACATCTGAACATCTTTAAATCTCATCAGTAGGCAATTTTGTAGATAATCCAGAATTTGAGGTTGCTATTGTGACAGTACTATCAACTAAAATTACAATAATTTTAGGGTAAATCTACATGAAATATTAGAAGTATTAATAATAATTTAATCATAAAATATGTACATGTAGCCTGCATAATGGTTAATACCTGCAATTCTAGCACTTGAGAAACTGAGGACAGGAGACTATGGAGTTCCTGGGCAGACTGGGCTATGTTGAGATCATGTTTCAAAATACAAAATCCAATTATAAAACAAAAAAATTATATGCTAATTTTGAAAGTCTTCCTGGGTTTATAATACATTGTTTTTTTTCAACATGCCATTTTCTTGACTAGAGAAGCAAGTACATCTCACTCATCCAATTACTAGATTTGTGACTCAATAAATTTTCATAATAGCTAATAACAGATACCTTAAATTTTGATACATAGCCCCTAGACTTTTAATTGATATCTGATATATTGTTTATTACAATAATTTTCACAAAACCAGGGATAAAGCAGTTGTCAACTTAAATGGACATTGAATTTTTCCATTTTTAAAAATTCACATATAGTTTTACCTGACAAGATAAACAGATTAATGTATGTAACTTACTACACAAAACCCCAAAATATAAATGTTAAATCTTAAATGTATCATCATTTAAGTACTTATACATACTTTATAGAAAAATAAATAGAAAATTTTCTTGGGAAAGTTACCTCTCTATATTCCCTGTGGGTAACTGAACTCAAATGGGATAAAGATTCTGCATCTCTCATAAGTAGTATGTTCGTGCCCCATGGGTTAATGCTTTGATTGTCCTAGTAACCAAGACTTTTAGTAAATTGTGTCCAGATTTTAGTTTAATAAGACAGAAAACATTTTTCATATGTCAGAAAGCATTGTCCAGAGGACCACACAGACATCCACAGCACTCCTGCTAGTAATCTTTTTGCTGGTTCAGAAGCCCACCAATTAGAGTGGCCATCTGAGAGATCATTCAAGTAAATTTTGGGCACACTATGCCTTCTCAGGTTAACTGACTTGGTCACGTGGAAATATTTCACAATTTTATTAAAATTATTATGAAAGAAAGATATCCCTAATTCAACCACAGGGATCAGCAGCTTCTGTCGTCCATTGACTGAGTGCAAATATCTGCATCTGACTCAGCTGTTTGGAGGGTCTTTTGGAGGGCAGTCATGATAGGTTCCTTTTGTTGAGTGCTCCATAGACTCAGTAATAGTGTCAGGCCTTGGACCCTCCTCTTGAGATGAATCCCAAGTTGGGCCTGTTGTTGAATCTTTGATGCCTCAGGCTCTTTTCCATTTCCATCTCTGCAGTTTTTTCAGACTGGAACAATTATGGATCAGAGTTTTGACTATGTGATAGCAAACCCCTCCCTTACCTGATATCCTATCTTTCTGCTGGAGGTGGGCTCTACAATTCCCCTCTCCACACTGTAGGGCATGTCATCTAAGGTCCCTCCCTTTGAGTCCTGAGAGTCTCTCTTTTTTGGTTTTTGGTTTTTGGGTTTTGGGTTTTGGGTTTTGGGTTCTGGGTTTTGGGTTTTGGGTTTTGGGTTTTGGGTTTTGGGTTTTGGGTTTTGGGTTTTGGGTTTTGGGTTTTTTTGTTTTGTTTTGTTTTTCAAGACAGGGCTTCTCTGTGTAGCCCTGGCTGTCCTGGAACTCACTCTGTAGACCAGGCTGGCCTCGAACTCCGAAATCTGCCTGCCTCTGTCTTCCAAGCGCTAGGATTAAAGGCATGTGCCACCACTGCCTGCCCTGAGAGTCTCTTACCTCCTAAATCTCTGATACATTCTGGAGGGTCCTCCCAACCTCCTACCTCCTGAGGTTGCCTGTTTCCATTCTTTCTGCTGGCCCTCAGGGCTTCAGTCCTTCCCCCCCCCCCCAATACCAGATTATGTTCCCCTTGCCCCCCCAAGCCCCCTTTCCCTGACAGGTCTCTCCCTCCATCCCCCCTTGTGGTTGCTTTCTTCTTCCTCCCAAGTGGAAGTGAGGCATCCTCACTTGGGCCCTTCAGCTTGTTGACCTTTTTTGAGTTGTGTGGATTATATCTTGGGTATTCTATACATTTTGGCTCATATCCACTTATTAGTGAGCATGTATCATGCATGTCCTTTGGGGGCTGAGTTACCTCACTCAGGATGATATTTTCTAGTTCAATACATTTGCCTTCAAAACTCAAATGTCATTATTCTTAATAGCTGAGTCATATTCTATTGTGTAAATGAGCCACATTTTCTGTATCCATTCTTCTGTTGTGGGACATCTGGGTTGCTTCAATTTCTGGCTATAATAATAAGGCTGCTATGAACATTGTGGAACATGTGCCCCTGTGGCATGGTGGGGCATCTTTTGGGTATATTCCTAAGAGTGGTATTGTTTGATATTCTGGTAGATCTATTTTCAGTTTTCTGAGGAACCTCCAGGTTGATTTCCAGATTGGCTGTACCAGTTTGCAATCCTACCAGCAATGGAGGAGTGGTCCTCTTTCTCTACATTCGCATCAACATGTGTTGTCACCTGAGGTTCTGATCTTAGCCATTCTGATTGGTGTAAGGTGGAATCTCAGGGTTGTTTTGATTTGCATTTCTTGATCACTAAAGACTTTGAACATTTCTTTAGGTGCTTCTCAGAAATTTGAGATTCCTCTGTTGTGAATTCTCAGTTTAGCTTCTTGAGTTCTTTATATATTTTGGATATTAGCACTCTATTGGATGTGGGGTTAGTGAAGACTTTTTCCCAATCTGTAGGTTGCCGGTTTGTCCTGTTGACTATGTCCTTTGTCTTATAAAATATTTTCAGTTTTATAAAGTCCCATTTATCAATTCTTGATCTTAGAGCCTAATATATTGGAATTCTGTTTAGGAAATTCCCTGCACCCCCCACTCCCATGCCAATGAATTCAAGGCTCTTCCGCACTTTCTCTTCTATTAGATTCTGTGTATCTGGTTTTATGTTGAGTTCCTTCATCCACTTGGACTTGATCTTTGTGCAAGGTAAGAAATATAAATCTATTTTCAGTCAAACAAGCACTATTTATTGAAGATGGTTTCTTTTTTCCATTGTTTATTTTTGGCTTCTTTGTCAAAAAACAAGTGTCCATAAGTGTGTGAATTGATTTCTGGGTCTCACTAATTAGTAGATGTTAGCCAAAACTGTACAGAATACCTAGGATAACATCCACAGAAATCAGGAAGGTTAACAAGCAGAAGGACCCAAGTGAGGATTCTTCAGTTCCACTTGGGAAAAAGAAGAAAACAAGCACAGGAAGCAAGAGGAGAGAGGGACCTGGATGGGAGAGGGCAGGAGGAGGGGAAAAGGAGAACATGATCAGGTATGGCAGCTGGAAACAGGGGAGAAGTTCTGATGGCCAGCAGAATGAATGGAAATATGCAACCTTGGGGGTGCGAGGTGGAGGAACTCAAAACATGAGAGGTAAGAGACTCTCAGTACTCAAAGGGACGATACCTTAGATGGAATGACCAACAGTGGGGAGAGAGAAGCAGCAGCCATTGGTCTCATGTAGAACATGATTTACATAAATTTATCAATATCTATTATGTTTATTCTAAATACTGTGTAACAAAACAACACAACTTCCTGGTGTTAAATAAACTCTAATATATTATGTCAGAGTTTTATTGGATGATAAGTTCTGCATCAAAATACCTGGTCCTCTCTTCAAGGCCTCAGAAGACTAAAATCAATGAGTCAAATGGATTGAGCCTCACTTGTGGCCCAGGCTCCTCTTAAGCAATTTGGCTGACAAAACTCGATCTATTGAGGTTTCTGGCTCTCATAGAAACACACTGTTTCAACATGTACCGGAGACTATCCATGCTTCTTAGTATTTCTAAATGTTTCATTTCTGAACTGGAGCCTCTTTTAAGTAGTCTTTCTAATTTAGTCAGCTGCTTCAACGAAGACAATCTCCTTTTTGTTTAATTTAAAGTTAATTCTTCCGAGATGTTAGCTCTGCCTTTAAAATCTCTTTATGTTTACTATATAAAAAGAATAAAATTGGAAGTAGCATGTCTATAGGTCTTTGGGGGACATATAGGGTTTGAAGATCAGTAGTTGAAATTATGAAGGGTATTATAGATTTCTACCTGTGTCCTTGTCTCTCCAGGTAATTGGAAAGGCATTTTAGTGATGAGTTCATGAAAATAAAAATCACACCAAAGTAACTAACAAGTCAGTGGCACAAGGTGCCTGGATTTTCTGTTAGAAGGATCTAGCGATGATCATTAAAGCCTGTGAAGAATTAAGAAATGTAAAGACCTTAAAAGTTAAGAAGAGCTGGGTGGTGGTGGCACACGCCTTTAATCCCAGCACTTGGGAGGCAGAGGCAGGCGGATTTCTGAGTTCAAGGCCAGCCTGGTCTACAGAGTGAGTTCCAGGACAACCAGGGCTACACAGAGAAACCCTGTCTCGAAAAACCAAAAAAAAAAAAAAGAAAAAAAAAAGTTAAGAATAATCCAGTAAAATATTTTCCTAGTTTAAATGTCCTTACTTTGTTAAGAGAACAAGAACTATATGATTTATATTTCTAGTTACTTAACACCATAACACAGTCGATTAGATATCTGGTGATGCTTTACAATACCAGAATGGCTTCCCTTGTATTAGTAAGTACAGTACATCAGTAGCAATGGGATATATTCCTACAGTGTCATTTCTCAATCTATTGCTCTGTAGTCCCAGGTTTACCTTTTATGACTGTATTGTAAAAATGAAGCTGAACCCTTTGGCTGAGCCCTCTACTTTTCTTTTGTCAATACAGTTTTCTGGAGAATCATTGCAATAGGCTGAGGTATGCTTTTGAGGTCTGACTTATTTGCCCACCCCTACCCCATTTCTCTCCCTTCCTCCCTTTCTCTTTTCTTTCTCCACTCCCCTTCTTTATCTTTCTATAGCACAGACATTTTCTTCAGCACCAGGGTCCTTAACGCTTCTCCAGTGTCCAGCTCTTAAAAAACAGAATAGCCCACATAATCCAGAAGCCACTCACTCCTTTGCCCTTGTGATCTCCTTGTAGCTAGCTTTACTTACTGCTCCAGATGGTAGATGTTTTACAAGTGCCGCCAGCTGGGAAGCACAGTGCTGTATACTGAATGGGGCTGTACTTTCTTCAGCAGGGTCTCTACCTAAGACTCTTAGCTAAGAGTCAAGGTGTCTCCCATGGGAGTCCAGGTACAACACTGGAGGTGGTAACTATTCCAATGATATTCAGCTGACCTCCTATTTATCATTATCAACTAATAGGTCATTGTTCTAACTTACCATTACAGCTAACAGTTCTTTATATTAAGCATTCCCATTCTAATTACCCTGAGTTGCCTCTGTTGACTGCAATAGGATGTACTGTTATCTGGTGGCTAAGAAGATTCATGTTGATCTCCCATCTGTTGTACTGACTCAACCTCTCACTGAGTATCTACTGAGTACTGTTGTGGGATTTGTTAAAAATCAACACCAAGTTCCGGTGCTACAACCGCTACCCTCTGCCCCAGTGATCTTGCTGTCTCTGCCTCTACGCTAGCCCCAGCAGCAACAAATCATGGTTCTTTCAAGGCAGATTGCTCACATTCCCAGTCATCCAGCCCCTGTGGTCAGCGATCCCAAATCCCAGTAACCCGGTGAAATCAAAGTCTAGAAGCTTATAATTAATTTTTTATAATTAATCAGATTTTTTATAATTAAGGTACTGTATCTGTGTTAACTACTGAGGATATAGAGCTAATAACATATAAACAAGTTCTATCCTTAGCATTAACAAAATTAAGCACATGTGCAAAACCAATATGCAATTAAAATAGTCTGTTGAGTCCTGATAGAGGCATAGCACATACTGAATGAGGAGAAGAGGGGGAAGGATTATAGAAAGCTTACAGTGAATCACCTGGGAAGCCATGTGGTATGTTCGCTAAATGTAAAATCAGAGGCTGATAGTTTCAAAGAGGAATGAAAAGAAGGCTTGTTCTAGAAATAAGTTCTCAGGTTTATTTTTCAGACATGGAAAATTTTCTGCTCTGAGGTTATGTTGGCTGCAATTTATAACAATCTTGAGAACTTACACAATTCTTAGTGTTTTTTTCTATTTTCCTATGATTCAAAACAAAATCAGAGTCTCTAACTAAATTATCTGTGCTGTGGCCCATCACGTTCACAATTGTGTGTATGCTTAGGATAACTGTAGAAGGAAGAGATTGCTCTAAGTTTCTTTGAAAAACTTTACTCCATACATAGAATTAGGTATAATCTGGGGAAGTGGCATCAAAGAAATGCTCTAATTTATTTGATCCTTTGTACATCAAAGGCTCATGTGCTCACTTATGTATCAGTCACTAACAATCATTGCCTCATCTACTTTAGTCCACAAAATTTTCTTCAGTAATGACCCATTTCACAATTTTTTACTTTCTGTATCTCTAACAGAAGTCCCTCTGCCATATCTCCATTCAGGCCACCTTAGAGTAATCTCACTATTCTTAACCAGCCATACTGTAAATAAGTTTAAGAATGATCAGATAAAAATGATCTGTTGACATATGTGTCTACAGATCCATGCTTTTAAAGTAGCCTGTGGCCAGCTATAATTAAAAAAATACTATATATGTCTTTTAATGCTTTATATTTTTTACACTTATCTCAGATACAAAATTTGAGCTATTGTTTGTAATGTGGAATAAAGGCTTCTAAATACAAATGGATGTATCTTTAGTAGTAAATACTGTGATGGGGTAGCTTCCTGATTAGGGATGAAACTTTGTGCCCACAGGACCCAAGTTCAGGTCCCGGCATCCACATAATGCCTTATAGTCATTTGTAACCCCAATTTCAGGGGACACAGTGTCCTCTTCTGAATTCTGCTCTGGTTCCAGCCCAGGCAAATTGGAAATACATGTATTCAGGCTAGTAACCATATACATAAAATAAATAAATGTCTCTTGATCTCAGGCCTTTCTATTTTGATTTTCATTAAAAAAAATTGTTAAGGGATCTTGATATATTTCTTAGCACCAAAGTAAAGACTGTATTCTAGACTTGTTGTTGAAGTGGAGAAACAGTCAGCAGAGAAGACAGAACTAGGCCTGATGCAGAATGAGAAGAGTTTCCCATTAGAATGTGATCATGTTTTGTTGCCCACTAAAACCACAGAACCAAGTATCTTCTGTGTCAGGGACATTATCTCTCTCTCTCTCTCTCTCTCTCTCTCTCTCTCTCTCTCTCTCTCTCTCTCTGTGTGTGTGTGTATGTGTGTGTGTGTGTGTGTGTGTGTGTGTGTGTGTGTGTTGAACTTCTGGCAAAGAGTCAGCTGTGCTTTCTCAGGGTGATAGCTGATAGCATATATAATCTGGGATTTTTTTATGGGGCAGCTGTGGATATTTTTCTTCTTGTTTTGGGCTATATCCCAGGCAATTGTCATTCTTTCAACAAGTCTCCTAATAGTTATTTCTAAAGACACAGAAAATATTAATTTCTAAGCTCTCATTTGCTCCGCATTGCCCTTGGCACAGAAAGCAATGGGAAACATACTTTCAAAAGCATCTAAGTGTGAGCTCATGCTGGAAACTCTTAATCCTTATCCATTAAGAAAAAAAAATGGGAATGATTTAGAAGGGCACAGATCAACACCTAAGGAACACACAACCTGAAGGAAAGATGGAGAATGATATCATGAAAGATGGAGTGAGGGGTAAATGGATGGTTTTGTGAAAAGAGTCCTGGGGCTAAGGTAAGACATGATCAAAGGGGAGCAGAGCTAATGTCTTTAAAGCTCCTGTAAATTAATGAGAACGCTGGTCTAGGTCCCCTCATAAATAGCTATGTCAACTACCAAGTTGTGTCCTGAGTTCCCCACATAGCCAGAAAACAAGACTCAAGCTCTGATGTATGTATGTCAACAGTTTTGTGCGTTCAAAACAGATTTACAGTATAACTCTCTTCTCAGTGTGTTTATTTTTTCTTGTTCACAGCATAAAGTACTATGTGTTTTGTCAGCATCTGTTCTTTCAATATTCTTTATTTGGTCATTTACTGTTCAACTTCATGTGTAGTCCTGCGTGATGTTCATTGGTTTTCCTTTTAATCTGTATACACGCTATCTACTGCATGTTCTAACCAGATGAATAACAGTGCCACCAAAATTCTAGGTCCAAGTCTCTCTTTTCTTAGATCTTTTGCTTTTTCTAATTTCAACTAACTTATTTACATTCCAGCCGTTGCCCCGTTGCCCTCCCTCATGGTCCTCCTTCCCACAGTCCCTCCTCCTCCTTGCCTCCAAGACAGTGCCCCCCACCTTTCCTGGGGCCTCAAGTCTCTCCAGGATTAAGCTCATCTTCTCCCACTGAGGCCAGAACAGGCAGACCTCTGCTATATGTGTGCCAGGGGCCTCAGACCAGCCATGTATGCTCCTGGTTAGTGGTTCAGTCTCTGAGAGCTCAATGGGGTTAGTTAAGACTGACTGTGGCCTGGCGGTGGTGGCCCACGCCTTTAATCCCAGTACTTGGGAGGCAGAGGCAGGTGGATTTCTGAGTTCGAGGCCAGTCTGGTCTACAGAGTGAGTTCCAGGACAGCCAGGACTACACAGAGAAACCCTGTCTCCAAAAACAAAAACAAACAAACAAACAAAAGACTGATTGTGGGACTGTTAGCTCGAAGCAGGAGTTTGGCTCAGTAGCCTAAGGCCCCCTCTATGGTACTCCACAGCAGGCCCTACAGATTTATTGTCATGCGAAAAGTGAATGTGGCTGCACCCTGTACCTCCCAGGCCTTTGCTTAAATACTGTTTGTAAGGAGGAGGGTCTGGGGAGGAATGTTTATTGGCTTTGCCCTCTGGCCTTTAGGTATCTCATTAATATGGAGATCTCTTGAGGTGGAGGCCTGTAGTCGCACCCTCTACCTGTGCTTGGTGACACAAACCTCTCTTTGGGAGGGGCTGTAGGGGCATTGTCTAAGAGTGACTGAAAGGCGTGCATCGATGGAGGTCTTGGCAGCGTGTCAGGAGCCTAGGGTCTGGGGGACATGGAGAAATGTATGCCATCCCTTGTAGATATGGATACCTCTTGGGTCTCCGGCCATTTCTAGCCAGTGCTCTACCAGAAACCAAGCTATCCTTTCCGCGGTCCCACAACTGATGATCTTCCTACGGGTCACTCTCTCCTTCAGCTTCTTCACTGCTTTCCCTAATTCAACCATAGGGGTCCCCAACTTCAGTCCAATATTTGGATGTAAGTATCTGCTTCTGTCTCAGTCGGCTGCTGGTAAGGTCTCTCAGGGGACATCCACGCTAGGCTCCTGTCTGTAAGCACATCATAGTAATAGTGTCAGGTCTTGGTGACCCACCATGAGATGGATCCCAAGTTGGGCCAGTCATTAGACGGCTTTTCCTTCAGTCTCTTCTTTATTTTTGTCCCTGTAGTTCTTTTAGATAGGAACAATTCTGGGTCAGAGTTTTTGACTGTGGGTTAGTAACTTAGTCCCTCCACTTGAGGCCCTGTCTATCTACTGGAAGTGGATTCTTACAGTTCCCTCTCCCCATTGTCGGGCATTTTGGCTAAGGTCACCCCACTCTTCAAAGTCTCTCACCCCCTGGGTCTCTGGTACTTTCTAGAGGGTGCCTCCCCCCACAGGCTGCTTATTTCCACTCATTCTGCTGGTCATCAGGGCTTCTCTCCTGTCTCTCCCCGATAGTTGATCTTGTTCCTATTTTCCCCTCCCCCTCACCTCTCCCAACAGGTCCCTCCCTCTTTCTGCCTCCCATGATTATTTTGTCCCCCTTCTATGTGGAATTGAAGCATCCTCACTTGAGCCTTTCTACTTGTTCTTACAGTCTGTGGGCTGTTTCCTAGGTATTCTGTACTTTTGGCTAATATCCACTTATAAGAGAGTACAATGCATGTCCTTTTGGGACTGAGTTACCTTACTTAGGATGATATTTCCTAGTTCCACCCATTTGCCTGTAAAATTCGTAATGTCCTCCTTTTTAATAGCTAAATAGTATTCCATTGTGTAAATGAATCACATTTTCTGACTACATTCTTCTGTTGAAGGACATCTGGGTTGTTTCCAACTTCTGGTTATTACAAATAAATCTGCTATGAACATAGTGGAGCACATGTCCTTGTGGCATGGTGGGGCATCTTTTGGGTATATGCCCAAGAATAGTATAGCTGGGTCTCAGGTAAAACTATTTCCAATTTTCTGAGAAACTTCCAGATTGATTTCCAGAGTGATTGTACCAGTTTCCAATCCCAACAGCAATGGAGGAGTGTTCCTCTTTCTCTGTATTGAATACTTATAAGATACATTTTTAGAAGGGCTAATCTATTAGAGAACAAAGATTAACAAAAATATATATGAAAATAATGTTGTTAGCCAAATGAATTTATATTTCATCTACACTATGGTCATTATTAGTTTTTATATTTATTTATTTTATTATTTTATGTTTATGAGTGTTTGCCTGTATATGTGTGTGAGTGTGTGTCTATGTGTGTGTATGTGAGTATGTATGTATGGTATGCATGTGTGTTTGTGTGGCATATGGGTGTGTGTGTTTTTGACAGAGAGGGAGAGGGGAGGGAGAGGGAGAGGGAGGGAGAGGGAGAGGGAGAGGGAGAGG
>JANHMN010000001.1:28750793-28767501 GCA_030674055.1 Rhabdomys pumilio
AGCAGTAGTGTTTATAGAGGACAGGGCCCTCTCACATCTATCATCAATCAAGAAACTGTCACACAGCGATGGTCACAGGACAGTCTGATGGAGACCTGTTCTTAATTGTTATTCTCTCTTCTCTGATATGTCTAGGTTAGTGTGTCCAGTTGACAAAACAAAAGAAATCTTACATCCTGTGTGACTAACAGCTTTCGGCAACAGGTAGCCTACATGACCAGTCTTGAACTTCTCCAAGGTTTCTCTCCTCCTACAATGGCACAAAGTAAAATAATTTATGACACTGAATAGTGCTAATGGACATTATTCCTGGAAAAACTTGTCTCAAGCATTTGATGGATCACTTAAATCCTAATGGCAATGAATGTTTCAAGCAAGAGAGGCTTTGGTTTTAGTTCTGATCATTAACATTTTGCAGATGTACCAGCAAAGGCCAGGCGGGCACACTTTTCTCCAATAATTCAGCATAAAAATATCTACTCTCACCACCTAAAAAACAAGGAACATAAGTTAGGAGGAAAAAGCAATGCTCCCTAAAGTGGCTCACATCATCTACTCAATATGTCAAATCATACTGTGCTTAAGGCTTTCTATATTACTCTGTTGTATTAGTTTCCATATGAGTGCTTGTCCATTGAATACTTATGTTTATTACTATAAAACTATTAGCTATTTTATTAGAACCTACCATGCTTTGTTTCCATCTAAATTCTACTCCTAAGGAAAACAGTCTTTACATTGGAAAACATGGGGCTGCAAAACCACTAAAGGTAACCTTCAGATTCTCATCCTGTAAGATGTATATATATCTTATATATCTGTGAGATGTATATATCTCTTATATATCTCTAAGACCTTACTTCAAACCCTTAAGTTTATCTCAACTTTCCTATACCTTTAGTTTCTCTGCCCTACAATCTAAATTAGTCTCACTTACTCCATCTCATCTTTTTAGAAATAATTCTGTTGACAAAAGTAATTATAACTAACCATTGATAAAAATAATATAGTCACAAAAATATCCTTAAAACAAAATTCATTACAAAGAAAAACAATAATTTCACAACCAAAGAAAACTGATTTTAACATTTTATGGAACTTACTATTTGACTTAGCTGAACACAGAAATTATATTTATTTCCATAATTGCTGTTGTCACATAACATAAACCTGTTGTAAACTTCTGGTTTGTGTTGCTCCTATGTTTTTAATCATCTCTTTTTTATTGTTCAAGTATCTCATAATGCATTTTATGTGGTTTGACTAAATCTATCTCCTTTTCCTTTTCTTCTGTTCTTCCATTTTTCCTTCCCAACTTTACTTGTTCTATTTTTTTTTAAATCTGATTTCACTTGGCGCCTCCTGCATGTGCCCCTGAGGGATACTATGTACTGGAGCACGGTAGACTGTCACTGACCACAGACCTGAAGAAGATTAACTCACCCTGCCTCAGCAGCCATCAGTTGCTAAGAGTTCCTCAGATGATGCTGCGGCTTGATATGGTCATTCCCTATCCTTGTTGGGATTTTGAATGACTTGATCTTACGCAAGTCTTGGGACTGTGTTCTTAACCACTGGAAGCTCATTTGATGGCCCTGTCATTTTTAGTAACTACTACTGTTCTTCTGCAGCTATTCACTACTCCTGGACTTTTCTGTATTTCAATGATGATTCCTGAGTCCTGCAGAAGAGCAACTATGATATAGATGTTCCATTTGGAGCTGAGCACCCCATGATCTCAGGTTCTCTGCATAGTGGCCAGTGCTTGCTCTCTGTATTAACGAGTATATATGGCAAAAACTCTGTAATCAGAATTTGAAGAAGCATTAGTATATGAGTATAAGGTAAGAATTCTGGTGCAGTTTATTACTATATGCTTTTAGCAAAATAATATCGTTAAGTTCTTCCCTAAGACCTCAGATCTAGGCAACCATGGAGTTTTAGTCTGGTTATATTCTCAGTCATGGGTTCTGTCTTATGGAACATACATAAAATCCAGTCAGAACGTAATTGCTTGTTACCTAATACCTTGCTACTATTGCACTAAAAGCATAAATTGCCATGGAAGTGGTTGTTTTAACTTTCAGTTAATACCTGAGTAAGAGTATTGTTCACTTGTTTCTCCTGGTTGCACGCATAGAGACATCCAGCACTATGAATGCTAGCCAATACCGATGGAGCTTTCAGAACCCTGCATCAGTGCTGTAGGTTATTTTTAGGTCTTAGTTTCTATGTTTGATTATTTTGATGATGGGGATAGGGAATAAATGTTGTTATTTCTAAAATTTTATTTTGCTAGTATCCAATTTCTATTTTAATCATATTTCTGAAAGCTTGAGAACATTTTTAGTCTTGAACTTAATATAAGAATTTACCCTAATTCCAATGCACACTATGCAAACTTTTGTTTTACATTTATGCCTTTTGATTTCTTTATTTTTCAAATCACAGAGAATATGTATTCCATGAGTACTGGGTGAGAATCTGAAATGAAATGAACTTCTGTCTTATTAACATGCAGTTTCATCACAGGGCCATCTTCAACTATGGCTCAGTAGGTCCCTCCAAATGTATCTCCCCATGTGGCTCATTCAGGGACTCATGCCTCAGCCTTGGTCCTTGAGTTTTGAGCATCTCTCAGTTCCTCAGTTCTGATTCCCTCTGTTGAATTGATTTCAAGCCTATTTTTCTGTAAATGACTGAAAAAAAAAACCCCTCTGACTTTGAATTCCTCTAGAGTGCAAAGCATGTTAGAAGAAGCTACAAATTGCCTCTCATATTATTGGATATTTTGGGGCATGTGTCCATCTGTGACTGTATTCATGATGTGGAACTTGAATTGACTGGGTAACTGTTAATATGGAATGCAAACTGTTGGGCAGAGACTGAGTTGGTCCTCTAAAAACATACGGAATTTAAGGCATGGAGATACTTTAGAAACGAAAAATTAAGAGATGCTTGTAAGCAAATTAAATATTGAATGTCTGGAGCTTTTATATTTGCATGTATAGTTTCATGCTTAGTGACTAAAGACAGAAATATTTACAATCCTGACCTTTTAATTTAGACCTCAATAGTGTCAACATGCAAATGCTGCAGCCCAAGTGTTTTCTACTTCCCTAGAGAGCTAAAGGCCATGTGTAGTGTCTGCACAGTCGACCAGGCCCCGTACATCAGTGTGTGCTTCATTCGGAACTCTACAGCGTTGAGTTTCTTCTGCTTGGGAGTTAAATAAGTAGCATAAAAAATTAATATGTTACTCCAGGTCCCAGCTCAGCCTGATAGTTACACTCTCATACTTAATTGTACCTGAGGCAAAAAGTTCAGTTGTTTAATTCTTCAAGAATCAATATTGTTGGCCTTTACGATATATTGATTTGATGAATCACACAAAGGAGCCTCCAAAAGTTTTCTGCTAAGTCTCTGATATGTTAAAACTGGATGTCACATCATCTGCACTCTGATGAAGAGTTTAACATTTAGTCAACATGCTGCCATTATGTCATGAAGGTTAATAGCTTCCTTGTCTAGAAGTCAGAGACTCTCACTGCCTATACTTGTATCAAGAAATGAAATACTGAAATATATAGTTCACCTTCTTATCAATCTAGAAGCTAAGAGTAGGGGAGAATTGTTTTCCCTAAGATCTAAAATACTGTGACTTGACAAAAATAATGAGGTTAGACAAATAAAGGACAGATTGTGCTACAACGGTACTGATTAGACAGTGTGGTGGTGCTAGGTGCATATCAGAGTTGTTTCAAGAAGAAATTCATGAACTCATGTTACTGTGCTGAGATTAGAAGGAAGGAAGCTGCCACAAAGATACAGACAACTATGGAAGTAGAATGTAGTAGTAACTTTTACATCCCTGCAACAAAAGCAACAACACAATGGGCAGAAACCACTTATTGGAGAAAAGACTTGTTTTGACACACACAGATTCAAAGAGCTCAGTCTTTGTATTATCTGGGTCATGAAGGAGCAGCTCATTCATGGTACTATGAGCATGAGGTAGAGATTGTTCATGTGGTGAAGGACCAAGAGGCAGAAAGAGTATCAGAATCAGGTCTGTGCTATCATCTTCATCAGCCTGCATCTAATAACCCACTTACACCTGTTCTCTTTTCCCTAAAGTTTCCACAACCTGATAATATATTCCCACCAGCTGGGAAACCAGAACGTGAAACATCATTCTCTAAAAGGGCATTCAAGCCATGGCACAAAGTAAGAGGGATGTTCTAAGATATTTAGTTCATTGTCTGCTTTGAGGATAATCACTGAATGGCAAGGATCCAGATGTTGCTGTGAATTAAAGCATAAGAAAAAAAACTTTGAATGGTGTAGAGATTTTGAGAATATCATAAGTAAGAGACAGGCTTTGAGTATGAAAATACAACATAAAAATAGCTCCAACAGAAAAACTTGTGTCTTCATAGCCAATGTAGTTGTTGCTCTCTCTTCAAGAGTTACAGCTCTTCTGTCCTAACCTCTTTCTAGCTGCTTACAAAGTGAGATCTTTGAAATCTAAAATTGGTGTGCCAAAACCACACTGGGCCACATTCTTCTTTTTAAGATGTCCTGACAAGAATGCTAAAATTTGCAATAAATTTCCCTTAAATGAAAAGAAGCAAATGACTTGTAACTCA
The DNA here is from genome assembly GCA_030674055.1 of Rhabdomys pumilio. Lineage (NCBI taxonomy): Eukaryota > Metazoa > Chordata > Mammalia > Rodentia > Muridae > Rhabdomys > Rhabdomys pumilio. Next base: position 28,755,443 of record JANHMN010000001.1, read on the forward strand.
AAAGTCATGCATAAGAGATGACTTTTTGAGGGGTGTTGTAAGGAGATTACAACTCTCAAGGGTTTTCTTCTGCAGTATCTCCTGCAGAAGATATCTTGCTATCACTACCAACCATTATTCAAATATCAGTACTAAGGACCTAGGAAACAAACAATAAAACAAGCTCACAAAAGAGCCCTTCACCTATTCTTGGTTTTGGTCCCAAAGTCTTAATCTATCTTAAAATATCTAGGTTCTAGACAGCATGTGGGGCATCCTCAGGGAAAGCACAAAATTCCGTCTCTTTCACATTTGCACTGCATAGTGTAAACATAATGTAGTTTGTAATACAATTCTCTAAATAATAGGTCTCTAGACCTATGAGATAACATTCTCCCTGCCCCCATCCAGTACTCCTGTGGCCTGAGAATCATATCTGCATATAGAGGTTACAGAAGCAGATCTGCTATAGAGGCTACAGAAGCAGAGAAATGAAACAAACTATTCCCGCACTTACAGTGCTGAATACTGTGCAGGTATAAATGTGTGGCTTTAGAACACAGATGAAGTCTATGACAGCGAGTAGGCAAGTTTGACTGTGAATGTCAGTTCAGGGGTTCAGTGGGTAAAGACACTTGATGCCAAAGCTAATGACCAGGTTCAATCTCTATAACCCACATGGCAGAAAGAATCGACTTCCACAAGTTGTCCTGAGACTTCTAATGGGTGCTATGACATCAATGCATGTACACACACACACACACACACACACACACACACACACACACTCATGTGAGTGATCCATCATGATAGCAGTGTTGAAAGTGATGACATCAAGAACAGAAGGGTGATGGGAATAGTTTCATCAGGTTCTCCTTCTGTCTAGCAATAACTGGTGGTTCCTGCATCTTCCCCAACTATACTCTTCCCTGCAGCCCCTCCTCTTCTATTCCCCTATTCATTTTAGTTCTTCTAGCAATAACTACACCGACAGGAATCTCACATGAATCAAGGGCAGTGAGGTTGGAATTTATTCACAGCCTAATGCTGTCCAAAATCACATGAAGAAGAACCAAAACTGCCCAAGCATTATAAAAACACAGTGATCCGTACTGAACAACGGTTCCACCATTTACTTTGTCACAGCTCTCCAGCCGATGCACTAGGGCATCTTTAACACTTTCTAGTTTGAGAATATCAGAGGAGCATTGAGTATAGTATGTCGAGTTTATGTACATTTTAAATATCTATTTTCACTGTTTCCTTTTAGTTTGAATAATATTTATATATTCTAGGCACTACTAGTTATTTATTTTAGTATGTAAATGGAACTTAAAATTGCAACAGGAGGTAAAAATAATGAATGGAAATTGTATACATATAACCTAACTTAACAAGATCACTGCAAGTATTTTTAAAAAGACCTTTTATATCTTTGGTTTAAAAGAATTAGACATGATTTAACATTAGAGTTCTGAAGGAAAAAGATGTGACCTTTTCCACTCTCAGCATTCCTGAAAATTCCCTCAAGGAAGGTGCATTAAAGCCACAGTGGTCATCTTACTTATTGATGAACACAAATTATGAACAACGTCTGAATATTCACATTTTTATAGCTTTGTCACTGCAAAACATCAGATTTGCCACTGACTCAACAGCAGTGATCCAAATCATTGGTGCGTCTGAGTAAAATAGTCAGTTGCCTTTTTTGTATATAGATTTGATACTATAGCTACGTCCTGAGCAAATCATTTGGACAAATGCTGAGTGACATGATCCAGCAAATCATAATCAATAGGAGTTTATTTAATAAATCATTTGGTTCAGAGAGTAGAGCCCCGGGTGGAGCAGCGCTAGGAATCCTGTGTGACCTCCCTTCATGCCGTGACTCGCTTTGCGAATTGGAAAAATCAGTTAACCTCTCCATGCTACAGTTCATCCATCTATGAACTGAAGAGAGTAACATTTGCCACCAAGCTCTCTGGTCCTCTGTGGAGGTTAATGAGCTTCAGAGTTTATATAGTCCTTTTTGCTACAGGCATGGGAAGACTCTGGAACAGTGCTTAGTGCCACGCAACTGTGAATTTTTTTCCTTACAGCTTCAACAAATTATTATTTTAATAAAAAGACATTACAAAATACATGCTAAAATACTCCCAGTAGCTTCTTTCTGTGTTTATCATCTTATCAGAAGACAATGACGTTTCTTAGCCACAGCTCTGTACTGGGTACACATTGCGCATGCGCGTTGTATCTGGGGCATTTGTAACCGTGGCTCTTGCATGTCAGACAGTTCTTCCAAACTCATCTTCAACTATGTGTATTCTAACCAGTTCTTCAAGGCAGTATCTGCTCGTCTCACAGTTTAAAGTGTTGAATATTAATTTGAAAATAAAAAAGCCTTTCCATGGGATTAGTTTCTCTGCTACTTAATGCTGCATTGAGTTAGAAAAAAAAAAGTGTTAAGGATTTGAGTGAGACCCACAGAAATAAGACTTGGTACAAGTTGGAAAGCTGACCTCCCCCGCCTCTGCTGCTACAATTGTGTCAGAACTCCGATAAAGCTGAAAAGGAAAACTTTAATAGTATATTTTTTGCAGGACCCTGGAGTTTAGATATAATCCTAAAGTGTTATATTTTACTGATTTAATTAGTTGTATGCTTTAGACAGCATTTCAAACTTGACTGATAAAAATATCACATAATATTCTTGTACTAAGGAGTCTAGATTAGGACTTCAGATGTTTCCAGTGTATTCAGTAATCTCATTAACTCGTCTTAAATGATAGTTCATTGCTTCATCTTAGCATTAAGTATTCAGTGCAGTAAGTTACAATAATATATATATATATGTGTGTATATATATATGTGTGTGTGTGTGTGTGCGTGTGTGTGTGTGTGTGTGTGTGTGTGTGTGTGTCAAAACATTCTTTTCATATTTCTATTATTTTTACTTTTGACACAAAATAAAGGTAAAGGCGGAAAATTAAAATTACATGTATCTTGCTCTTTCCAGAAGAAACTATTCAAAAATGCTTTCTTGGGTTTTCTTGATGATTGAAATCAGAGAAGTTATATGTTATATTTCTCATCTGTAATAGATACACACAAAGTCATTATCACCTAAAGTTTTTTTTTTTTTTAATCCAGAATAAGTCTGATGAATTTGCAACACTGCCTAACCATATTTTGCTTCTGGTGGAAATTAAGTTTTTTGTTTCTCAAAACCTAAGCCTCCAATAATGGTAATACATTTAGCTTCCTGGGATTATCTCCAGTGCAGCCTTCAGAGTCTTATGTGTTCTCCCTCAGGCATCAGCCTCCCTGACAGCCACAGGTTCACATGAACACCTGTGGAGGAACTTAACATGAATAACCTTGTATATGCAGGCTGGCAGTGGACAGCATGGAAAGGGGGTCTTTTGAAGGTCTCTCAAGTCCCAGGTGTAGATAAGTAGCCAAAATTTACCCAGACTTTCTTAGTTACTTACTTATTTTTAATTCACATGCATGATTATTTTTCCTGCATTTATATCTGTATGTTCCATGGCTACAGAGGTTAATGAGGGGGTCATAACTCCTTGGAATGGATTACAGAAGGTGGTGAGCTGCCCTACTGGTACTGAGAACTGAATTCCAGTCATGAAAAAGCAGTTGTGTACATAGCCACCCAACATCTTCTTCAGCACTTACTATATATTTTTAGAAATGATATTCCTACTACTTATCAAAGTAAAACATCATAAAACCTCCATTATTCTTGGGTATTTAAAGCCTCTACATTTTTTTTGATATAGGGTCTGACTGTGTAACAAGGCTCTTACTTTTGAAAATAAAATGTCCTGACTCCATGAATTCAAACATCTAAGATTCCTTGGTTTTAAATGTCATTACAATTATTTCAGCCAAAAGAAAAAAATGTAATGTTATCATTCTATGTACAATTATTCTTTAATGATTAGAATGCATTACATGTTAATATGAAAAATAATAAACATAAATGCTATTTATCTTACTGTAATATTTCTAAAAGATGATTTGAAATGAACAAATCTGAGCGTTCCTATCAAATTTGATGCATAAATTGCATCGTAAATAAATTGTGACTGCCTTAAATATATGTAATAAGTAAATCATACAACAGATTTTACTTTAAAATTATAGATGATTAATAAAATACTAGGGACAGTAAAATGCTATGTTGTAAATTAACTCAAATACACTTTCTAGAAGCCAAACAGAGATGCACAGATGATCAAAGTCGTCTTTCCACTGTCGGGAGAGCTGCCTGAATTCGAGATTGACTGGGGTATTTGCCAAATGATCCATTGATCTTTGTGAAGTGAGACATTTCAAAATGAGGCTCACTGATTTTTGTGACAATTTTGGTTTTCTTAAAATAGAAAAGCATGTGGCTGGCAAAGTGTTCCCAGTACCCTTGTAGCACCTGCTGATCAGTCCATGACTGGCTGGTGAAGTGTTCCCAGTACCCTTGTAGCGCCTGAGGCTCAGTCCATGACTGGCTGGTGAAGTGTTCCCAGTACCCTTGTAGAGCCTGATGCTCAGTCCTTAACTGCTGAAACAGTTTTCAAATTTGGTCACATTCTTGATTCAAGCATTTTAGGTTTCATAGAGTAAGTAAGTCAGTAACATGACTTGGACATTGTGTAGAATTACCAGCATTTGTTAGGGAAAAAAAAAAGACTCTTGCAAGTTCCCTCAGCCTGCAGAAAGAGTGGCATACTTTGACTGCCACCCGCGCAGAACATTTGTCAGGGTCTCAACCTAAGTGCAGTCCTTTCTGGCTTCTGAATGACCGTTTTATGAGGTTATATATTTCAAATGTTGTACTAAATCCATGACCTTCCCCCTGTATGTAAAACTTGGTTACATTTGTGGAATCCTTGCTACATTATCTTGATTTTTATCTGCATATTTTTGGTCTCAGTAGAATAAAAATGCTTGTGCTGGAAAATTCCTGGACAATGATTTTAGAGGTACATGCCTGTAAACGAGAACTATTTCCTCCTTTCTGCTGCTTGACTTAGCAAAATAAACTCATTTTAGTTTTATAAAATGCAGACAAGAATTCAACTGTAAAGAGCCCTTATTTTTATTTTAAATGATTTAATCTTTTGCCTTTATATAACCTTTTAATATTATCTTTTAATAAAGTGAGTAGGCTACTTTTGGCATTGTGAAGACGGCAGAAAATATCATTTTTCAAACCAATATATATATGTATATTGCATGCTAAGTACAAGACAGGAAGTTTTATTTGGAAAATACTTATGTCAGGCTACCAATCAGAAGGCTGGTCTGCATTATTTTATTCAAGTGAACTCTTTAAAAATGAGAGATACACAGGCAGCAAGAGAGAGGGGTGAAGGGCTGAGAGAAAATAAATGGAAAGAAATTGAAAAATACATGTCTGTAAAAGTAAATTTCAGACTTTTTCTAGCATTTAATTATATATACATGAGTTGGGAGGTCTGACTGTTTTAGTAATGATCTCAGTACAATAGTCCAGTATGACAGAGTTGAGTATATTAAGTAATGCTCTGCTTATGCCAATTTCCCTGTAAAACTGACAAAGTACTAACCAAAAACATTCCTTTCATCTATGGTAGTCACTACATTTCTGGGGCTCTGATTCACTTTAAATTGCATATTTAGTATCAGAAAGAAAAATGTTTCAGGGAAGAGTAGTTTAATCTCAAAGACATTGATTTGGTTACGTAATAGTCAGATGAGCCCAATTAGACCCAAGTTCAAAGCTTCTGCTCTGTCCTGACTTAAGCAATTCTGACATAGCTTCTTTAACTCAGGTGTTACATCCACTGCAAGCTGTTGAGCTCACTCATTCAGCTCTGTCACTGGGTTTTATTGGGAATATGGCGGGTTTTTTTGCATTATTGATGAAGTGGCTGACAGCAAAATGTTTCCGTAATGATCTCAAACTGTAGAATCATATACAACACTGCACTTAGCACAACCGAGAACACCAAAACAGGTCCCATATCAGACTGCCAAACACAACTGCGGCCATTTTACACCCCAACAGCAGAAGAGACAACTTTCTAGATGCTCAGAGGTCCTTCTGTGATTTCTACCCTTTGTCCTTATATCTTAAGGGAAGGCAATGATAGTTGGATGATAGATACTGGCCTATAATTATTGGAAATATAAGCTGTACATACACAAAAGTGTTTTTTGGCTGCCATACAAGAGGGCAGACTTTGGAACTTAAACAGAAATACAATAACCCCCCTCCAGCTCTTTGGCTGGAAGTCTGAGATGAGGTATCCATTCAACCTGTGCCCAAAGTTCCCTTTTCCTAAGGATACAGTTATATCACTTTACTCATCCTTACACCCTTGACCACATCTGATCATATGTAAAATCCATCTCCTTAATAATACTGTATCCAGAGAATAATAATATACACAGAATGTCCATTTCTTTGTTGCTTTTATGACAGGGAGTAATCCTGACTTTACATGGCACTGATGGCCACTGACAAACACAGATTATTTTATTTTATTTATTCCACAGTAATATTAACTCTCAGATTGCACATTATACTTTAATAAATGCTGTGTGTATGAGAGAAAGTGTGTGTGTGTGTGTGTGAGAGAGAGAGAGAGAGAGAGAGAGAAAGAGAGAGAGAGAGAGAGAGGTGGAGAGAGAGAGGGATGGGAGAGAGAGAGAAAAAGAGAGAGAGAGAGAGAGAGAGAGAGAGAGAGAGAGAGAGAGAGAGACTGTAGAACTAAGAAAGAAATAAATTTGGCCTTCCAAAGCAACTGGTGGGTAAATATTAACAAACAAAGCTGCCTGGGCTCAGAACTGGTTCTGGCCACAGAATTGGTTCTAGGCACAGAACATCTAGGAGAATGGAGATTTAATTGTAAGTAAGACAGAGGCAGCCCTATAGTAGTTAGGGAATAGCACCCGTGTATCCAAAATGATACACTCAGCCTGCTCTTTGATGGAAGAATGGATGCCGCCATTCTCCAGGGCTGGTCGCTTCCACATTATATGTTCCAGGCACATTGTATCCTTCTTCTATCCTATCTGGTAGTTTTATAAGCTCGCTGCCCAGATTTCTCAACTATAGTTTAAATGCACCTGTGTGTCCATGTGTTGCTAGTTTATAATGATAAATTCATAGATGATAATATTTGATTTGTGTACATGAGCTTTCTATCAGTCTGTACCTCCTAGGTTACACTGGTCAGAGTCTCTTGATCATGCACACAAACATCGTACAGAGTCATCCATCCTTAGAACATCCACAGGAAATGGAGCCAACTCCCACTCCATTCAGAATACGGGGCAGACCAAGATCCATGTATTTCATTACTGCTATTATTTATCCCACCGTGAACACCTATGAGCTTTTAAATTAGTTGATGTGGAGGAGTCCAAATTCTGAAAAGAGAAATAGTCTGAGACCATTTTGAAGATTTCTCAAGCACACCCGTTTTAATAATTACAAACTCTAGGGAATACATGTTTATTGTCCTTAGAGGATCCATATTCAGAAGAACAACTGAAGACAAAAGAAATATTCCTCTATGCAAGCAGCACATTAGCTATTTTGCTGATAAATAAACAGGTCTTTAACTACTGGATAACACCCTCTTTGTGGCCACTCTGACAGTCACGTCTACTCATCCCTCTGCTATCGACTGAATCAGCTCAGCAGGCAATTCAATTTGTCATTAAGACAACTGAAAATGCCAGATTGACTCTTTTCTGATCTGTGTCATATAAACACAATTATTGTTAAAGTGTTCTCTAGTCCCCCATATGACTACGGGAAAGTAAAACCTGATTCCTTTTTTTTTTTTTTTTTTTTCTTCCAAATTTGACTGACTGGAAAGGCAATAAAGCGGCTTCATAATCGATTTGCCTAATAGAACTAGTTCTTTGAATCAACAGGTTTGGGGATGAAACCTAAGGAACACAAAATTCTTGAAATACTCAAACTTGACTATCTGAAGCTAAACTGACTTAGGGTTGGTGACGCGATGTCTGCAAAATACATTTAGTCTCTTCAAATGAAGAAGAAGAAAAAAATGCAGCTTTGGCTGGGCATAAGACATTGTGAAAATAAGAAACTGAACCCCAGACATTCCAATGACCTGTGTGTGTTATATAATTTTCACCCAAGCCGTGTAATGGGAAGGGAGTCCTTGTACTCCCATGTTTACGTACGATCAGTTAAAGTATGTCTCTGAGACAAGACCCATGATGACCTGGGTACTTAGCTCCTTTCCTTATTCTCTAAGTGTCTCACGAATATCATCCCATTACTCTTCAAAACTATCCAGGCAAGAAATCATACAACTCATCTCAAAAATGATCCTTGACAGTGAGTGCGAATTTATAGCCTCCAATAAGTGTGTATACTATATGTGCGCTGAAGAATCTTCCCCACCCCGGTTTTGATGCTGGAGACCCAGAGAGTTAGTGAGAGATTAAGACACCACCTCAACAGGATGGGAAGAAAGCCTATGTCAAGAAGTTGTTTGTGGGTCACTTTCCAACATGTTTGTTTTACAAATTAGCATTAAACTCTCAAATAACAGTAGCTTGGTGTGGATTTTCTCTGAAGCAAACATGAGGCTCTAAATATTTAACTGTATTAAGGGCTCCCTTTTCTATTTACATAATAATATATAATGTTTATCTTTGTAGCACTGTAACAATCTCAGTAACCATTTCTAAGAGGGTTCTAATGAAAGGACCATCACTTTAGAATCACTAATCTATGTTAATGTCAATTCGGTCAGGGTCTTGTAACGGCTTTTACGATTTCAACCCTGATAGGTCAGAGAGAGTAGATGGGAAAATATCCTTAATAAAATTGTTAGAAGCTACAGGTGGGAAATAAAGAAGCTCTTGTGACCTATAACCTTATCCCTTTCTAAAGTCACCTGTGAGCACTACCGGCTTCAGCAGCTGGAATTAGATAGCACACTGGTGGCTTTCCAGTCTCGGCTTTTACACTTTGATGTTATCATCTTCAGTGAAGAACAAATGAAGGGAACAGAGTCTGCCAAGCTGCTCTCTTTGGGTTTAATCAGCCCACTCAACCACATGAGTCACTCTGCATTAGCAGTCTTTTATTCCCATTAATAAACAGTGCACGTGTTGTTTTGATGGTCTGCTTGTAAACAAACATCAGACTCTCCACAGGCTGTATTTGTGCATCAGCTACGCTTTATAGCAAGTGCATCTTAATGAATACTTTCCCTTTAAATCTTTAATCCTCAGCCAGATCAACATTATAGTGACAGTTGTCTTAAAATCTGCTTCAAACATTAGCTCAGTCTCTGTACCATAGTGCTCTATACACTGCTAAAGACACACAGGCAAAGTTTTGACCAGATAAGGGTCCTGGAACTGCTGAGTTCATTGAGCAGGTAGGAGCCTCTGTGAGTTCCTGCCACAGAGTAGTAAGCTTTGGCTTTCCTCTGATCTCAGAGCCCTCAAGTGTGATTCAAAGCTTCCATATTTCTGCCATATGCATTTGGATCTGTTTAACTACCTTGTTTCCTTTTGTTTGAGAAAATATAGTATGACATATATTTTCCTCCACCTGAAAGAGAGAAAGACTATGGTAGGTAGGATGTCACTACTATGTATTTTAAACACACACACACACACACACACACACACACACACACACACACGAATTTTTAATGACTTTCATCTTTAGTTAGGAAAAATATAATATATAAAATAACAGTGTTGATAAGATAAAATATTTCTCTCAAGAGTAATTACACAATATATAAATATATAAAATAATTCTCTCAAGAGTAATAAAAGATAATTGCGATTCTATTTTATCTTTTCGCAAATTATGAGAAGCATATTTCCAGTTAATATAGTATACACAAGTTAATATTTCAAAAATGATATTTCAAAACAATATTGATATTTTAAAATGTATTTCCAGTCTGTCACTTCATAACTGTCATGGACAAAGCTAAAATCGGTCCCTTATATTCTGAGTAGCATGGCCATTTTCATTCAATTAATTTCCCCAAAAAGTTGATCATTTTGTAGAGGTTTTCCATTGTTACCTGAAGATAAATGTATAGATTTTATTTGCTGCCGGGCAGACACATAATGCTAAGTTTCAAAGTTAAAACCTCAAGCGTTGTCATAACATTTCCACTTATTCCCATGGATAGGACAACTTGGTTAAAAATAGATGGTTGAGCGAACGGTTTATTTGACAAATTATGTCAAATGTTTGTTTTCTGAAATCCAAAGAACTGGTTGAGTGTGATTGTACTTCATGTTAGGAAAATAAATAAATATGAGACTAAGGAAGGTCTATCATTAATTTGTCAGAAAAGCAAGTTGTCATATCTGAAATTAATGTCCTCAAAGCTCTATTTTCAACAGCAAAGGGGCACTGTTGCTAATAGACTTCAGAGCTTGAAATAAATAAATCTGTGGAATCCTGTTGCATCTCTTGGGGTGTGACATTTGACAGTCTTTTATAGCACAGAACGAAACAAGTTTGTGAGCTGGAATTCAATTGTGGAGTATTGATTCCTTGCATCAGTCATTACTCCCTGCTGATTGACAGGTGAAAATTGGTTACGTTAAGTATTTCATATGTTATATTGGCTGACATTTGCTTGCCTGCTCCTGTGTCAATATTGTTGTAAAGATCTCCAGCTTTATGAGATAGCAATAGACACCGACTGTGGCTTTTGTGTGATGTTCCAGTGTTTTTCCTGACATAATTTAAGACATATTAAAAACCAGCAGCATCTTCCCTCTTGAGAAGCTTAATGCCAATATTATTGTCTTCCAGGGGAAGATCATGTATGCTCATAATCGGGTGCTAATTTCCACCCGTACGCTCATGTTTAGGCATTAGGCACTATAACTGTAAAATTGAGCCTTCTTGATTGATTCATGTCAAGCCTCAGCTCCTGCAGGGGAAGTCATCCTGCTGACCCTTTTTACACTAAAAGAAGAGATTTGTGTTCCATTCTTTCACCTGGAACCATCAAATTGACTGAATAATCTGTAATACATTAGTGCTGACATTTGTTAGAAGAGAATTAAACAAGACACAGTGATCATTCTCCAGAATAAAAAATTGTGTTTGATTTCCAGCAGGGTTCTATTAAAGGGACAACAGGATCTGTTCTTCCAAGGTGGAAATCTGTGAGTGTTCCCTGCATTAATGAATTAACACTTTCACTGTTTATAAGACTTAATTCTACAGTCTTAGTCTTAAAGGACAGGGGTCCTGATGTGTGGTCAATCTACATTTGGAGCCACAATAAGATTGTTAATGAAAAAGATCCCTTTATCTTTGATGTTTTTGCTTTGCTAATATGGTGATATGAAGAGTCATGTTGCTCATTGCAATATATAAGACCATTGTGGAAAGGTACTCTGCTGCCTACTTTGGAACTCATTCAGAACTGTGAAGAAATCAATAAGTTAAGTATCAAAGTGCTGAATTTGAATCTTGCTTTTTATTGTGTCTTTGAATTTAGGCCATGGAATGTCTTACAGCTTATTCCGTTTGCTTTAAATCATGTGAGAACCATTATATCTGAACTTGGATTTCTTATTCATTGGGCTTCATTCACAGCACCTGCTCACTAACTCTGTCTGCCAAATACAGGGCTGAGTCATATTACACTCTGGAGTTTACTCCTGTGGACACTATAAAAACCACCGCATTTTACATCTGACTTGTTTGTGTAGAAGCACTTTTCAAGACGATTTTTTTCATAAGTGATTTGTGTGATTATGTTTTCCATTATGTGTTCCCACTTCTCAGAAGTGCCACTTAAGAATGGACCTTTTCCACTTTTGCTTGCATTTGTTGAAGCAATTGTCAAGTTTATTAATTGGGGTCATTTCAAAGTGCTAACACACTTCTCTCCCAGATACTTCAGATGGTGTAGAGTAGGTTTTGGTAAGAAAATTGAGCAAGTTTTACAAGAAGTAATGAGGACAAAGCAAAATTTTCTCTTCCTTGATTATAATGTGCCCAACAGGTAATCAATGAGCAAGTGGAGAAAAAAAAA
>JANHMN010000001.1:28775960-28829154 GCA_030674055.1 Rhabdomys pumilio
AACTTGATTTCTTACATAGTGAATCAGGACTCACAGACATCAAAAAGATCCCAGTCTATAATGGTGGTGACCAACATCCCATGGCTATAAAATGTCTACAGTTCAGAACTTGGTTTGGAAATAACCAGTATAAACTGAGAATATATTCTGTCATAGTACTAAAAATAGATATATTTTCTTCTTTCAGCAGAAAACACATACAAAATGAAAACTCCAAAAACAATGAACATTTTCAGTAGCCACATTGTCTCCAAGGCTTACATAGACCAGGCCTTACTGGATTAATGATGGATAAAATAATCTAAGATATGAACTATAAATATAAGATGAAGGGTAGACATTTTAGTATATCAGATAGCAAGACAGATATCAAAATCTATTAAGTTCTTTTCAAAAAGATTCAAGAGTCAACTTAAGATGTTCTTACTGGTGAAAGAGATATGTTCTACTTTATACTGGATACAGAGAGTCACAGAGTAAATCTTTAGAATTTGAAAATGAAAGCTAGGTTTTAATCTGATGAAGAGGACAGAAAAAAATTACATCTAAAACTGAGTGAGAACAATAGCAAACCAACACAAGGGGATGGTGAGGTGTCTCAGCCTGTAAAGACAAGGCTGGTGACCAGAGTTCAATGCCCAGACCCTGGAAAGAGAACTGATTCCACAAAGATTTCTTCTGACCATTACATATTCATCAAAAAACATAAACCTCTATACCTACCCCTATCTCTGTCTCTGTCTCTCTCTCTCTCTCTCTCTCTCTCTTACACACACACACACACACACACACACACACAAATTATAAATAAAAACCTTTAGCTTGTATCTATTTTCCTAATGTGAATATGGTTAAATCAATAGTAAATGATGAAAATATCATCTTTATGAAAAGTTTCTGAGTAGTGAATATAAGCAAACGACTAGAAAATAATCCATTTATAGACTTATACCAATAAATCAATAAACTAATCATTATCAAGAAATACTAATTTCACAAAAAGAAATACAAATATTCTTTGCCTGTATGCTATTATACTAATTATATTATATATACTATATACTATGCCATATATAATATGAACTATATTTTATATACTATAAACTATACTATATTTGCCCTATGAAATATACTATATATACTATGAGCTATATATTATATACTATGAACTATATACTATATACTGTATATACAATATACTACTATATACTAAATGCTACATACTATATACCATGTACTATATTGTATATACTATGAGCTATGTAGTCCTTCCAAAAGAATGCCAGAGGCACAGAATCTAATTATGCTGGATCTATCTACCAATGTTTTTTGCTTGTGGCATGGCATGTCCTGTATCCCAGGCTGTTCTGAGATCTGTAAACCTACTGCCCTAGTCTAAGGGCTGGCTTTCTGGCCATGAGCTGCCACCTGACTCTAGCTTGTTCAGGAAACACAAATCAGAGAAAATGGATGTGAATGTTAAGTATGAGTAGGCAGCCAGAAAAACTACCCCTCTGAGAATCTCCCTTTTCTTCCTCCTACCCTTTGATCTCCTGCTCTCTGAAGCACAATGTGCCTTCCCTCCAAGTGACCCACTGCCCGAGGAAGCTGAGAGCAGTATCTCATCTTGATCTTAAACTCTGCAACTCCCAAACTGTGAAAAATAAATTTCTGTTTAAAATTTATCCACTAAACGAGCATAAAATGGACTACATTTGCCTATGGTTATTTTCTTTTAATTTGTCTAAGATTTATTCTTTCTTTCAAAGTAAATGATAGAATGCTAAATAACACTGAAGTTATCACTTACTTGGTTACACAACCACTTTACAGAGAGAGTGCATGTACATAGATTTAGTGGAGGGAGGCTAAACTCAAGAATCTCAACGAAGAATTAGAAAACCCTCAGAAGATGAAACAACAAGTTCTTGATGATCGACTAAGTGTGGGCTTGGAAGAGTCATGAATTTACGAGATCTCCCCCTCACCCCCTACTCTGCTCTTCCTCCTCCTCCTCTTCCTCCTTCTCTTCCACATCCCTCTCCCTCTCTCTTTGCAAACTAGAGGATAATTACTCTATAGTTATTCAAACAAACCCATTCAAGAAAATTGCACATGTCCTGAAATTGCCATTAAGTCACTGATAATATCGTTTTTTACTCAGTGTTTACAGAACTTATTGACTACACACCTGCTTGTAAATATTGATCTCAATGAGTTTATCAAAAGTTCAAAATTATGACGCACCATACCACCGTTAAATATCTCAATCTTATTATCAGTATATTAACCCTATAAGAAAAAAAAAATGACAGTACTCCAATTTATTCAGCAGTTTTAGGTCTCTATGGCTTAATAATTTTCCTTAACAAATGCATCATGTCTGTTAGTTAACACAGGTTGACTGTAACAGTATATTTATTAAAAAATATATATATTTGGTGTTTGAGGCTGGTGATTCTCTTTAGTACAACAAAAGATTAACTAATAAAAACTTACATTAGCAAAACTATGGGTAATCTTCAAAAGAAACAAGATTTTTCTGATATTACAAATATGTTGGAAAGGTAATCCAGAGACATGGGGATCCATCCTATTTGCAGACACCAAATCAGACACTATTGCTGATGCCAAGAAGCTCTTGCTGACAGGAGCCTGGTATAGCTGTTCCCTGAGATGCTCTGCCAGAGTCTGACCAATGCAGATGCTTGCAGCCAACCATTGGACTGAGTACAGTGACCCCAATGGAGGAGTTAGGGGAAGGTCTGAAGAAGCTGAAGGGGTTTGCAACCCCATAGGAAGAACAACAATATCAAGTAACCAGACCCCTGCCCCAAGAGCTCCCAGTGACTAAACCACCAACCAGAGTACACATGGAAGGACCCATGGCTCCAGCTGCACATGTAGCAGAGGATGGCCTTATCTGACATCAATGGGAGAGAAGGCCCTTGGTCCTATGAGGGCTCAATATCCCAGAATAGGGAAATGCTAGGGCAGTGAGACAGGAGAGGGTGGATGGGTAGGGAAGCACCCTCCTAGAAGCAGGGGGAGGAAGATGGGATAAAGGATTGTGAAGGGGAAACCGAGAAGAGGGGATAACATTTCAAATGTAAATAAATAAAACAACCAGTTAAAAAAGAAAAAATAATAATGACAAAATAATTAATTAATTAAAAAAAGAATATGTCCATCAGTAAGCCATTTTTTTGCAGATGAAGATGTAGAACTCTCGGCTCCTCCTGCACCATGCCTGCCTGGATGCTGCTGCTCTCCCACCTTGATGATAATGGACTGAACCTCTGAACCTGGAAGCCAGCCCCAATTAAATGTTGTCCTTTATAAGACTTGCCTTGGTCATGGTGTCTGTTCGCAGCAGGAAAGCCCTAACTAAGACAGTGCTGTATCTGCAGTTCTATAAAGCATTGACTGGATCTAACCCACCTCATGTGTCGTAGGCAGGATACAGAGAGGTATCCATGACTAAGCAGCAGTGCTTATGGCTAGCTTCATCTCTGGGGAGAACTCAGCATTACACAGTGCTCATTAAATCAGCTGCAGATGGTCTCTAGGAAGATTACTTTTCTTTCCCTCTGTTCATGCCAATCCTTGTGTCTTCATCAGCACAGATGTACACACCTAGAAAAGAAAATGACATTTTCAGAATGTATATGCTGGAGAGGGTTAACATGTGTGGCATGAAATATGCAGCAGGCAAACACCCTGGAGCAAACACAATGGAGACAGAAGTCAGGGATGTTAGCTTGCTTTCCTGTCGGTAAGTCCCTCAAACATACTCAGCCTTCCCAGAAGTTAATTAAATAAAACAGTGGACACCCTTGACCTTCCAGGTCTCTGTTTTCAGTGATGTCTCTCACAAAAACCTGAAAGGTTCCATAATAACAAGTTGAATAGTTCATTGTAAGTCAATAGTAAGATGTGGCTGCCAGGTGATGGTGATGATGATGATGATGATGATGATGATGATGATGATGATGATGATATACAGTAAGTTGAAGCAATTTTTTTGTATCTTCCACTGGCCAGACCACATGTGGAGTGTGGCTTGAGGTAGCACACTGACAAGGCCCAAGGCATTTTTACACTGAAAGTAATTAAACAAAATTAAATAGCTTCAGAGAAGAAAATAACTCTTTTTTTTTTCAGAGAAGAAAAGAAAAAGCCTATTCATTCAGAAAAACAAGACAGTTGTTTCAAATACATATAGTTTGTAGATAAGAAATTAAAATTAGTTTGATTAACTCTATGGGCAGGGCAAGAATCAACAAATTGAAGGTTTAGAGAAGTCAGCTACATGGTTTTTGAAAATCCTCATGGACTTGTTTCACACCCGAAATGTGAAATTTGAAGTAGGTTATCTCCAGAGAGGAAAACCTATGACCACTAAGTTTTTAAGCCAACACAATTCCTAAATCCTTTCTAAATATTTATTCCTATAGCAGAGATAACTAGTTCTTGCCCCTCATCAAAGATGCTTCTTTTTGCAGCAAACAGAGACCATTACAGAAAAATATACAACAAGCCAAAATACAGAGAACAACTGCCATGGTTGTGCTGCCTGAGCTGACATACTGACAATGTAATTCCTACAGAGAAGGCCCAGGCAGAGTGAACAAAAAGAAATTCAGACCCAGAAAACCGAGAAGTCTACTGTCATGTTGTGTCTTGTAGACATGTCAGGGAAGCTAATGCCATGAGACCTCAACAGTATGGGAACCTGAACAAAGATCAGAACAAGCACGACCCCAATAGACAATCTAACATGATAAGGAGAAATCTCATGGGGTAACAGTCCTGAAACTAAGAACTGCAGGGAACTAAGGGTGGAGAAAGAGGAAACTATAGTCTTCCCTAGGGATATGTCCCTTAATTGGTTATTATCTACCAAGCAGTCAGTCTTGACATCACAAATACAAGTAACAGTAAACTGATCCAACAGGTTGTAGTTACGTATTTATGGAGATGAATATATAATATAAACAATTTTTAAAGGAAGCCAAATATTTGAATAACAAGCTATATGTAACTTGAATAAAAATGGTTCCCCTGGGCTCATAGATTTGAATCATTGGACACTAAGAAGTGTCAATATTTGAAAGGATTAATACGAAAGAGAAGTATGTCACAAAGGGGTGGGTTTTGAGGTTTCAGAAGCCCAAACCAGGTTCAGTCTCTCTCTCTCTCTCCCTCTCTCTCTCTGCCTCTATACCTATCTCCTGACTTAATTATCAGCTACCATGTGTCCCCGTGTGCCTCCTTGCTCTCTGCTTTGAGAATAATAGACTAACCCTGTGAAAACGTAAACAAGCCCCATTTAAATGTTCTCTTTTATAACAGCTGCCGTGGTCATAGTGTCTCTTCACAGCAATAGAACACCAAGAGATTAGCAATTAAGTAAATAGTAACCAAGATACAACCCACAGAGCGACAGAGCCACATACTGTTGCTAATTCTATAGGTTGTTCTCCACAAACTGAAAGCAAGTTTCCATTGCTGAAGACAAAGCTTACATAACTCACTGAAAAGGGAAATGTCTTTTCCAGTGTTTGATACTGGAAGGTACTCTCCACATTATCAAAATATACATGTAAACACAAATCCTTTATCTATAATGATGCTGTAATGATACCTTCAAGATATGCTAGTGCCTTGGTCGCAGAACCATTGTTGGAGTAACCAACCAACAACTGATTTGACTTAAGGCCCACTCTACAAGATGGAACTCATACTGGGCATTGGTTGTGTGACCAATATTCAGACACTAGATATCACAGGGACTTATGGTTCAACCAAATGATACTGATGTAAAAAGGAAAAAAAATGTAGTGACTAAATGACTCCTAACGGTATTCTGCTATATTCACAGATCAGGGCCTTGTTCAACCATCATCAAAGGAGCTGCCTTGTGCAGAAGATGGGAACAAATACAGAGACCCACAGCCAGGCACTGCGCAGAGTAAGAGACTTGAAAAACTCAGACCTAATGGTAAATGACCATCAAATCTCCCTCACAGGCAAAAGAATACCCCAGAAGAAGAATAGTTGGCCAACATATAATGGATCCCACAGAACTTTTGTATGCTTTTATTTAGTTGGAAGGGTTTGTGTGTTCATTTCATTTTTTTCCTTTTGCGTGTTGTTTTGTTTTCTTGGTCTTAGAGGATTTTGTTATTGTGTTGGGTTTTTGTTTGTATTGTGGTGAAGAAAAAGAATATGACTAAGTATATTTAAATTTAAAATATGTTTTAAGTGATAAAAATACTTCAACACTTATTTTATCCTATACAGAGTAAAACTGAGGTCAATTTATCTCAAAAAAAGCAATGTAAGACAATAATTTAGGGTATAATATTTCAATAGTTTAAAATATAAATAAACACAGAAAATACTCATTCCATCACTTTTAACAAGTTAAAATCAGCTAGAACAGTCAAAAATTTGGAAATACAATAAATTCTTAATGTTTTTCTTTAGGAAGAAAGTTCCAGAACTAATTTCATGTTTTTTTTTAAAACTTTTTTGATGACATTTGCATATGCTAGAAGAAACATGTTGAGGCAACATTTGATCTACTGAATAATTAATAAGCTAATCCTTTTGTTAGTTTATGATGTGTAGACGAAGAATAAATTATAAATATAATTTTGATGATTAAGAAAACATTATTCAGAGATATCAGCATTGCATGGTCACATATTTTGAAGTGGATACTTGCAATCTATACTAAAAGTAGTCACCTAGTATACCTGGCTGTCAGAGCTCTTTCATCTGCCTTGCTTGTCTTTTTATTGACCGGAATTATCAGTGAGCATTATAGAATGTCACAAATTTATAACAATAAAATTAAATTCAATTACTGATGAATTTGTTTTTTGTTAAAATTCATTAACCCCAAATTATAATTGACTCTCTCATGTGTAAATGACAAAGCAGATGTTAACATGCATTGGTGTCAACTTTGTGATAGCCTCAAAGACCAGCATGGATTTTGTCTTAACTTTGGCATTCAGTTCAAACTACTTTTCTTCCTTACAAGATCTAGCTTGTAAGATGGTTTTCTTCACCCAGCCAGCTTGGGGATTTTCTCTCGTTGTTGGCACTGTTAAGTGAGTCATGACTTAAAGGCATGCTCTTCCTATCAGAATGTAATTAGTAGCTTAAACTTTTTCAGAATTGCTGTATCAGCCATTCTAAAAAAAAAAAATTATGCCAGATACTCTTTTAGATTAAAAAAAAATCCACAATTAGTTCATGCAGTCCACTAAAAGCAAGGGTTTCTTAGATTCTAAGAGTTAAGTAAAGTGCTGTAGAGGTAATAGGTATACATTCGTCTGAGTGAATAAATCGATCAATTTAGGAACATCAACCACCCATAGCCTAACTCAGTCTGCAATGCCCCTGGGTAGAATAATGACAAAATAGAATTTTCTACATAATTTTTCTCATCTTTTATGAAACTTTAACATGTAAATATAAATACTTCCCCCCTCTATTTCAATTATCATCTGTTTCATATAAGGGGTTGAAATTAACAAATCTCTCATAAGTTAATCCACAACATGGTATCTTCTTCATCAGCTCACAAAACAATATGTATTATTTGACACTTCATCCTGACTCCTGAGAAAAGCCTAGGAAACGGATCTGACTGCAGGGTGCCGGTCATACTTTGTTCTTGCAAGAAGAGAAATATGCTTTTTGTTGTTGTTGTTGTTGTTTTTACATTTTCTAAGTTATCTTGGGAGCAAAATTGCCTGCAGGTACAAATGGGTTTAGTTGCCCATGTCCATCTTGTGGTGTCACCTGCTAAGGTAAAGAGTCTGGAATAGCTCAGACACATTATGGATGGGTGGCCTTTTGTTTACGGCAGACAAAGCCCAAATCCTGAGGATTACTGGCAGATATCATATTACACACAAGATGGAGTTACTATTATTCTCCTCTAAGACATATAGTGTCTCCCTTGGGCAGAGAAAAGAACGTATAGCCAATCACAAGAAGACAGAATCCATTAAAGATTTATGCAAGCCTGAATTACTGAGCTTTAAACTATTTTCTTTCCTTTTTTCTCCCCTCCCCCTTTTTTCTTTAATAGAGAGCTGTTTCTTCCTGAACAGCCAAGCTGATGTAGATAGTATCACTAATAATCCTTGGCTTAGGCATGGGGCTTCTAAATGACTTGAATTAGGCTGAAAGATAGGCTGTTTGACTCCCTTCCTCTTTGTTTCTGTTCCTAAGGCTCTGTCACCAAATGTCCTACTAAACAGGAGTTTGTGTGGACTTGAGGACTCTGTGTTTAAGTTGTCTTTTAAGCATAGTCAATGAAACAGCTTTGAAGCTGTTGAACTGTGTAAATGTTATATTAACATTTTCTCTCACAATTAGAGACATTTACATGATCTTGTTGAAATAGCTTTTGCAGAGGGAGGAAAGACACCAGAAGGGAAGGTACACAGTGAGCTGAAAAGGCAACGGTGTGCTCTATTTATTTAGTTTCTGAAATAAATCACCCCGGACTTTTCATGTACACTTCCAGAGGATGGTGGTTAAGAATAGACAAACAAAGGGAACTGTGAGAAATCATTTCATTTTGCTCCTTTGTTACATTAGATCACTTCATTCCCACATTTCACTCGGTTTGCATAAGGAGATTTGGCCGACGCAGCGGGTTCTTTAAATTTGCTATCTAATAACAAGGCCTTGAGAAGCTCATTCTAAAGACCTTAGACTCATGGGTGATGATTCAAAAATTATGAAACTACAAGGAGTTGTCCAGTTATAAGAAGAAAAGCAAATAAAGTAAATTAGACATTAATCCAAAGTATTCCCAACTATCCATGTCCCTATTTAACAGAAATCATAATGTGCTCCCAAATTGAAAAGCGATTGGAATCATTCCAGTAACTACATGTGTCACTGCATGCATTCTGATGAACAGGTGAGGAAAGGGAGGTAGAATCACTTCGACTCTAAGGAAATATTTTAATAGTCTAATTTGGTTCCTCTCTGCACACAGAGGCACAAGTTACTGATTCATACCGTAAGTAAAATTTCCTACTTTCACACTGATGTTACCAAATTTATTGTCTCTGAAGCTGAGTAACTATCATCTTAACATTAGTTATGTTCCCGTAGGGTTACTTGATCCTCAAGGCTTCTATTCAATGACAGCTATGTCATATCACTCATAAGACATATAAAAAACATAGTCAAGATGTAGCCCCTGCTCAACAAGTATGACTTCTCCTCTTGTCTGTTGCTTTCTTTCCAACACAGCAGATATACAAGATGGAGAGAGAGACAGAGTGGGGGAGGGGAGAAGAACATGGTTGCGTGTCTGTGTATATGCTGATGAAGGTAGATAGACACTAATGTGTGTGTGGACATAAAAGCCTCAGGCTGACATTAGTTTGTGTGTGTGTGTGTGTGTGTGTGTGTGTGTGTGTGTGTGTGTGTGTTTTCTGTTATCCTCTACATTATGTTTTAAGACAAGGTATTTTATGAAACCTAGCTTACTAATTTGGCTAGATTGACTGGTCAGCAACTCTCAGTAAAACTTTCTTCTTCCCCAGTGCTAAGATAACAGGTGTCTACTGCTGTGCTCCTTATGTGAGTTCTGGAGGCCTAACTAAAGTCTCCATGTTTGTGCAACAAAAACTTTACAAACTGAGCATCTCCTCAGCCTAAGATTAAAATAACAACAAAAATTCAGTGCTCAGACACGAAAACATAGCATCAGAGTTGCGGGACCAAAAAAAAAAAAAAAATGATTCCTGAAATACACATAACTATCAAGTGAGTCAACAAATTAAATAAAATTTGCTCAAAGAATTAAAAGTAGAATAATATGGGTTAGATGGGTGAAACCTATAAACTATTCCCTTTGATGTTCATCATGCAAACTAAAATCTCAGTAAATTTGATTAATAAAATATTAGCACAAATTATATTAATTAATTCTCATGGGAAATTTTATGGTATTTGATACAATGTGCTCAAATGAAAACAAAACTGAGAAGCTAAGTGAGTTCATTTTAATCCAATAAATTGCCAGTTGTGATGTTCTTGAAGTCATCATCTTCTTTTTTTTTTTTTTTTTTTTTTGGTTTTTTTGGTTTTTCGTGACAGGGTTTCTCTGTGTAGCCCTGGTTGTCCTGGAACTCACTCTGTAGACCAGGCTGGCCTCTGCCTCCCAAGTGCTGGGATTAAAACCGTGCGCCACCACTGCCCAGTGAAGTTTTCTTCTTCTTAACTATTTATGAACAGTGTATTGCCTAGCAAATGAATCTATTTAAAGATGCTTTCAATCATTACAAAAAATAGGAAATTTTACTGGCAAGCACTACACTTCCTTATTTGTTTGTTTAAGTTTTCATTGATGATAAATAGCATTTAAGTGAGATGATGTTTAAATATTTGAATTTCCAGAAAAAGTGAATTCCATAAACAATGAGAAAATTTACAATATAAGTCATTTGGGAGTGGGAAATGGAGTCTGAGAAAGATGCATGAGTTTATGAATCCACGAATCAGAGAAAAAGTATTTCCTAAGTTAATAAACTTACAGAACAGTACTACGTGACCAATAGCGTTGAATTTGAGCAGAGGCACCAGGCACCTAAAGCAACAACTGAGAGCGCACATTTGGAAGCACAAACAGGAAATAGAGAGGGTTAAATTAAAATTTAATTAATCTTTTGAAACCTCAGAGCCCACCTCCAGTGACTCTTGCTTGTAAGAATATTCAAAATACCTTCTTCTGCCAATTTTGAAATATATACTGCATCATTGTTGATTACCATGCCCAGTTGTGAAATCAAACATTTACTCATCCTCTCTGGCTATGACTTTGTACCCATTGACTAACCAGTCCCATGCCTCATCATGCTGACATGCTCAGTGTCTGGGTGGGAACAACCATTCCACTCTTCACCTGTTTGAGGTACAGCATGCTAGTGGTATCTCGTTTTTAGTGTGTAATGATCAAATGGGGGTAAGGAGTGTTTCCAGTATGTCGAGGTGTGATATTTCTGATATTTATATAACATAAACCTTAA
The DNA here is from genome assembly GCA_030674055.1 of Rhabdomys pumilio. Lineage (NCBI taxonomy): Eukaryota > Metazoa > Chordata > Mammalia > Rodentia > Muridae > Rhabdomys > Rhabdomys pumilio. The sequence continues at coordinate 28,787,036 of JANHMN010000001.1, forward strand.
ATATCAGTCAAATTACAAGAAGAAAGTTCAAAGTGGATGGATAGGAATTGCAAAAGACATTATCTTATTCTATAGTGGGAATGTTTGTTGAACCCTAGATATTCAGATTTTTAAGGATAATTTTGATGTGTTAATACTTAATGAAAAAAACAATCTTGGCTATTCTGAATATGAGTCAAATCTTGGATCACTGATAACCTGCACTTTAGCTACATATATGTTCATCACTATGATAAATAATGTAACAGTCTTCTGTCTTTCAAAATACCAGTTGCTAAGTGTATAGAATTTGGTTTTCCTCTGTATTTGGCACTTTCTGTCATTTTAGGGTCTACTGTCTATGGCTGGACATTTATACATGAGGCTCTATCCCTGGTATTTTTTGCTTTGTAACTTACTGACATTTTTGATAGTCATTTTTCTCTTCAGTCCCATATTAGGATCCTAAGCTTCTTATACTATGTGGAAAATGAATAGTAATCTATGTGACATAAGAGGAGAAAATAGGTATAATTATCATTTTAGCATAGGAATCATAATAAAATATATCAAACTTGAAAATGACAATAATTTTATGTATAACACTTGAAGGATAAAATTCATTCAAAATAAAACCTATTTCAAAAGAATTATAGCCAAGAAGATGAAAGCTTTTTTTTTAGGAATACACACAAAATATTAACAAGAACATGTTCTTTACTTTCTTCTAGTTCAAGATCCCGGACAGAAATACAGAGATCAAGGGCACCAGAAAGCACAGACTCAACATAAAGATACTGAAGAATTTGGAAGATAATGAAGGGATTAATTCAGATTAAGGCAGCAGCACAATTTTCCCAAAAGTGCTACAGAGAAAAATTTTAATGTATTTATAGACCATGTTTGAATAACTAAAATATTTTTCTCCATTATCTTTTCTGTATCAAGCTCCAAGGTACGGATGAAATCTATCCTCATAATTTAAATTACAAATTTATGATGAGAAGAAACACCTACTGGAGCCCTCCTGAGGAGTCACAGAATACAAGAAGCTTTCAGGTTTCCTAAGATTAGGCTGTCAGTTATGTCACAAAACTAGGCATTTCTCAGTCAGAGCTTCTGCCTCAGCCTAAGAATGAAAGAAACGCTCCAGATAGGCAAGGTTTTCTGTGATTTCTCCCTATGATTTCCCAAGCATCTGTTGCAAAGCTAGTCTTTGCTGATATACTTCAAATTCATATTTCTCCCAAAGTTAATTAAATGATTTCATGTTTCTGTGATTTATATGTGATGATTTCTTTCCCTGGAAATCTATCCAGTCCTCCTCCATAGTATCTATCAGTCATACTTGATTTCCTTTTCTGAGCAGTCTGTATAAACAGAGATCAACCTTACTATGGTAAATACTGTTTCCCTTCTATTCATCCAGGCGGCTCAACTGAACTGCACATTAAGTATGAGCATGCTATCCACAGCAATGTCTGGGCAAGTGATGGACCTTGTTTAATTGTATCTATGAGCATCTGTTAAATGGTGTGGAAGAAAACACAGTCACGTCTCTGGTGTTGATAAGTATCTAAGAGGAAAGCTTGGGTGCAGAGGAATTTTAATCCAGCAACATGGACCTTCTAGTACTGTGTGACTTGGGTGGGATGTATAGATGCCCTTAGTATACACCTTTAATCCCTTTGGCTAGAACAGTTAAATAACACCCAAAATCCCAAACAATGACATTCTGTTAAGGGGCAGACAAAGTGACAAATCAGAGAAAGATTTGATAGAATGAGTCAGGGTTAAGAGAAAAGCTTTTTAAAAGCAGGTCAGGAAGAGAGAGTCAGCTGTCAGTGAGTTTGGAGTGGAGTCAGTTGGGAGTCCGTTCAGTGAGTGCATTACAATGGAATTGAATTAACTTCTGTGTTCACGCAGTTCACTACAGATCAGCAAAGGCAGTTGAAGCCAGAGAATAAGAAAAAAACCAGAAAATTAGAACAAATTGTTAGAATTAGTTTCAGGCTAAGCAAAACAATTTGGTGAGAAGCTGAGAGAAGCCAGATTGAATAGGTCAGCTTGAACAGGAGTTTGAGCCAGAAGAGCTAAGTTGAAATGGCTAGCCAAATATCAGAAATAACTAGGAAGGGATAAGTCTCAGAGATGACAATTACATCTGGTGAAGAAAGATGCAATTACACTTAGGATTGCTCAGTTCTGTCCAGCTAACAACTGTGCATCCCTGACAACTGGAAGCTGACAAAGGGGAAGTTAAGGAAAATGATGCAAAGGTATAGTAGAGAAGAAGAGCTGGGTATATGATTTGTTCTAGTCCTCGTTTCACAAGGGCTTGATTTGATTTTTGTGCCAATTCCTTGCTCTGTTCCAACTTCAAAACACATCTCGAGTGCAGAATATAACAGCTCAGGAATTCTTCCTTTGCCCTTGGAAATTGCCTAGGCCCAGACAGCCTTGCCAATTCATACATCACTCTATCACTGTAGTTAATTTAATTCTCCATCTTTACAGCTGTAGCATGAGCAAAGAGGTGAGCATGGTGGTATAGACCCACTTCTATGTTCCCTTTAACCTAGAAAACATACTAGTAACCAGCAAACATTAGTAACACAAATACAGAGGAAGAGATCAATGAAGAAGTGATTCAAACTATTTTTCATGAGCATTTTTGAGCAATTGCAATGTAAGGCCTTGGCAAGCATATGAAATCATTGCAAGCATTTAGGAAATAGATGGCATGCAAGTGAGTTGATGGAAAGAGATACACAAGTTTTCCTACTCAGTGTCAGAAGCATTTTATAAGAGTCTACTGAGTAACCCCAAAGTAATTAGCTAGAAGAAGCCATGATATGTATCACAGAAACTATGAAGAATTATTAGTAAAACAAATGTACCTAACCATTCAGCAACAGCAGTCCAGTCCACAAGAAACTTCAAGTCTCTGCCAATCAGTCCTAGCTCTGGAAGTGGCAAGAAGCCACAGAAATATCACAAGAAGTTCTTTGGTGGAGTCATGATAATGATCAGTGAAGAAGGCAAGGTAAACCAATGCCACAGCATCATCAGCAAAAAGCAGCATCAGCAAAGACCAATGAAGTGCAACAAAGAGTGGCAAGGCGAACCAATGCTACATACAAGGTGAATCAATACTACAGAGCCGTCCACTCTCTGTTAAGTTATACTTACATCCTCTCCAAACATCACATGTTCTCTCAAGTATCCGCTCCAGTAAAACATCACATGTCCTTCCACCAGGCAGCTTCTAAAATACCACCACATATCTGTTCTCACCAAAACATTCTCTCATGTGTCTGCTTCAGCAAAACATCCTCTCAAAAAGACAGTTTCCGCAAAAACATTACATGACACAACTGAGGCTCCAAAGAAACCAAAAATTTCCAATTCAAAAGTGTGATTATGGTTTTTTTTTCTTTGTATTACTTGATACACTATTTTATAATTTTTCTGTTTTATAATTATATATTAAATATTAAAATAGTTATTTGTATTTTACATTATATGTAAACAGCATGGTTTTGATAACCTTTGAGTTTTCAATATATTTTGGGTTTCTATTGAATTTTTAATTTTTTCCTATGCCTTCTTAAATTTACCAGGATATTTTAAGTAAAAATTCAAATAGGAGTATCCTATAGCTATCTCATGCAATTTGAGGCATTCTCTCTTAGAGGAAGGCACATATGGCTTAAGAAACTAAACTTGTAAGACTCTGAACACTTATGAAACTTATAATGGTCAGGACACTCACATTTAGAAGATTTACAAGACCCTTTTTTACAGTTGCAAAAGCAGAAACAGTTAAGTGTAAAGGCTTTCCTTGGGGAAGCTGCCTGCAAACTGGGCAGGGAGATTTCTTTCTCAAATGAGCAGAGCCCCAGTCTCCCTTCTGTATTTAAAACTCATGTATTGAACTAATGTCATAATATGTTGATGATCATTGAAACCTATTTTCATTTTTATTCAAATCTTTCTCATTTTTTATTTCTACTTTCATTTTCCATGGTATGGGTACCAGGCCAGCTAGTGGTACCTAGTGAAACTCTTTCTCAAAACTAACAACAACAAAACACCACCAGAACACTAATTAAATAAATGTATGCTTCTAAATTTCTAAATAGGATTGGTTTCTGGGTTTGTTGGTGGTTTTGTTTGGTTCTGTTTCTCAGACAGATTGCTGTTTAGTTAGAGAACATGACTGCCAGACTATTATGTGCCCAAAATTCAACTGTGCATCTGCTTAGAAATTACCTGTATTTCACAAGGGATGAACTTTTCATCCTATATTTACACTGAGAATTTCATCATTTTCATCTCCCTATTCTTTGTATTATTTTACAGTTCTCTTCCAAGCATACTGCTTTTACATATTTCTTGGAAGGGCTTTCCTTAGTGTTTTTTTGTGGGTTTTTTTGAGACAGGGTTTCTCTGTATAGCCCTGGCGGTACTGGAACTCACCGTGTAGACAAGGTTGGCCTTGAACTCAGAAATCTGCCTGCCTCTGCCTCCAAGTACTGGGATTCAAGGTGTGTGCCACCACCGCCTGGCCACATTTGCTCTTTTTATCATTGGATATGCTTCACCTAACGTAAGTAAGTAAGTAAGTAAGTAAGTAAGTAAGTAAGTAAGTTAGTAAGTAAGTAAGTAAGTAAGTAAGAGTATTGTTTGTAGCCTTGTTAATATGGCTACATCTATTTCCTAGGAGCCATTCTTTCCAGTATTTCACTTCTGTAGTTTGATAACCAATGAACATTCTGGTCTAACACATCAGGACATAAAATTAGCCAGTGCTTTTATCCTTCTTATGAGCAGTCACACCCATCCTCATTATGTTTATGCACTTTTCTTTTGTGAACTAATTTGACTGACTTACGTTACATTATTATTAGTTTGATCCATTAAATTTGTGTTAGTTGAAATTTACCATATGTTTTTCTATAATTCTATTGCCTCAGACTATGATTTGGGAGCATTAAAGATGTTAGCCATGGACAGAATTTTAACTTTCTCCTTGTCCTGTATAAGGACACTTGCTGTGTAATTAATTCTGTCTACAGTTCCTTCTCTTGCCACACCTGAAGCAGGGAATCTCCTCTTTGGCTTCCAGAGAGCTACACTGTTTAATGAACTTTTTCTTGCACCTCGTTGAGATAGTCTTGTACTCTTGATTGACTGGGCTAGTAAGGGAGAGCACGTAAGTGTCTTCCCACTGTGATATTAGTGTTAATTGCAATTTGACAGAAGCTAGAATCACCTACAAGCTAAGCCTCTGGGCACATCTGTAAGAGATTATCTAGATTAAAGTGAGCCTTTGAGAATGTCTGTGAATGATTATCTTGATTAGGTTAATTAACGTGAGAAGCACAATCAAAACTGTGGACAGGACCGTTCCCTGGGTGGGGCTCCTGGACTGTATAAGATGAGGAACTAAGCATGAACAGTGACTAATTCATCACTCTCTGACTCCTGATTGTGGATGTCATGTGACTAGTCACTCCCTTGATTTCCAGGCCATGATGTACCCTTGAACACTGAACTGAAATAAATCCCTTTTCCCTTAAGTTGCTTTCATCAGAATATTTTACCTCAGTAATAGAATAAGAATCCAAGCCACGACCCAATTTCAAGAATAAAAACCCATTATAGTCATGGTACAGGTAGTTATTTCTGCTTTTGATGTATATGGTTTCTAAACTGCAGCATCGTTGATAGTGTGAATAAAATGTTTCTTGTTAGACTTGTTCTGTGCATTTATTGTGTTCAGCAACATGTCTGGGTTCTCCTCTCAGGATACCAGTCTTCCATCTCCACAATGCCTCACATTGTGAAGTACAGAGTCTCCAGGTACTTTGTTTAGTTCCCTGTTTAGAATGCATAGCCAAGTGAGCATCTAAGGAAGCCTGCAATGAAATCGATATGTTCTATCTGAATTATTGTGAATTTTTTGTGTTACCAAATAATACCATGTCCTGACGGGAACTACAGTGTTGCACAACCCACTTCTTGTTCTAATATACACAAGATTTACAAATAAATTATTGAGTTAAGTACTAAGTTCTGCATTGCTAAAGATCACTGAGTGACCTTGAGACACTGATTTAACAATCTGGATATATTATATATAAATAATTATTTCCTTCACTTTAAGGGGAATCTGTGAAGTGTCCCTCTCCTGGACTGATGAAGAAATGCTAGCTTGCATAGAGAAACTGAGTGTTAACAAAATTCTTTAGGTAGATGCAGAGATTTATGCCAAAGTCAGCTCAGAATTTGCCTGATGAAGAGATAAGTGGTTTTTCAATGACATAACTTCAGTATCTGAATAAACGGTTGTTTTGGAAGTTCTTAAAAAAATCTATCTTAATACTTAATATATTTTTAAAATTTAATCATTTTCCTGAAATCTGAATCTCAGACTTGAAAGTATTTATTGTTCTAACAGAATCATCTATGATATCTTCTTCCATGTTTGTATGTTCCATCTAAATATATATGTATTCATACATATAAATGTATACAAATGGGAATTAAGGACCTACAGTCAGCAGCAGGAAGCATACATACAGAAGCATAGTTCTGTGATCTCCGTCATCTGTCTATCTCACCAAATCAAATACAAGAAAAATTAAAATTTCATTGTCATTTCCTATATAATCTTCACTCCATTTTTGTATTGATTTGAAATACTGTTCGCTCTGCTATGTGTCTTGATATACATGTGTAGAGTGTTGATACATTCAATAATAAACAGAATATGTAATAATGGTAATGAATAATTAACAAAGTGTAGTTTTGCACAGGATTGAGTTTACTAATTCTGTTTGGTTGTTTTGCTTTTTGTTTTGTTTTAGAAAAATTAAACTTCTCTTGGTCTAAAGAACATTCTATTTCTCAAGGTCTTCAAGAGGCCTAACAGCACCTGCCTTCTGACCTCCTATTCTCCTTCTTTGGACTCAAAAGTTCAAACCTTGGACCCCCTCTATGCTGTCCTTGCCTTGGTTCAGGCTGGACTTTCCAACTAAGATTATCCAACCTGTCTCTAAGATTCCAAATTTGACTCATCATTCAAACCAAATTTTAGATACTGTCTCAATCTTAATTCTCCTAGATGGGAAAAGCAACACAAAACTCCCTTTTACCCCTTCCTCAGCACACGTGTTTCATTTGCAAAGTTACAGCTGTTTCTCCTCTCTTGTAAGATTCTAAGAAGTAACTGTTCCAGACACAGAAATGTGTACAATGTTTCACTGAAATTTCAACAGACAGCGGGAGGTTTCTAGTTAGTAGACACTTTGATTTTACAGTAAGTGCTCTCTTAACAGCTGCTATGCCTGATCATACCACTCTTTCTGCCAAAAACAACATCTTCCACCAGTGCCCTGCTCCTCAGCTGTGCCACTCCAAAACAATGTTTGCTACTCATTAAAATTGCAATGTCAATGGAGAATCAGTCCACCCCACAGGCGGCTCAAACCAAACCAGGAAGGAGAGACACAAAATCTGATCCTGGTGACTCACACCACAGAGAGGATGTACCCCAGCCTCTGCATTCCACTCAAGCTGTGAGCTAAGGAGAAACTTTGCTCTGAAGCCTGCAAGGATGTCCTGATGGTAATTAAACTCTGTGGCTGAGAGGGCACTTATTGCTCTTATGAGGACCTTGCAAAGTAAATAAACCACAAAATTAACTGGCTGCATCTCATAGAGACCACGCAGCTGAAGAGGTACTTGGACCACCTAACCCAGTAAATTGGAACCCTGGTTCTGATCTATCTCCAAGGAATAAAAAGACTTTTAAAACCAGATGGGGCTCTTACCATAGATATTGGCCAATGCTGTTGGTTATTGCCCTTGCCAGTGGTCTACTGTCACATGGAAAGACCTGGTACAAAAAGGTAAAACAAAATCCAGGTTGCTTGAGAAGAGAGAATGATTTGGTATTATTATGGCCTCAAACAAGCTCACTGGCTTTGGGGATTCTGCATTTTTCCATCTACTCCAGAGGGACCTGGTTGTAACTGAGGCTTCCTTCCTGCTTAGAACTCTGAGCTCACTGTATCAGTAATTTCAAAATACATTCCGATTGTCAGACACCTGTGCACGGGACTGGGAAAGATTGGTAGACAGTACTTGGGAGGTGCTATGGGAGGAAAGTTGATATGTTGTAATCTATTTCAATGAAAAATATATTAAAGATACACTTCTTGCTTAAAGGGTCCATTCCCTTAATCTAGCTCTCCATTTGGTTTTTAGCACCATTCAGACATCAGCAGGAGATCAGAAGAACTTGTTTAAGTCACTGCTCAGCTTAAACATGACCAAACTGAACTCCACTAAAAACACAAGAAACTGTGCCAGAGATTTGCCTTTCTACCAAATAGCTGATTCTGAAAAGTTTACACACGATTACAAAGACATTCCATAAAGTTAAATGGCAAAGCCACATGAAATTGAGCGATGCAGTTATGAGAGGAGAGTATGAGTTGCATTGGAGAAAATGCATGAAGCCAAGAATAAAACTATTATGAGTAACGTCTTACCTCCATTGAATTGAAGAGCAATGGTATTTCTCATGATGTGCGGTAGAGTCTGGAACACTTACTGTGTTTCTTGGTGGTAACGTTACTCAACTGGTGTTCACTTGTGGAGGGTTATAAATGATTATTTACTGGGATAATAGGCTGTGTACGTGCTAGATGAAGTGGAATTGAGGGTAGGAATAGGAAGTGGGAGCATATTACTATCAGGTGATCATTAACAGATCCAGGGCACGTTCTTATGATGACCTCTGCCCTGAGTTAGCCTGATATATTGAGTCTAGGGGGAGGCTACAAGTTGCTGCTGTATAAAGCAAGAAAAGAAATGACAGGAATTTCATATATGTGGGGGTGGGTATTTATGAATATGTATATGCATATATGTGTATATGTATGTATATGTGTGTGCATATATAGTATATGTATGTATGTGTATGTATATACATAGCATTGTCTTTCATAATAATTATGCTAATTTGGTTCTAGACAACTTCTTTTCTTATTTGGTTCTAAGATAATTCATTTAATTTTCTTCACAAATGACTGAAAATATTGACGTAATTTAAAAACTACATTGTAATACATTCTTGCCCAGAAACTAAATGCAATAACAAGTTAACCAGTGCAAAGATTATTATTTTATATTGAGAAAAATTAAAAGTACATCAATATACTGTATATTAAAGAGCTATTTCAGTAATGTCTCAGATAATAAAGTATAATTTTATTTTAGTTGAGATAAATTCTTATTTTATTTTTAAATATAGAGATGTAGGGTAGTTTTAGAACTCAACAGGCAAATAAGATGAGATTCACTGCCTTCTCAAAAAAATGAATTATATAAACACAGATTACATAGTGTGGGAGAATATACAAAGGGTAATTCTGAATACTCTCAGCTCGCCAGGTCTGTGTCTTTTCTATCATCAGCTGCACACACAAACACCTTATAAATCATATTAGGAGAACAGACTAAGTGCCCGTTACAGTTTAAAATTATGTGTCTTACTCTAGTCCGATTCCATATGTTCTCAGGCATATGCAAGCATTCATACAGGCATCCATTCTGCATATATGTAGGCATGTGATGTGTGAGAGAGTTCACTGTTCTATTACCAATCTAAAACCAGTGAACACTTTACAAAGGTTTTGAAGAAAATAATGTATGTCTAAGTGTGTGTACATATGTGTGTGTGTGATTTGTACATATATGTGGTGTCATTATACTGAATAAAAAAGGATAAGCTTAAGATGTTATAAGTGTGCTTAAAGCATTTGTATGATAGTCCAATGAATAGAAGTCATACCTTGTATCTCAGTTGGAAATTGGGTATTTTATTAGCCATCTTAATTCATGATCATATACCTACACCCATAAAGAAGAAGGTTGAGTTTTAACGATGAGTTTCAGCAGCCCCATCATCTGCCAGTCACCAGTGAAAGGCGGAATGTTCTCATCCATTATTATGGGTCAGATCTCCATGATTAAAACCGCAGGGCTTCCTGGAGGTGTAAACTCCAGGTCCTCCACCTGCACACTCCCCGTGGACTCATCACCCTTGACTCTAAACAACTCTGCAAAAGCAACTTAATTTTAATAGAAAGCAGAATTTAACAATGAGTGAAAAGGGAAACTAGTTATGCTACTCACCAGGTAAAATTAACACGGGACTTTGCTTGAAAAAAAAAATTTCGGGAAAAGTGTTTTCCTTATTTTTTTTTTATATTAAAAAACTATTATTAACTGACTGCAAAATGGTTTTTAAAATTAGAAAGAACTAGAATTATATCCTTGGAAGATTAGTTGCCCTCACTGGAACAATAGCTGCATTCCAGTGGCCTGTAAAACCCAATTTGACTTTCCAATGCTTTGGAGTCAATAAAATCCCAAATGATTTGGGGCCAATCACATTCCCAGTTGTTTAAATCCAGGATCATCTTAAAGAAAATCTAATTTGTGTGGTCTAATTCACTTACATTTAACTTATCAAATAATATTTCAAAAATTAATCTGTGTTGAGAAAAAACACCATTATAAAAATGTTAAAATCTCTGCTTTTTCAAAAATAGAAAGTCATTTCAAGGTTAAACAAGTTAGTCTCTGCCCCAAAGTTTTCTCTAAGAACTGTGATCTCAGACTATTTCTGACTCCTGAGAAAACTGAGTTTCACAGAAACAGTCTTGTCTTTTCAATCACAGCCAGAGCTGGGAGGAACTTGTGTGCACTGCATGCCCAATTCCATTGAGAGGCCACCATTATTACAAACAGTGCCCAGCAGTTGTCCTGATACAAGACAGCCCTTCCTGGTTAAGGGACTGACAGAACAATGGTTTGCAATAAGCAGCTCTGAACTTCTGTCTCTTTTCAGGGAATAATGCAAGCTTCAGAAATACAAGGGATAGAGTATAGTTTTCCTGTTAATTTGCATAAGAGACAAGGGGTGGAGTTACAACTTTCTCAATCAAAACCAAAGGAATCTCAGTCAATATTTCTATTCAAGTCTCTGATGGGGTCTTATTTTATTCTTCTCAAGCTGGAATGTGATGCTTTCAACTATGTTAACCTTATCTATACCATGAACTAGAAAACATAAATTTCAGTGTCTTTGGAAGAAAATGTAGAACAGCATTTGGTGGGAAATTAAATTTTATTATCATTAAGGTGTTCCAGATTTTACATTGTGGAAATCATAGAAGATCTTACATCATTTGATGGTTGCTTGATAGAACAAATGTGGACTAAGAAAAATAAAGTTGAAAAGAGGATCTGAAGCTTTCAATTCATTATAAACCCTGTCTAAATGAAATATTTTATGATTTACTTTTTCTTCATGCACACAAGGTAATGTTAGTATGCGTATACCATATTTCATAGCTAAGAGGTATTCTAGAAAAAAGTATAATAGAAACAGTAAGACAACAAAATAGTTTTGAACTCTATTTAGTGAACACTATTTGTAATGTGGCAACTTATTTAAGATTTTTATGTCACTGTTTCCAAAAGTATAAAAATAAATGTCTCAGCACTTCTGTGGGAACTAAATGAGTATAGTTTACAGACGGACAGGCACACAATCATATGTATGATTCAAATATATGTATGAATCAAATATATATACATATATATCTTAAAGCATCATATGTGTGTGTCTATCAGTTCATAATTTTTAATTAAAAATTTCAGATATTTGTTCAATACATATATGTATAATATATATAATACTGGTATATGTGTATATAAATGTATCAGTTCATAATATTTAACCAAAACATATGTCAGACTCATACCACTTTTACTTGCTGTCTCTACTTCATACTTGAGGTTCAGAATTTGAGTTCTCATCATCCCAGTCCTGTCTCCAGGCCCGCCACTTCACTGCAGTGACACTGAAGGGATACACCCTTCTAGAACCATAAACCAGAATAAACCTTTCATATATAGTGATGGCCAGCATGTTTTATCAAAGCAATAGAAAAGTAAGTAGTACATCTCCCAACACCATGGAAATGTGGAGTGCCTTCTTTAAACACAGGAAAAAGCATAGCTCCCTTGATGTGCCTTGATTTTCAGATTTCATGATCTAAAACAAAATATTACAATGACCAGGTAAAATCAAGCTAGCTTTATAGTGCTGCTGATTTGCCAGCCTTATCCTAAAGGTTCTCTATCACTGTCTCCTCTGTAATCTAGTCCTTTGTTTTAGCTCTCTCATTGCTTGGCTCATCCAAACAGACTCCTCGTCTTCTTGCTACCATTCAAATATCCCTGTCCCATCTCTCTGCTCTGCACTAAGAGACCTCTCTGCTTAGGACACTGCCATTGTTGTATTAGTTGTTCCTAGCTTCCACGGTCATTTTCCTGGGTCTCATCTCCAGCTTCTTCTTCCTATAAAGTCTTCCAGTTTTTAGCCATCACACAGAGAGGAGTAGTGAGGGTGGGACACCTCCTGGTCATTCTGAAGATTTTCTTTCTGTTCCACATTTCTTCTCTAGGAAAAAATACCTCTTGTATCATGTTCTCATGATAGATACTGTTGGGATTTCAATGATATTGGGCCCCATTGGCTCATATATTTGAGATTTTGCTACCCAATTGGTTAAAAACTGTTAAAGAAGGATTAGGAGGTGTGGCCTTGATATAAGAGGTATGTCACAGGGGATGGGTTTTGAGATTTCAGAGCCTATGCAAGACTCAGTCTCTCTTTGCTGCCTATGAATCAAATGCTTCATTCTACTGCTCAATAAATATATTTGTCTGTTTCCACCATGATAATCATGAACTAGCCCTATAAACCTGTAAGCAAGCCTCATTAAACACTTTAATTTATAAGAATTCCCTTGGTCATTATCTCTTTACAGCAATAGACTAGTAACTAAGACAAATACCAGGTCCTACTCTCTCCACAAATTGCAGTTGGCTATATGACTACATTAAATTCTTCTACCTAGGAATTAATAAATTGCTATAATCTTCAATACAATTGCCATAATAAGAATTTCACATTACACTTAGAGATACTATTGAAATTTCTGAACTAGATCATGCTTTTTGATGCCTGAAACTATTCACCTATTACCTAAACAATCCCTAGATATACTGTGACATGCCAGACCATTTCTTGTGGGATTGGTTGATTATTAACTATAACTAACTGTGCACTTGTAGAAATAACTAAAATCCTAGCTTTTAATTTTTACACATGTGAAGTAAATTTAGAAACGGCCTCTCCAAGTCCTTTCACTTCATTTTACCAACTTCCTGTCACAAACCCAGACATGCTTTTGTGCTTTGTTTGTATATTACAGCTTATTTTCTGCATCATCATTAACTTGGATATTTTAACCTACGTGTGATGCTTAAAAGCATCACATACATAAAAGAATCTGGCAATATCTAAAAAGGATGTCCCTAGATAGGTCTATGAATATATTTCTTGGAAGAAGGAGATGCTATTCAAGAGTGGAGAAGGAAGACAAAGTGTGGGTGCCTAGGTCCTACTTAGAAGGAGTAACAAAATACCCAAGGGAGCAAATACAGAGACAAAGTGTGGGACAGAAACTGAAGGAGGAGTCATCTGGAGACCATTCCACCTAGGTATTCATCCCATGTGCTGTCACCAAAGACAGATACTGATATGGATGTCAGGAAGTACATGGTGATAGGAGCCTGATATAGCTGTCTCCTTAGAGGTCTGCCAGAGTCTGACATACCCAGAGGCAGATGCTCACAGCTAATCATTGATCTGATCAAGGGTCCCCAATGGAGAAGTTAGAGAGAAGACTGAAGGAGCTGAAACCGTTGGTGGCCCCATGAGAAGAGCAACAATACCAACCAACCAGAGCTCCCCAGGGTCAAAACCACCAACCTGGGAGCACATATGGTAGGACCCATGACTCCAGCTGTATATGTAGGGGAGGATGGCCTTGTCGGGCATAGGTGGGAGAGGAGATCTTTGGTCACATGAAGGCTGAACACTGAGTGGGGGAGGGGGGAGAATTCGAGGGTGGGGAGGTGGGAGTGGGGAGTATGTGGGGGCACACCCTCATAGAAGCAGGAGGAAGGGGGATGGGATAAGGGATTCTTGGGTGGTGGGGGGAATGGAGTAAGGGGATAAAATCTGAAGTGTAAATATAATATCAAATAAAAGAAGAAGAAAAAAGAATCAAGGTGCATAAAAAAAAAGTGGAGAAGGATTTCCTGTGATGAACTCAATATAAAGAAGCATGAGAAAAAAGCAGAATTGCTTCGCCAACTCTCCTTTACTTCTTGTTTGTGGGTGCATCTACTCTGTTGCCACCAGGGTTGCCGCCATGCTTCAGTGCCCAGCTTCCTAGAATTCTCAATGCGGACTGAAGAACAGCAACTCTGCAGCTCTGAGGTTTAAATACAGTATTCAAATTATTGATAGTTAAAGACTGACTAGACCTGGCCATCTCTTATTTCTCTTCACCCATGTACTATAGCTCTGTGTGTGTGTGTGTGTGTGTGTGTGTGTGTGTGTGCGTGTGTGTGTGTCCTACGAACTCGGGTCTGTTTCCTGCTTCTAGAATTTTATTTGCCCTCACTACTACTTATCCCAAGTCAGATTTATTGGCCTGACCTTCTCCCATCTAGACCTGTCATTAACCAACGTCATCTCTCTTTTTTAATTTCTAGAGACTAAAACTATACTGCAATTCTATATTAACATAAATTATATATTGCTCTGCTAGTGTTTCAAGCACACTTCCAACTCTTATTGATTAAGAATATAAACAGGTGAGATTCAGAGGCCGTAGATCAACATTTTTCTTAAAATTAAGTCAGACTCTGGCCTCAGTACAGACTGTTACTGATGCGGAATAACACCTTTGGGAAAGAAAACAATTAATTGTTTTGCATATTCTAGTGACTGGCCTATAGACATATTAATATTGCTTGTGAGCTTTATTAAAGGGATATGATATTAAACAGAAATGATAAAGGTTGCTAATTATTATACCATTTTATGTCTAATTCAGTACTAATGTAACAAGGCAGAGGGGAGGAGTGGAGGATCAGACAAAGAGGAAGAGCCAACAGAATACAAGGTTGGAAGCTATGGTCTACTTTGGACTTGACTTCCTGATTACCTGGAGACACTAGAAAGATCGGCATAAGCTCTAAACTCTGAGAGTCTAGTAAATATGGAGTGATGAGGTGGCTGTTTTTACAAAAGCACATGTGCTCAAGTGAAAATTAAACTTGAAAGATGTGGCTATCAGCATATGAGAAGCCAAGAACTGAATTTTAAATAGAAATGAATCCATTAACAGAGTGTGTGGGGTATACGGGGTTATCGTAACCAACCAATGTCAAAACATAGCAAAGGTCTACTTCTTACTGTCCTTTCGAGCAAAAGGAGATGATCAATAAAGAGAAATACAGGGATGTTAACTGGTGTCATAGTTGATCTTCATTGTCAATTTGATGATATTTGGAATCACCCAGAAAATAAACTTTGGGGTGTCTGTAAGGATGTCTTCATAATGTTTTAACTGGGAAAGGAAGAGGCACCATGAGTGTGCTCTGACCCATGGACTGAGGTTCCCAGACTGAAAAAAAAAAGAAAGTGAGATCACAGACCAACATTCAACTCTTGCTGCCCCTCAATGCAGACACAATGCAGTCAGCTGCTCGGTGCTCTGGTAGCCCCATCTTCCCCACCATGATGAATGTGAATCAAACTGTGACCCCAAAATAGACTCTTCCTTTCTTTAGTTGCTTTGTCAGAATATGCAAGAGCAATGCTCTGGGAGTCTATAAGTTAGGGGAACTCAGATAATCACAGATCCCTAGTTGCTGAAAGAACAGAAGCTAAAGCAGTAACTTTCATATCTACGATGTAGAAACTCAATTATAGAAACCACTGTAACAGGGTCAGAATGTTGAGGAAGAAATTCAATGTGCCCCCTGCGGTGACTGAATGAGTCCCCTCCCAATAACCTCAAATGTTAGAATACTTGGACCCCAATTGGTGGTGCTATTTGAGTGGGTTTAGAAAGTATGGCCTTGATCGAGGATTTATATCACTGAGGGGTGGGGTGGCATTGGAGGTTTCAAATACTAGTCCCATTCCCATTTAACTCTCCTCTATTTCATGCTTGTGTTTAAGATGTGAGCCCTCAGTCTTTGCTCTTAGCATCTAGTCCCTGCTGCCTGTGCCCTCCATGCCACCATCAAGGATTCTAACCCTCTGGAATGATAAACCCAAATAAACTCTTTCTTGTATAAGTCTTGGGCATGGTGACTTGTCACAATAATAGGAAAGCAACTAATAGCCTCTCCAACGGAAACATCGGTTATGTTATAGGCTTGATAATAACTCATCCAGAAGCTGAAAGACAGTAGAATCAATCAACAGGACAGGAGTGGATATGTAGGATACCAGGAAAGAAAGTGGCCAGTTCTAAATGGATGGGACTTGGTGTCTTGTTCCTGATGCTTCCATCAATGCTTTGGTGTAGCTTTTGACTTGCTGTCAGATATCTAAATTTCAAACAGAATGGCACTGTCCGTTAGAAATGTTAAACGTAGTTCCCCTTAAAAGAAGCCACTAGAAGTCTTGCTCATGATCAATTCTTAGATCTTTGGTTTTTCCAAACTCCTAGTCTTCTGAGACAGATTCATCTTATTTCATTCTAATTGCGAAGCTATTTTTACAGTACACACCTTTTTAGTTTGATAATGAAATTAGATTTGAATCAAGGTCATGAGTTCATGTATATTCCTGGCAAAGAGTGTCAAGTAACACCCATCAATGTTTTGCTTGGGAAAACATGTACTAAAGCAGGTGCCATTTCAAATTCGTATGCAATGATTCTTAGACAGCAATTATTTTTCATTGTGCAGGTGTATTTTATAGCTAGCTGTCTTCCTAGTCTTCAGATAACACTTGAGAAATGAAGAGGCCGATGACTCTTTTGAACCTGTGTGTGTCTTCATACTTATTATTAAAGGAATACTTTACTTTTTCATTCATTCCAATTACTATTTATGTTGCTGAGAAAATAAGTAGTGGAGGGGCTTTGAGCTTAAGAAATGTCACTCACCCATGGAAAGTTTAAATATCTATTCTCAAAGCCAATGTGTTCAGCACTTTAACAGGGAAATAAGAACAGAAGGGCTGAAACAATGGGATAAAATGTAAAAATCGATTATAGGAAAATTTCGAGTGCTAATTGGACTAGCTAGGGGAAAGTTCGCTATGTGTATACACGGGCATGCACACACATATACTCCATGTTCACCGGAACGTGTTCTCCTAGAAAGAAGCAGGAAGTGCCAACAGCTGCTCGTGTGGCTCTCACCAGCTTCCGCAGGTCTGTATATACACTCATTCTCCTGCCTTCAGACGCTCAGCTTAAGAACAGGAAACTGCTTGTAGCAGCACTCGGGCTGATATTAATTGTCATGCCCAGGGAAAGAAGCAATTTATCAGATAACTGGGTCCCAAGCTATACAGGGCCCGAGAGATTAAAATGATCACCTTGAATTGCACTCAGAAGCTAAAAGGCAATCAGCACAGACGGCAGGGCACAGGTGGACCGTGCTCCGTGTAGCCAATCTAGTTAAGCAAGCGGACCACACCATTTTCAGGGTCTAAAGCTTCCGAGTGGTCTCTGAAGTGTTGTTCCGCACAAAGCTTGCAGGGTGAATTGAATACAAATTTTTCACGCGTTTGAGGATTTCTCCTAGAAGAAATGACTTTTAAAGAGAAAACAAATGAAAAAATCGTATGAAATAGACTCCAGAGAATTTGTTAAAAACCAAAGGGCACCAGTAAAATGAAACAGGCTACTAAGTTATGCGTGAGGGAGTTTTAAAAGCCTTGTGTTCCATGGAGCAGTAAGTTGTGATAGTTACACTCCTTTCTCAGACTAGAAAGTCGCTGGAGGCATTTCCTACTCCGGCGGCCCTGAGATCGTACTCACTTTTAAAACCTAGGATATAGTATTTACTATCACAATTGAAGTCAGAGCTAAACAAACTCATTTTTTAATGGAAGCGCCTGGAAAGGTTTCCATGAGGGCATAGGGTCCTTCTAATATCCAGGGGTCAGTGTAAGAATCACACTGGACAAACATATAATAGAACGGTTCATGGCTGAAGTATCAGGTTCGACATTTTGAGACTCCTTTGGACGTTTGGTTTGAACCCCCTTGTGGTTAGTACAGTCTTTCTGCAGTACATAAACTCAGTGTGTGCAATGAACTGCTTTTCCCTTTAGGATCTACAGCCATCTCTCGCTTTAATCTAGCTCTACTTTAGCGGTATGATGAAATCTCTATGTACCTATATCTTTCGTTAATATCAGCAGTTCGAAGAGATGCTGAGGTAGAAACTCACACAGGAGAAGGTGTACTGCAAGACAAATTTCTAACTTTAGAAAAGTAAAAATGGCTAATTTAACTTTGAATCTGGAAAACTATCAACACAACATCCAGATTCCGTTCTCAGTACTACTTAATATTCAAAGACATATGTCATTTCGGTGGTCATTTCTGTTCATGCCTTAAAAGCATGAAATAGTGCTGTAACTCATAATTAATGAAAGCAATAATAATCGACCATGAGTAGAAATTTCTTATAATCCCCAAATGACAGAAAGTAATCAACAGAAGAAGACATGAAGGGATGTGGCTAACGGGGACCATGCTCATCACAGCACTCTATTTTCTCTGCAAGGAAAAATACTCGAAATCACTAGTTCCGCTTCCAAAAGACAGTCATTGTAAACACTAGATTTGGAGCATGGATGTTTATTAACTTTTCACCCCTTGTGACAACTTGCAAGCTACTCTGAAGTCACTAAGACTTATTGTTTTCCAGGGTGTCCTTCCCCTTCTCAGAGGAGACGGAGAGGGGGAGGGGCTTAAGAATGGGGGGGGGCAGTTGGGAGATAATCAGGATGTAAAGTGAATACATAAATAAATTAATAAAAAAGTCATTGTTTTGAGCCATTATCTCAATAGTATGTGTTTATCTTGTTCTACATTAGAATCAAATTTTGCAACTCGATGAGTTTGATCTGAAACTGAAACAATCTAAGGAGAATTTAGATTGAAAATCAGTGCTATAATACCTGTTTTTTTTTCCTATCAGGCTGGACTATGACCCTTACCCAGACTCACTAATGTGTACTTGTTCCTTAACTTGTATTGATATAGGAGATATGTCTATTTGTCTAGAAGACTTGAACTATTTTATAATGTTTTCTTGACAAATGCTTGAACTTTCCAAGGAGGAAAAAAAACACACTTTCATATAGGTCAGATCTTATTGACCAAGAGCTGCGAAATAGAAATAAAAAATATTGAAGACCTTGTATGCTTGAATAGACTTCAGTAAGTATATAAAAGAATGTATATACTGGAAAACCAATTGATAAGATTGGTGGTAGCATAGACTATGAAGACTCATCAACCTTTACTTTATCTCTCACATATTGTTGTGTGGATTAAATACTAAATCCAGCAACTTTCCAAGCTTTGATAGCCCCCCCATTCTCAACTTAGAGGTCCACATTAAGACTGTGGTGGAAGTGACAGGCCCTACTGCCACTAGTGACTTCTTGGTTGGTCATGTGGTTTTTTATTTCTTTGCTGAGGTTCAAGAAGAGAAAACGTATCCTCCACACCTTCATATTGTTATGACAAGAATCTGACATCCTTATTAGCACTGTATCTCCCTATGCTGCTCAGGTCTACTGAGCTCACAGCACACTGTACGGAAGAAAAGGAGTCAGAGACTGAGGAAGAAGGCTGTCAGACGCTGGTTTCTGGACAGAACATGATAAGCACACCCATGAAATCACAGCCGCTGTGGGTCCTGCACGAAGTATGAGCAATATGAGGCAGCCAAAATCACATCGTGGATAGAGTTGCTCTTCAGTTTCTATCCCTTATTGAGGCTCTACTGATGGTTGACAGCTGCTGAGGAAGGAGAATCGTTCTTTCTTGAGGCTGTAACCACTGTCAGGTCCTCATGCTCCAATGTATGGTCTACAGACATGTACATGCAGATACCACCCAGAGGACATAGTGGGTTGTCAACAAAGATGAAGGTGTGAGGGGGATATTAATAGCATATGAGGAGATTTTTAAAGGAGAACTGAGGGAGAGCACCTTATTTTATACAAATGGAACAACCTCAACAATAAAGAAAATGATTTTAAAAACTCTACTCAAATATATGAATCACTTATATGAATCAAATATATGAATCCAAGGCTATGGAATACGATTTTGAGATCGAGTCTGGCTTAGCTATGAGCAAACTGGAGTTCCATACCCAGTGCTGATTAGTAATAAGATCAATAGCCTGCTTTTAGAAGCATGTATCTCCGTTTGTGTGTTTTTTCTACTGCTAGACTATTTGCTTTTTCTAACTCGGGAAAGGATAGGAATCATGAGAATTACATATCTCCTTCCCATTATCAAATATAGATCCCAGTCTTTTTCTTCTTTTAAATAGCTTGAAGTCAGAAAATTGAAAACTTGCCTGGAAAATACTTATTGCTCTAGCATCTATAATCAAGTGGTAGACCCAAAGAAATCAAATTTTAATTAAATAAATTTAACTGTTTCTCCATTGACACTAGTTACAATAGTGAGATATGGATTCAGCCAGATGCCCATTCAAAGGATGACTGGATGCAAACATACAATGGATAGTAACCAGTTGTCTGTTCTGTCATCTGTAGCCAAATACATGGAACTGGAAGACACTATGTTAAGTGACTAAGTCAGACACAAAAAGCCAAGAGTCACATATTCTTTTATATGTAGAAGCTGAAATGGTAGGTGGCGATGCAGAATTACAGCTAAGAGAGGATGATAGATAAGGAGAAAAAAGATTGGAGGTAGTTAGAAAATGGGCATCATCAAGAGTTAGATCAAATTAATATACCCCAATGTCTCACAGCAAGATGGAGTGACAGTGGTTCACAGAAACCTGTCACACTGGTTATGATCAGCTGGGAGAGAGTGACTGGAAGAGAGATGTCACCCATAAGGATAAGGAGGTGGGGAGCTAATTACTGTGGTCTGATGCTACATGAGAGATATGAGCCCTGATATATCACATGGCACACCCTACATACATACAATTAAAACAATAATTTAAACAAAGAAAAATATGGATTGTTTTATAGAAACTAGCATCAGCATCCGTGGGTCCTGGATCATCCGGCCCCTGAGCTGAAAGCAAACATCCCCTTCAGAGAAATACCTTTTCTCTTGGTATCTGTGGTGATGATGTGAGTCAAAAACAGATTAAGAATTTCAGAGAGGAAATATTTCAGATACTCATACCCTTTTTCAGTCTTCCAAAATATCACATTCTTTTCGTAGACATATGGTAAAACAGACAAAAGATATTAATGTTTATTGAATGTTACATAAATATTAGAGATAGTTTATATGAGAAACTTAGGCTTGTGGTAATATGTAGGTGAGGGTGTAGGATGGATCAGCAGCTAAAGGGGCTGCTACTAAGACTAAAGACCTGTACTCAAGCTCACGAATGCTGTAGAACTGTGTTTCTCAACCTGTGGATTGTGACCCCTGTGGGGGTTTAAAGGACCTTTTCACAGGGGTTACAAAGCAGATATCCTGCATATCACATGTTTATATTACATTTTATAGCACTACCAAAGTTACACTTATGAGTGGAATAATTTCATGGTTGGGGGTTACCACCACATGAGGAACTGTATTAAAGAATCTCAGCATTAGGAAGGTCAAGACATGCTGCTTTAGAAGGAGATAACTGATTCTTGCAAGTTGTCCTCTGACCTCCACACAGATGCCATGATACCTGTGCCTTCAGGCACACACACACACACACACACACACACACACACACACACACACACACACAGGAGACAGAAAGACAGAGAGAGAGAGAGAGAGAGAGAGAGAGAGAGAGAGAGGGGGGGGAGAGAGAGAATAAATGTAAGGAAGCAACTTTAAATATAAATAAACTCAAGGCAGTGGGGGAAGAAAGGGAAGAGTGGGTGCAACCTGGAACACAGTGAGGCAGAGACCAGGTCTGTGAGATGTATAGATGAAGGTGTTTGCTACTGTATCATTTCCAGTGAACTCCAAGATGAAAGGTTAAAAAACCAACAATTCCCTCTCGTAAAATGCTGTCCTGGACAATGCATTATTTTTTAAGATAAAAAGGACCACTAAATTAAATAGAAAGTATCAGAGATTCTTTTCAATATTAAGAAAGAGGTTTTGTTTCAAAGAGAAGCAAGCCTTGTGATAACAACTCAAGTTAGAGACTCGTTTTCTTTACTTTATGTACCTTTATTAGAATACAAAGAAAACTAAGAAAACTGAAATGACCAGACACTTTCCTCAAATCAAAAAAAAAAAAAAAAGCATTTTGAGAGGAAGGCAGCATGTCTGTAAACCAAACAGATGTTTATGATTAATTCCTAGCTAACATCACCCAGCTGGCTAAGGATGATTTTTATGGAGGGAGAACATTATAGAATGCCATGAACTGATATAAATCATGAGCAACTGCTGTCATGATCCAGGGGCAGAAGACCTGCGCATCCCCCTTCAGGCGCAGTCTTCAAATCACACCACGTAACAGGAGCACAGCCGTTTCTCCGCAGCACAGTATCTGTTTCCAGTTTCCTCCTACAGTTTGATGGGTGTCGTTAAGTGTCGGCCTGCATCCTGTTTGCTAACGTTGTGACATACTGTGCACACTCTCCTCCAGGTGACTTTCATTTACTAAGCTTCATATTAGTAACACTGGGCTGTGAAATCATCATCTTACAGACTTGTTTGCTTTGGAAAAACACTGTTGATAACTATTGAGATACTTGCATCGAAGTTTGAACATCAATTTTAACTATAAAGTCATTTTAACTGAATAAGTTAAACAAAGATTTACCTCTTTATCCCATTTAAATGATGAATGTGGATATTTGTGTGAACTCTGCAAGAGTGCAATAGAAAAAAAATCAGGTCAATTTTTCTGATATTTTATCACAAACATTTTACCAAGACTATTTTATGATGCCATTTAATTCCTAAAATTATACACAACTAAAGAAATCTGAATAAACCATGGATTTTAGCATATTGGCTGTGAATTGTAACAGATTTACAATCATAATGCAGTGAGGAACTGTATAAAAATATGCCAAAATATTTTATTATTTCAACTTTTATCTAGATCAAAAGCAACTCTAAGATTGTTTACCTCCAAGTTATTAAACCATTCTTAACACTATGTGTTTAATTTTTCAAAGCACTCCATGGACACTAAACCCTGTTCATTACAGCTTTTCACTACTCCTGGAGAACTTCTTAATATGTCCTAGTGATGTGGAAACATGAATGCTAAGAGATGACTTAGGTGGTGAGCCTGCCTCTAAAGCAGCTATGTAGAAGAACTGCCTTCAAACTATTCTCCCCAGTTCATTAGGAAAATATTCATAAGATTTCATGTCTTTAAATTGAAATTATAAGGCATTGAGTAATTCATCAATTAGCCTTCCACATTTGATCCCATCGACTCAATTCATCCCAGTCATCCACTCTCCACCCAGAACATCTCTATGCCTTCCAACTGAGTCCCATACTCTTAGAATTTCTCATACATCTTCACCATATATAGATAGCATTTACTATCAGATAGTTATATTAAAATTAAATTCAAAACTTGTAATTAAATATACTTGGGAATAGTACACATCTGGGTCCCAAAATCCCTCTCGACTCATAGAATAGTTCTGTTTTCCCTGGACATCTCTTGCCCAGCCCCCCACACTGCCTCAGCTCTATTTTGCCCCCTCTCTGAGTGGACTACTATTCTGATTTTTCTACCACACTTTCTTCTGTTTCTTCTGGATCTTGCATATTTTTGGAACACTTAGTTCGTTCGAATACTATTTTGGAATTATATCTATGTGTTATCAGGAGATTGGTCTTTTATAGATCAATAATATTCATTGCCTGGCCATACCACAGTGCTTGGGGCTAGTATCAACATTTTTACAACTTTTAAAATACTTATAGTTTTGTTTTAAGACTCTTCTGGAGTGGAATGTTTGAGGTGAGATACATACCTATGTGAACCTAGAGAACAGGAGAGGCAATCTAGTGTCTTTCTGTATCAATCTACAACTGGATTCTTTGACCCAGTGTCTCACTGAACCAGGAGAGCACACGTTTCAGTGAGCCTGGGACATGCTCGTGTTTCTACTCTCTTAAGAGCTGTGGTTAGAGTGTGCTTGGGATTGTGCCTGGATTTTACATAGATGCTGGCATCTGAATGTTCATCCTCCTGTTCATGCCGCAAGCATACTTCACTACAGAATCAGCTCTCTGCCCTGCAAATACATTTTGATTTAAATATATCATTAAATTAACTGCTATTTTTGGAGGGAGTTGCATGACATTGTAGGTATTGGCTTAATTTATAAATATTTAAGGATTCCAATTAAATTATGTTGTATTCAAATACCATACTATACAAAATTTTGTTAGTATGCAAATATGTATGATTAATATTAATTCTGTGGTCAACATGGCTAAATATACCGTACAGATTGAAAAGAGATATTCATATATATATATATATATATATATATATATATATATATATATATGATCTATAATAATAAATGAGATCTTGGCTACCAATCATGTTTTTTTCTGATCTCTCATGACTTTGTTGATTTCTTTTACATGCGTACTTTTAGCTGTAAAAAAGAGATTTTAAATTTTGACAAGTACTTATACCATGAATACATTTGACATCAGTATTCTACTCCTCATTCTATTTTTGATGGGTTGTCTTAGTTTGCTTTCTATTTCTATGATTAAGGCCACAACCAAAATCAACGGAGAAAAGAAAGGCTTATTTGGCTTACATACCCTGACCTCAGTCCACTGAAGGAGCAAAGTCAGGAACTGAAACAGAGGCTGTTGAGGAAAACTGCTTACTTGTTGGTTCCACGTGGCTTGTTCATCCTACTTTCTTATACAATCCAGGGTTAACACACATATCCACTCCCTCTCCCCATGGGATGGCCCCTGTGATAACGATCATTAATCAAGAAAATGTTCCCCATAGACTTGCCTACAGGCCCAACTGATAGAGTCATTTTGTTAATTGAGGTTCCTCTTCCTAGATAACTCTAGCTTGTGTAAAGGTGACAACTAAGTAAGTGACATAGGTCAGCCAAACCAAAATCCAACATGCTGTAGAATCAAACGGTACCATAAGTCAAGTGATCTAAGAAATGTCTGAATATTCTGTCCTATAGATTAAAAATATGTATCTTCTCAGTAGCTTATAGAACTGTCTCCAAGATACTATGGGACTGATATTAAAAACCACAAACGAATCAAAACAACTTCTTGTACCAGAATAAAGCTATCGATTAATAGACAGAAAAAAGATGTACAAGTGCTTGGGGAATGAACACTACATGCATGAATGATTAATGGACAGAGTAAGGAATTGGAGAGGAAGCCAGGAGAGTCCTAGAATGAAAGAAAAAGGATAGCACTCTATCCCAGAGCATGTTGGGAAAGGCCAAAATAGTTCTAAAAGGAAGGCTTTACCTATGAAGGCCTCCACTAAAGCATAAGAGCTATAAATGAATAAGTTGGCAATGAAACTCAAAGTCTTTGAAAAATGAGAATAAGCCAAAATCAAAAGCAGTGGTGGGGGAAAACTAATGAAATAGGGACTAAAAGACTATAGAAAATCAGTAAAAGAAAGGGTTGGCTCGTTATACTCACACACACACACACACACACACACACACACACACACACACAGAGAGAGAGAGAGAGAGAGAGAGAGAGAGAGAGAGAGAGAGAGAGAGAAGATTTGATCTAATAAAATTAGAGATGAAAGAGTAACTGATTGAAAAACAGATTATAGTGAAATCTGTAAGACTTTTGAGGAATAATCTGAAATTTTATTTGTTAAAACAACAACAACCACACTAGAAAACCTAGAAGTCAGGAAAATAAGGCAGGGACGTGGAGGCAGAATTTAAACAGAAGCTTACTGGCTTGATCTGCATGACTTGCTCAGCCTACTTCTTTAGATACCCAGGACCAACAGCCCAAGGGTGAGATGTCTTCCTGCCCCCTTCACCATAGGCTGGTCCCTTCTTCATCAATCATTAATCAAAAAAAAAATGAATGCCCCATACACTTTTCTTAAGGCCAATATGATGAATAAATTCCTAGAAACATATAATATATGAAAGTTAAATATGGTAAACAATTTAAGCAGATCTATCACAAACCAAATAGAAGCTCTAATTCCCACTCCCATAGAGAGTCCAGACCCTGGAGTATTCACTGAAGGTGTCTACCAAAGTTTTAAGAAAAGCTGGCATCATATTCTTTAAACTTTTCTGTAAAAGTGGAAGAGATACTATCAGATGCACTCTATGATGCTAGTATTTTCTGAAACCAAATAAAAGAACTCAATTGTTGTATAACAGTTTCCAAGACTGAATATTCTATTCTTCTGGGAAGCTCTTCAAGCAGGAAAGCAAACAACTCAAAATAGCTTTAGGAAGTCCCTGAAGTTGATGCACTAGCTCCCTCTCTGCTAGAGTAAGCAATACAAGCTGAGAGTTACTCTCAGTCAAGCTGGGCTGAGATGCAAAGAAGATTGAGACAAGACCAGCTGCCTAGAAGAAGCAGAAAACAAATTAGTTACTTGGAAGAAGTTTAAACCAACAGAGGCACCTGGAAAGGCCACTCTCCAACCTACTGAACTACAGGCTAAACAGAGTGCTCCAGGTTCCCAGAATTATGAGCTGTCATTCATGCTATGGTCTGCTTTGATGATGCAGCTGTCTTTGAGTCATTTCTAATCCTGTAAATAGCCCCTTCCATATATTATTGTATCTAACCTCAATAAAATTCATTGGTTCATCACGTTTGATTCAGGTGATATCCATACTTTAGTCTGTTGTGAGTTCCCTATCTAAGGTAAAAAGACATGTATGTTCTATCTCCCCGACAAAAGTTTTGACATACAACAGACATATGTAAATCAATAAATGTAACACATACACAGATAGACTTAAAGATAAATCACAGTAAAGGAAACAACAGAGTGTAGAGAGCCTACAGAATGGGAACAAATCAAACAGAGAGTATCATCTAGAGTATAAAGAAAAGTACATAATCAAACAAAAGACTAAGTCATTCAAATAAAACCTGGACCAATGGACTGGGTAGAGATTTCTCAAAGAGAAATGCAAATGGTCAATATACTTGAAACGGTGTTCGGCATTCTTACCTGTCAGCTAAATATGCACATGAGCACGACATTGAGATTTCATCTTAGCCTAACTGAATGGCAATCATCAAGAAAATAAATGCTGATGAGCCTGTGCTGAAAGAGGAACCCTGAGACATCACTGTCAAGAATGTAAGCTGAGATGGTCATGATGGAAGTCAGTGTGTGGGTTCAAACACCAAAAGCACTAAAACAAAACTATCATAGAAGCCAGTCAAATCACCCCGGATAAGGACAAAGGAGATAAGTCAACATATCATATTTATACATTCCTATTACTGTACTATTCAAAACAGCTAAGGAATGAAGCTGATCTCCATACCCACCAACAAATGAATGAATAAAGAAAGGGTGGGGTGGTTGTACATGCAGTGAGTGGATGTCTATCAGCTGCAAAGAAAAATAAAATCATGTTTTCAGAAAAATGTATTCAACTGGAGACAATTGTATTCTCCAAAATAAACCAGAGTCAGAAAGACAGATAGTATATTTTTGTCACATTCAGACTCTAGATCTAAATGGTTTGTATGAGTGTGTGTGTGTGTGTGTGTGTGTGTGTGTGTGTGTGTGTGTGTGTATGTATGTGTGTGTGTGTGTCTCAAAATAAAATTTGTCACTTTGTATAATGCTAACTTTCACAATTCTAAATGCTTTTAACTGCTAGATTTGACTATGGAGTGAGCTGTTTCCCCTTAGAGTTCTCTCAGTTGTTTGCTTAGCACTTTAGAGACTGTATTATTGGATGTCTGAAATCATAATAGCTGTAGTTTCATATATTTTATCCTTTATTTATTTAGATAATTTCAACTGCCATATCATGTTTCTCCCATGTGATATTTATTGATTTAACAAGTTTATCTTATTGAAAGAATTATAAATTCAAGTAAAATAGTGTCACCAAGCACACTTATTTAGGTTTCTGAATCACTTTTTGAGACTGACTGCATAATTCTTTGCCTTCCCACAGTGTCCACTGGGGCTCTGGATAGGTAGAGATTCCAAAAGAAAATCAGCAGTGGCTGTCCAAATGACTGACCTTCTGTTAAGATCAGCTGCAGTATTAACTAAAGGTGTCCTCCTTCTTGATTTCATTTTCTTTACATGAAGTATTAGGTTGTCTTAGTAACTTGACCCTAAAGGAACCCTTCCACAGGAAGTAAGTGAAGGCTTCCCATTCTTCAAAGTATTGGCTCCAAGGTCCCAGATCAACACCCTCAGTACTCTCCTGATGTCAGTCTCCTAAGCAGATGAGCTTCAGGAGGTAAGAAAACCCAACATTGTGTTATGTGTGGTGTGGACTTAGCATACAGGAAGGGAGACCTGTGAGGAACCACCACTGGACATTGCAGAGCTTTTCCCCCCATTGATCACCACACAAGGTTACATCTTGTGTGATGAGCCTGCATACTCTGCACTACTCTGTGGGGCAGTGAGCTGTGCCAGTGACCTTGGTATGACTGAGTGGCTTCAGGAACCTGGCACCCACCTGAAGACAGTAGGTATTTCATCTACTCCTAACCAGATTCCTGGCCTGGAACTGGACAACTCGCCACATAAAACAACATGACCACTGGTCACATAGCACAGAACACAGAGTTGTCCATGCTGATGAGGTATCTAGATGGCACTGAGGGTTCAGCCAATAAGCTTCCCTTCCTGGACATTCCTTCCTGCAAAAGGTATTTCATCTCTAGTCCTCCCTGAGGAAGTGGCATGCACCCATTTCCTACAACAAACAGTGAGTAAACAGTATGGATAAACAAGGACTATCTCTCTCATCTAGAACTGCAACGGGGGCCACGGATAACCCTTTGTCATATAGAGCAATGCCATCTAAGTCTTCCACAGAAGGCCTCTCTTGCTCCTGGACACTCACTGTTGAGCTAAGCCAGAGTTCGTTCTCTCCCTGGCCCAGCTCATCTTTGCGAGCCTGTGGTCCTTGTCTGAACCCCTTGTGCTTCCCAGAGAGTGGGGAGGTCTGGTGGGGTGGGAGTGGGGGTGCATCCTCTTGTGCACAGGGGGAGAAGGTATGGGATGTGAAACAGTCAGAGGGTGGACAGGGAGGGGGATAAAGTCTGGACTGTAAAGAAAGATTGAAAAAAAAGTTAGTAAGTAAAGTAAGTGTGTTTTCAAAAACTTCAGTGTAGGCGAGAGTGGAAGTCATTGACTCCTGTTCCTCTGTCCTCTATTTGTTCATGAGACCTGCACTGGACACCTGGCATCCATTTGCCCAGACTTGTCACTGAGGCATTTCACGGCCTGTCCCTGGGCTGTGTGCCTATCTGATACCTGTGAAAGAGAGAGAGGACTCACTAGTCAGAGCCCAAACTTCCACCTAATCCACCTGCTGTCAGCTCTTTGCCCCACCACCACCCTCAGCTACTCCTGTGTCCCATATCTCCAGGAAACAAACCTCTGGCATGTTGTGTGGGTGGGATTAGCTCAGGTAGTTGGGTAATCACCTACCTTCAATGGGTAAAGATATGAACTGAAATCTGAACTGATATCTGAAAGAGCCTCTGAGAGGCAGCCTCTGGAAGGTCTGCCAAGGCTCTCTCTGCCTTCTTCTAGGGACTACCCTTCAGAAGTTATTCTGGGACACTGAGCCCTGTCTGGAAGGTGCCAACTTTCTGTAGGCTTTAGATCATGATTTCTGTGCACAAAAGCCAAATGCAATTCTGTATTCTCCTTCTTATTCCCTAAAAGTTCATTAAATGTGTGTAAAATACACCCAGTATAATCTCTAATTCTGTAGTGGTTGATGGCTATTACTTTCCTTTTTGTCATTTGATATTGCTTAGAGGTATATTAGAAGGTGAGAAGATATATATATATATATATATATATATATATATATATATATTATGGAATTTTGAAAAAATATCTTTCAACATATTTTGGAGTTGAAGAATAAAGGAACACAATCCAACAGCAGGAAGTAAATGAGGAAAAATTCTATCTAGCTCTAGACCTAAGAAAAAGTAAGACCAAGAGACATAGTAGCTACACTGAAACATTACATTTGGGCTCCCATCTCACCCTTCTCCCTTCCCAACATCAATGTGATTCTGAATAAACTGGCCTGACCTTGGCCAAAGGAAACTGGAGGATGTTTGAAGAACAGTTCACTCAAAAAAACAAATAGGACTGAATTAATATATATTTTACTATTGATGTGCAAATTAATCTATATTTTATTAAATTTTGTTTTTATTTTTTAATTTTCTCAAATTATAAAAAATAATCTTTTCATATACTTTGTATATAAAATATTTTACTTGATATAATATTGGACAAATTTAGTACTAAATGAATATTTATACATTTCAAGATTTATAAATTAAAATGTTTAGAATCAATGAAAGTTAATTTTCATATGATTTACTACACCTAAAAGAAATCACAATTTCCACTCACGTTGTAGACTAACTTTTGTGACTTGCACATGAGTTGAAGTTGTCTCTCAAGGACTTGTGCTCAGAATTCCCATTGGGAAATATTAAAAGATTGTAAACTCAATGCAACTTTGATATTTGATGTGGGTCTTATGTGAGCCAATTAAAGTTATTTAATTTCATGATACTGCCAGCAAGAAGGCCATCAATACATATGTCCCCTGACTTTGAATCTCTAAAATACTGAGGAACAATAACCCTCTTTTATTTATAAAATTGCCCACTTTTGTGTACTTTGTTTCAGTAATAATAAAAAATACTACTGTGTTAACTTGACCCTGAATCATAGTTATCATGTAGGATGAATCATAGGTATAGTATAGGATGAATCACAGTTATCATGTAGGATGAATCATAGGTATAATGTAGGATGAACCATAAGTATTATGCAGAATAAATCTTTCATACAGTCACTTGGACTACATTGTATATTTTTTTCTATTGAAGGAACATATTTTATGTCTGTTTTACAAATGAGATAACTCATAGTCATATATCTTTGATTTTTGGCAAGACCAAGGTAGTGATTTTGTGTCTACCACCTTGAGAAAAAGTGGATTGTTTTATTTACCCAGAGGGCCAAGAGAATGAATGGAAATATGCAGCTGTGGTTGGTGGTGGTTGGGGGAACCTCTAGAAAGTTCCAGAGACTTCGGATGTGAGAGAATCCCAGGATTCAGTGAGGTTGACCTTAGCTGAAATGCCCAAGAGTTGGGAGATAGAACCTGAAGAGACCACCTTCAGTAGATAGACAGGATCCCCAGTGGAGGGATGGGACCACCCATCTTTAAAAATTTTGACCCAGAATTGTTCCTGTCTAAAGAAAATATAGGGACAAAATTGGAGTGGAGACCAAAGAAAAGGCCATCCATTGACCAGCCCACCTTGGTATCCATTCCATGCACAAGTACCAAATTCTGACACTAGTACTGATGCCATGTTGTTTACAGACAGGAGACTAGCATGGCTGTCTTCTGAGAGGCTGTACTAGCAGCTGACTGAGACAGATGGAGATATTTACAGCCAAGTATTGGACTGAGGTCTGGGACCTCTTATGGAAGAATTAGGAGAATATTCAAGGAGCTGAAAGGGATGGCAACCCTATAGAAAGACCAACGGTGTCACTAACCAAGACCCCTCAGAGCTCCCAGAAACTGACCCACCAACAAAAGGGCATACATGGACTGATTTGTGACCCTCTGGCACATATGTAGCAGAGGACTGCCTTGTCTGGCCTCAGCGGAAGAGTATGAACCTAATTCTTTAGAGACTTGATGCCACAGGAAATGGGGATGCTTAAGGCGTGAGTGGGAGGGCACCCTCCCAGGAGCAAGGGGGAGGAGGAAGGGGTTGAAGAACTTTGAGAGGTGGTACCAGGAAGGGGGGCAACATTTGGAATGCAAATAAATAAAATAATTTAATAAAACAAAATTTGAGAACTTTATATATGAGTCCTCTATTTACATTATAATATTATTTCCACTTCCCTTGCCTTCAGTCTCTCTCAGACTCATTACCTCTTCTTTTCAAATTATTATTCTTGAAAATCTATGCACATAAGTACATACAGATATACCTTTGAGTCCATTTACTGTAGGTGTGTGTGTGTGTGTGTGTGTGTGTGTGTGTGTGTGTGTTTAAAGATGACTAGGATCAGACAACCTATGAAGAAATCTGTCCCTAGAGGAGACTTGATTCTTACAATCTTTTGTTCCCTGTTTTTTAATGCTCCCTATGCCTTAGATATAGGGGTTGTGCTATAGACAAATCAATAGGAGCTTTGCACAGAATAGTCAATTGTTCTCTGCATTTTGATTTAAAAGTCATAGCTTTCTGTAATGGTTTTAG
This sequence comes from Rhabdomys pumilio, assembly GCA_030674055.1. Lineage (NCBI taxonomy): Eukaryota > Metazoa > Chordata > Mammalia > Rodentia > Muridae > Rhabdomys > Rhabdomys pumilio. The sequence continues at coordinate 28,819,708 of JANHMN010000001.1, forward strand.
TCCTCTGCCCAACAAAGCTCCTTTGAGGAGGGTTAAGAACTACACTTACACATGCATACAAAGTTGAGTATTCAGTATTTCCATTTTCATGGACAGAGACACAGGAAGGATCTCTAAAATGTAAGTGTGAGTGTCTTAGTTTGGGTTTTACTTCTGTGAACAGACATCATGATCAAGGTAACTCATAAAAACAACATTTAATTGGGTCTGGCTTACAGGTTCAGAGGTTCAGTCTGTTATCATCAAGGCAGGAGCATGGTAGCATCTAGGTAGGCATAGTGCAGCAGGAGCTGGGAGTTCTATATCTTCATCCAAAGGCAAACAGGAAAAGACCAGCTTCTAGGCAGCTAGGAAGAGGGTCTTAAAGCACACACCCACATAACACACCTACTCCAAGAGTATACCAACAAGTAGTATCACTCCCTGGGTCAAACATATTCAAACCACTGCAGTGAGAGAGGGTTTCAGTCTATTAGGGCTGCTTCTGAGTGACAGAAATTGTCCCCTTACTGTTCTTTTTAATATATGTGTGTGTATACTCTGTAGCTGTCTTCAGACACACCAGAAGAGGGCATCAGATCCCATTACAGATGGTTGTGAGCCACCGTGTGGGAATTGAACCCAGGACCTCTGGAAGAGCAGAGTCAGTGCTCTTAACTGCTGAGCCATCTCTCCACAGCCCACCCTCCCTTACTGTTCTTAAATCTGGAAGGTCCAGATGAAAGAGCCAGCCAGCTAGTGTCTACTGAAAGACCCCTCTTTCTTTGCCCCCTCCCACATCCTGCCCCTCCTCATATCCTTGGGAGGAGTAATCAACTCTGTTCCTTGTGGCTCCACCCTCATGATTCACCTCTGAAACCAACAAGCGTGGTTAGGTTTGGATATGAGTTTGGAGAAAACACAAAAATTCAGACAGGGTTGTTAGAGTCTCATCACACCAGGGTCAGAAGTTCTGATTGCCTGCAGTTACTGATGGTATTGGGTGTTGTCATCCAAATCAAGACCCTTCCAGGAGACTTGCTCCTTCTACTTATCTCCTTGCCTCTTCCCTCAAGAGCTCCTCCGTCTGAGTGATTAGTCAGTGTATGACATTCAGTCACTAGTTTTCACAAGTACAAGTCATTGCTCTGAAACAGTCACACAGGGGTCATTTCATCTTTCACTTCCAGTTCATTTTTACGACCAAGTACAAGTGTCCAGATGGTAGAAGGTTAATGCATTGCCTTGCTTCTCCCTCAGGATCCCATGCATAGCCCTCATGGTTTCCACTCCATCCAGGCAACTATTCCTTTTCGTTTAAGTAATTTATTTATTTAATCTTGAATGCAGCTTCCCCTCCCTCCATTTTCCCCTCCTTCCCTCTCACCTTCCTGCCCCTGATCCCCACCACCCCTTGTCAGAAAACAGTAGGTCTCACATAGATATCAACCTGACTTAGCAATCAAATTGCAGTTGAACTTAGCGAATCTTCTCCTATTGAGTTTAGACAAGGCAACCCATTAAAGGGAAAGGCTTCAGAGACAGTCACTTTCCTGCTATTAGGAGTTCCACATGAAGACCCAGCTGCACAACTGTTACATATGTGCAGAGGGCTCAGGTCAGTCCCATGCATGCTCTCTGGCTGGCAGTTCAATCTCTGTGGGTCCATATGGGTCCAGGTTAGTTGATCCTGCAGGTTTTCTTGTGGTGTCCTTAAACTCTGTAGCTCCTTCAAACATTCCTCTCCATCTTTCACAGGATTCACCAAGTTCCACCTAATGTTTGGCTGTATGTCTCTGCATTCATTTCAATCAGTTACTAGGAGGTTAAAGCCTCTCAAATGACAGTTATGCAAGGCTCCTGTCTGCAAGTATAACAGAATATCATTAATAGTGTCAGGGGTCGGGACTCTCACGTGGCATGGACTCAGTCTGGGACAGTCTTTGGTTGGCCATTCCCACAATTTCTGCTTCACCTTCACCCCTGTACATCTTGTAGGCAGGGAAAATTATGGGTTGAATTTCAGTTATGTTCATTGCAGCTTTATCCATAATAGCCAGAAACTGGAAACAATCTAGATGTCGCTCAAATGAAGAATATATTAAAAAAATGTGGTGTACAATGGAATATTACTCAGTTATTAAAAACCATGACCTCGTGAAATCTGAAGCCAAATGGATGGAACTAGAAAAGATCATCCTGAGTGAGGTAACCCAGACCCAGAAAGACATGGTATGTATTCCCTGTACATACATAACATGCAAAACATGGTATGTACTCACTCCCTTGTAAGTAGATATTAGCCACAGGGTGCAGATTACCATGTTACAATCCACCAATCCAAAGAACTGAAGTAACAAGGAGGGAGGGTCCAATCCTCATTGAATCTTATTGATGCTTGAATCTTATTGAAAAGGGGAAATAAAATAGACACCAGTAGTGAGAGGAGGGAGGGGATTGGGTGGCAGGAGTGGAAAGGAGAACAGGAGGAATCAAATTGCAGGAGGTGGGAGGTAGAGAGTACATTGGGAGAGAGGGCTGTAGTGGAGGGCAGGGGACATCTCTGGGATGAACTAGAAACCTAGGGCAATGGGAACCAACCACCAGGAATCTATGAGGATGACTTTGGCTAAGACTCTTAGCAATGAGGGATATGGAGCCTGAACCAGCCATCTCCAGTAACCAGGCAAGACTTCCAATGGAGGGATTAGGACGCCAGCCTAGCCACAAAGTTTTCCACCCAGAATTTGTCCAGGGCACCCATTACAATGTACATCACAGTGAAAGGAAAGATTTGACCCCGCAAGCACTGAAAACTGCTGACATGGCAGTGTTTCAAATGAAAAAAGTAGAGATGGTTTGTCAGTCTACACTTTGAGGGAAAACAAACAAACAAACAAACATTATTTTGTTTTCTTTCTGTAAAGATAAGAAATGATATTGCTTTTGTTATGTTTAGTAGAAAAAAACACAAGCCAATTATGCTTGATCAGAACTTTTATTGGAGTATATAAGTAAATTTCATGGATAGAAGTATTTTATTTTAATAATAACTGGATTTGTGTTCCATTAAGATGGGGAAGCAACAGATAGGTCCTATTCTCAAAAATGAAAAATATACACTCAATCTCTTAAAATTAATAAAATGCACAGCACTGTGCATATCTGTTTTGAATAATTGTTTAACCTGAATTGGTCTTTGTTTTTTTGCCTTCATGTGTTTTACTTACTCTGTTTTCTTACTCACATACTGAAAATGCTAATTTAAGAATACAGCTACTCAGTGCTGTCTCCCTCAGAAAAAACGAAGTAGGAAGAAGACACTAATTAACTCAAGACCCTGGACCTACTGGTGAAATAACAAGAGTCTAAAGCAAACTAAGTAACTTCATTTGCTAATTGACTAGCTAAACCCACACTCGTGGGAGTGGTTTCCCACAATGTGTGTTTAGACTGGCAGGTGATGTTTCTTCCACAGTAAGACCATCATCCCAATTCTTTCAGGCTGATGAGAAAAAAAGACCAACTTTCCCTCCTCTGGGTGTGGTAAATGCTCCTAGCCATGCTGTTTAAAAATAGAAATGCCTGTTAAACCTTGGCATGTTTTCAGCAATAGGTAAGGAACTACTGTGTTGTCATAGTGATCCAGGTGCAAGAAATTTTAAACAACATCTCTTCAATTAATCTTTAATTATAATTGGTGATTTTTAACTCTAAAGTTTCAATTGATGCTGAATTTTTCCCTTTTACAGCTAAGACTTGGTGTTCCAGGGTGGATTCTCTGAGAATGATGGGGGATGGAAATGGGGGAGGGGTGGGAGGGTGAGGATGGGTGAAGAGAGTCGGGTGGGGTTAAAATGCAGCTGTAAAGTGAATATAAAAATAAAAAATTATCAGCACGTTCATAGTGAATGACACAAACCTTATACCTGATCACTCAATTGTTTTTTAAACATTCAATCTTGTAAAGTAACTGGCACCCTGGATGTGTCTGTCGGTGCGGTAGAGAATTACTTCTTAATCATTTGCAAAAACAGACAGAGTGGCTTGGTGTGGCATGCGGTACTTTAATTTTTTCATTTTCCAACAACAAAAAGAAAATTGCTGAGCTTAGTGTGAAAGTTTGCTTTTCAAATGATAGCAAAAAAGAAGAAATACAAAGGGAGGATCATGTCAAGTAAGAGGATGAAAAAGACGAGGAATGTGTTTATAGGAGTAACTATGTTTCTGTGTATGAATTTTTATATTAAAAGTTGACAAACACTGGAAACAGAAATCTAAATGTTTGTTATAAATTTTTTCTGCTTGAAAAATAAGGAACAAGGCAGACATTACTAATAGGTCAGTTGAAAATATGTATTCATTCTCCATGTTTTTTTCAAAAGCACGGGCTGGTTGGATATACTTTGAACTGGCTATGGGAAATGTTAAAGCACAAAGCTTTGTTTTTCGCCATTTCCTCTCCTCAAGGCATCAAATCCACTGTGAACTGCTAACCACTACTAGATTCAATGTATTTTACAAATGTCCCAAATCCCGCACAAAGTGCCAGTAGTAGAAAGAAAATAAGTGCTTTGTTGAGCAAGAATAGAAGAAGAAAATAGTATAAATTATATACTTGCTCATCAATTAAGGGCAGTTGGTGATTATTTTATGAATGGTTTCCATACCAAGAGGTTTTGAATAATGGAGGACATTTATGTTTATGAGTGATTCTCCTGCCCTTTAATTACAGATCATCCACCTAACCTATACTTAGGAGTGTTCAAGCCAATATTCCTGTCACTCAAGTCAGTATGAAGTTGTTTAGCTCACCGGGTTAAAACAAATTTTACTTTGTAGACTTCAGGAGCTAATGATGATGTTCACATATTCTTTTAATTACTCCTGAGTCAAAAAAAATCAAGACCAATTTTTAAATGCATGCATAGTTTTTAATCAAGTGGATGAAGTTAATTTAAGATAAATGCTTATTTAATGATTGTTTAAAAAATAAATTTATTTATTACAATTAATTTTTCTATATCAGTTTTCTGTGTTGGTTTGTTTATACTATAACACTGGGGTATATCATATCTAGAATAAAATAATTCCTTTTATCATGCTAACTTTGAATTTTCTTATTAGTCCAAGAACATATCATTTATACATTTTTTTTAATTCTAGAAAATTACAAACAAAATATAGCACACCACTGATTAAATTTCTTAGAATAGGGGGAGGAGTTATTAGGAGTACTTTACAAAAAAAAAAAAAAAAAAAAGTCTGTGAAAATGACTTGATACAAGAATGTGGACTGATGTGGGAAACCTGTCTTGATATGTTGGAAAATCCAGATATGCCATATGCTGCTTGCCAAGACATCTCCACCCATGGGATGTTGACAACTGTGGATCAAGTTTTTGAAAACCACTGAAAACCAGCCAGGGAATGTATTGAATCCTTAAAACTGGGTCATGCAGCATCTTGAACTTAATACTTCGCTGAGTCTTCTGATCTTGAGTCTTACGATAATGACATCGTACTGTGATATAAATAACCTGTTCATCAAAACAATTTAAAACTGAAGTGAGTTTACCTGATGGGCTCCCGTCTGCCTCTGCTCTTGTAGCAGTTATAGTTGCTCCAGGTTCTCGTTTGCAAACACTGGGAGATTGAAATCACAATATGTATTATTCAACAGCTGTTTAATATTATGGTTTTACAGTATGATAATTATTCCATAGCCCTGTGCAAATGGTCAAGTCCTGAAGGCTGTTTCACGTTACTGTTGCAGTTACAGTCTATGTAAAATTTTGTCTCCGGCCTACTTGAGGGCTCAGTGGGAATGGTGTTGGCTGCCAAGCCTGAGGACTTGAGTTCAGCACAGAACATACATAATGAAAATAGAGAATTGGTTGTCACAACTTATCTTCTGACCCCTACTCATGTCATAGTACATGTGAATGTACATGTGTGTGTGCACATGCCCAAACAGCACCAACTGAGCAGAAATATTACATTAGCAGAAAATACCTAGGGCATGTAACCAGTATGCTAATTTAGCATACACAAAATGTTAGATATCACTTGCCAAAGATGTCTAGTTTGATTAATTTTTAAAATGACTTTGGAATTTAAAAAATTATGAGCTCACACATGTTTGGAGAGGGGTCTTAGTCAATATTGCGACTCATGTGAACGTTGAACACACACTAAAAATGTTAAAAATATGTAATCTGTCTCAATGTGAGAGTTTTAGAGAATAGAAAATGTTTAGTATCTGGATCACCATATCGTGATTTCAAATTTTACTTCTTCAAATTTAGAATTAGAAGCAATAATATGACGGTGAACTCCTAAGGTCAGGTCTACTTAGTTCATAACTTATTAAAACTTATAAAATTTATTGCTTTTAAAGAACTTCTAAGATAAAGAGAGAGAGAGAGAGAGAGAGAGAGAGAGAGAGAGAGAGAGAGAGAAGTGTAAAGTCAAACAAAAAGCCCCATCCCAGGTCATCTGTGAATATTTCCCACATTTAGTAATATATGAGTTAAAGAGGCATATTTCCCCACGTATTAAAAATAAAAGTATGAAAATAGTATCTACTTCATATATTATCTTCAACATCCAAATTCTGCTGCATTTCTGCTACTAAATATGTCTCAACTGCCTCAAGTGTTTATAGACTGATTATAACCAATTATCCACTGTGTGTCTGAGAATAACGTTTATTTTTTTTTTTTTGCCATGAAAGAGAAATAACCTTCATTTACCACTCTCCTCACTCCTGGAGCCTGGAAGACAGAGGGCCAGCCTCCCCACCAGCTTTCTCACTGGAATCATGGGAAGAAGCGCTACTAAATGGGTGCAGATTCTCCTGTACAGAACAAAAAAGAATGGATAACATCTCTTTATAGATGAGTCAGGGCAGAGACAGAGGCAAGAGAAGGGGAACGTAAGACCTACGAATCACTCCAGGTCAAAATTTACCTGAAAAGTACAGAGCTCACAAAAGGGGTTACCAATTTTATCAGGAGAAAGGCCTACAGTAACAGACGTATCTGTGATAGATACGCACTTCTCCTGAGAATAAAAGTTTTGTCCTGAAAACCCTAAAGTGACAAAGCAGGAATAATGTTCCAGAAGATTCCCTGCAGGTGTTAAACTTCTAGTCCTGTTTCTTTTACACTTTTCTACTTTTGTGCTTTTTAAGCAAAACCATCAGAGGCATCCAACCAAACATATAACTTACAAGTGCAGAGCAGTATAATACACACGTTACTGTTTCTTTAAGGTGCATTTGAGGCTTTCCACTAATATCTCATTCAAACATTCTGTGTAGGCTCTTCAAATGTTTCCATAGACATCAAAACACCTTTAGGTATGTTTCAATTGTAGTCCAATTGTTTTATGAATATTACAACTAAATTTTTTCAGACAAGTATATTTTATTCTTATGCAGTCATAGCATTTGCATATACCAGGTAGTGTCATCAAACAGTATTATGAATTCAGGACTTAGAAAACATTGTATATGATATTTTAATGTTAAATTTGATATATATGATTAAGTAAGAACAAACTTTAAATTTTCAGTTCTTTATCAAATTGCATTGTTTTTGTTTTTATAATCTCCCTAATGAAATTTTGTGCATCAGTTTAATAAAACATAAATTGATATGAGCAAGAAAATGTTTATTCTAAATTTTATTCTAAATTATAAAAAATTCCCAAGAAAAATATGAACAAGAACATTCTCTGCATTTTTCTTATAGCCAAATGCTTATTCTCAATATTGATAGAAACCACTATACAAAATATATGAGACCATACATTTTTTATTCCAATTTTATTTTACAAATTAAATAAGCTAGACATCTTTGGGAAGTAATATCTTGTATTTAGAAGCAAGTTTTAACATAACATTATATTTATATATCTATAGTTCACTGTGAATGCTTTTTTTTTCAGTTGGGGTTTAAGCTATAATGATTCTACCAATCCTTAAAGTATTCAAACTAGTTACAAACTAAAATTCTACTGTATCATTCTTAACATCTGTCCGTTCTTCTCTTATATAGACTCACAGTTGTTTTTCTATGACAGTCATCAAGATACAATGGGGTTTTGTATTTCAAATGAGTATCCTAGAAAGCCACGTCGTATATACACACCATTCATTGAGTTGATAGAATTAGATGTACCCTAGTAGTTGTGATGCGAAGAGGGACAGAGGAAGAGCAGGATACACTGACATGATAACAAGCTATTACAAACTGTGGTATCCTGAATCACCATTCATGTCTTACTCATTTGTGTCTGTGGTTGCCAAGGAGTACTCTGGTGTAAACAAAGACAGCCTGAGCCTACAATCCATTCCAAGGATTAGAGGACTTATTAGTACGTTAATAAAGGAGAGACGTATTAGGCATGTATGAACACATCAAAATTGATTAAAGTGTCTCCAATTATTTCAAGTAAAAAAAAAAATAGAAAAGAAATAACTTTACAAAGATGGTGCTGTGACCCATTAGATGCAGCACTGAATTATAAATACCCTGTTTTATGTCTTCTTTAGTGACTTGAACTAAATAATAGGTCTACCTCTGTAATTTTTCTTCAGTAAAGTATACCTAAAATTTAACAGTGTAAAAAACAGCTTGAGAGATGTTTGAAATTAAGAAAACATTACTCAAAAGATTTTTAACTACAGAATATTACAATACCCAACATTAATACTAGGACAAATCTAAGAAAAAACATTTGTTTACAGTATCCCAAAATAACCTCATTAATTGTTGCTTATTCTATTTTAATAAATGTTTGATCCATTTGGAACTTTATAATTTATGTAAGCAAGTAATATACCTGTAGAGAAATTTACTAACAAATTAGAAAGCTATAAGCCACTATTAATTTCTTCTTCAAAGATCTAATTTGTGAATGATCTAAGAATCACACATTACCCGGGTGTCATCAAATTATTTGTGTAATAGAAAATTATAAGTGATAATTTTAACACTGAAATAGCTACTCACATTCTGACCAAAATTTAAATAATTATTAAGTGAACGTTGAGACTAGGGTTCTAAAATATTTAACTCATTTTTTTCTAGTGGGAAAATTGCTTTCCAGTTACAATCAATGAATTATAAGATTTCTAAATTTGAATTTTAGGAATTTCCAGAAAATATACATGCTTAAAAGTAATAGGTTAGTACTCTATATACTATACATACAGAGACATATGAAACTTGAAGTTGTCAAAAAAAATAGAGGAAAGACAAGTAAGGATTTGGGGGCACAGAATGGGTAAATTTTATCAAAATCCATTATATATACATATACATATACATCATATACATATACATATACACATACACATACACATACACATACACATACACACACACACACACACACACACACATACACATACACATATACATATACATATACATATACATATACATATACATATACATA
>JANHMN010000001.1:28844141-28885461 GCA_030674055.1 Rhabdomys pumilio
GAAGAAGAAGAAGAAGAAGAAAAAGAAGAAGAAGAAGAAGAAGAAGAAGAAGAAGAAGAAGAAGAAGAAGAAGAAGAAGAAAGAGAAAGAGACAAAGAGAGAAGGAAATTGAAAGTCAATACACCAAAAAGAAATGGAACAAAGCGAGAGATTTGCTTACAGGCTCACATTCATCAAATCCAGCCTGGCATTATACCCAGGGCAGCACACTAATGTCAATATTCTTCCCAGAGCTCATTCCTTCCCTTGAGCTATAGTGACTACCATAAGCTATACATATTAGTATATATGATGAATATATTTAATGTAATAAAAATGTCAGAAAGTAGAGATATAAGAGAAGAGAGATTGAGGGGACACAAAAAGTAAGGTTACTGGATTTGGTGATTAAGTATACATGGAGTTTGAAAAAAGGGTAAAATGTAGAGTGTTATTTTTTTGTTGCCTGAGAATTGTGTGACTATTTCCTAAGGGGAACAAGAAGATGAAGGGGAAATTGTGAAAAGAATTAATATTTAGAAAAAATGACTCTTTTATCCCTGTCTATTTATGAAATCTCTTAGTCTAAATTATTATGAACTTAATAAGCATTATTTGCATTTATTTTCACAATTGATCTAAGGTATACAAGATGACAAGATAAAACCAGTAATACATATCGTGAGTGATTGTACTACTGAATCTATCTGACGGATTTTCATTAAATGCATTCTACTTAAGAAGCACTACACTGCATGAGACCCCATCTTTACTTTGAAGAAATTGACCCAAATATTTTAATTAAGAAAATTAGAAAAATTGGGAAGAAAATGACACATTGCACCCAAACTTAACATTATATATCTCCATAAACACCAATAGTTAACCAAGTGATCTGGCTCGTAGACTTTGGGAGAAATTGCTCTATACACTCACATTCAACACTTGACCCAAAACAAGGGACATTCAAAAGCTAAGGAAGAAATGTAGCATTGTTTTTGTTAATGACGGAAACAGTAGCAAGTGTTGGAACAATACATCAGAGGATGGGATCGTGTCTGTGCCATTCACTCAAAGTGAACTCATAGAGCTGCACATTTTGGATAGGAAAGTGGAATTCTGGAGAAGGCGTGCTTAAACCGGGTGTTGAATGGGTGATAACGAAGTTGCATACTATGGTAACTTTATGCATAAGCCATTTCATAAATATGTGTCCAGCCACAAAACAAAACATAAGTGGCTCTAAAGCATTTTCACCATTAATGAAAAGTAATATCATATACAAATAATTTAGGGAATCTCATTCCTGACATTTCATGGTAGTTACTTTGTCTGAAAATTAAGTGAAAAGTTGGAAGTTGATGCCAATAGAAGTGATAGTTTAAAAAAAAAACAAACCAAAATTCTAGTATTTATTCTAATCTACAGGAAGATATACATATTTGATATTGTATCATTATACCTAACTTGTACAAGGTTTCTGTGTCATTATTTAATTGTCTATGAACCTCTAGCTTTAGGGGTAGGCTCTATTAATGTAGGAGTGGTGTGTGTGGTTGTTAAGTAGATATCGTATCACACAGTGAAGATTGAATAAATATTTTTAAATGGCTCAATGAATCAATGTATAATTATTTACCTCTATAAACAGGGTAAAATTGAATTCTTATTAAACTTGGCAAATACAAGTGATAAGTCATATACCAACATAATTTGGCAGTTGAATGTGTCTATAGAAATAGAGAAAGAAAAAGCTGAAAGTCACGTAATACTATTAAGCATTAAAATTAATCAATTAAGCAAATCTACATATGGCTTTCCCTGGTAACACTTTGCTTTATTAACTATCTTTATAACTCTATGCTGGCGTCTCTTGTGAATCCTGGTTACCACTCCATTGTTGCTGTTCTTTGAGATGATAACACTGACTGTGGTAAATGTCTGTGCATCACCAACTAGTCTATTAGTGGATTTGGAGGTTCATAGTTCACTTCTGTATTCTTAATCCCTCTGTCTTATCAATATCACTATACTCTAAAATGTTCTTAATACATTGAAATGAAAGCTTTGGAATAAATATGCATAAATATAATAAAAATTAATGATAGTAGCAATAACAGCCAATATAATATTTGTAACATTTAAGGGCCACAGAGCCATTAGTTTACTTAATTTCATAATTCTATTACTTAGATGTTATCATTATTCACATTTATTCTATGAGAAAATAGAGATAAAGAGAAATGGAGTGGCAAATCCAAAGTTGGGGTGCTAGTGCATGGAGAACCCATCAATCAAATCAGAAGGTGCAGTAGACATTTAAAGAGTCAAGAGAGAGAGAGAGAGAGAGAGAGAGAGAGAGAGAGAGAGAGAGAGCATACAGGGTATCAAATGGCTTGGAAAATGGGTATTAAAGGCTGATAAGAAGCAGGTGTCTGCTATCAGCCCTGCAGTTCATATAGATCAATGGCCTTCTGCTGGAACACAGAAACATTAGCTGCCACTGCCACCCCAACCTGATGTCCCTTCCATTTAACTCACTCTACTCATAGAATATCTTGCTAGCTATTTATTAATTCTCTTTCCAGAAGCAAAAAAGAGAAGAGAAATACATGAGGAAATAAGAATAAGAATAAGAATAAGAATAAGAATAAGAATAAGAATAAGAATAAGAATAAGAATAAGAATAAGAATAAGAATACAAAATATTTGTCATGTTGCTGGAGAAGTAGTATTGAATACTCTGATTGTGGCAGAAAGACTCCTCAGTTGACATCCCTCATAAGTGAAAAAGGTACTTGACTTTACAAATCCAGAACCCATGTGAAAATAAAACACAGAGGCACATGCCTATCATCCTGACTGATAGGGCACTGGAGGCTTCCTGAAGCTTGTTGGCTGGAGCATTGAAACTGAGGGCTCTGGGTCTGGTGAGAGACCATTTCATAACATAAGGTGACACATCATAGAACACTGACCTCTCCTCCCCACATGCATGCATTTGTGCACTTGTATGTGTGCATTTACACACAGACAAGCACATGGACAAGAGCATCCTGGAACCTGTATGCATGCATATACAGAACACATGCAAAACAGATCAATTTTAAAATTAGAATCTTCTTCATCTGTAGAGACCCTAAAGTGTTATTGTTCTTCACTAGTGTTTCCTTTGAAGATCATGAGAACAAGATTCTGTATAGAGCCCAGAAAGAAATCAAGGTGATTCCTGGGTCTGTGCTCTGCACGTGTGGACAGTCCTCTCATGCATGAAGAAAGGCCTGTGAAAGTATCAACTCATTTCCAAAGACTTTATGGATTGAAGTTATAACCTTATAAATACATCACTCCAACCTCCCAATACTGTCCATCATCTCTGGGGATACAGAATTCCAGTGTAGAATTTGTTGTAACTTCTATTCTCCAGCATCTTGAGCTGAGAGACCATTTCAGAAAGATGCTGAGCTACCATTGAGATCGGATGGGGATCTTCTCCCTTAGACGCAACCAGACTTTGCAAGAATGATTCAGTTAGTTCTTTAGCTTCTTTTTCTCTTTCACCTTCCCTTTGGGACCTTCTATAGTGCTGACAAATCCTCCCTCCCCTGATGTCAGCTCAGTGAGAACACGGATAAAGAATCCTTTATCTAGCAAGCAGAGAATTTCCCCCACATCTGCCTGGCAATAATCCAACACAAATCCAAGCCTCCAAGTTGTCCAGACTATATTAAATGGCCATTGGGGAACAGCATTGAAAGCTTTGGGATTTCATTTGTTTTCCCTTTTGTGTCATAGAAGTAAACTGTAATGCTGACTTCTTCAAGACAGCAAACAGTCAGGTGACCCCATCAGCAGCCATTACTTACAGCTCTGGAGCACCTCATAGTAGGGGTGTTGAACAATAAAACGTGAGATCATTGCGGGTTGAACCCTTCAGGCCTCAAATTAAATGTCAGTTACTTAGAGAAACTGTCCCTGACCTTTGACAGTACCAGGTCTCCAATAATGCCTTAGACACTCCATAGTAGTTATTACATTTTAATTATTATTTTTAAAGCCGTATTAATTTTTCACATGGCTTCTGAGTTAATAAAGCCTATCTGGTGCCATTTTTAATTCTTTCCTCTATACTCTCACAACCACATCCTCGGTGCCCTTTATTCTACTATTGTTTGTTTTTCTTTGCTTATGGCATCTGTCATCTAGAGGCAATGAATTAAAAATGAAGGATCCTGGAATTGTGTGTGTGTGTGTGTGTGTGTGTGTGTGTGTGCACGCGTGCATATGGGCATGTGCATGCACACATCCAAATGTTCAAAAGGGAGAGATTAGCAAAGTGAGAAGAAGAGAAGAACCCAAGTGGTCATAACTTTCCTGTGCCACTACAAAGTGAAATGCAAGTGAGTCACAGTATACAAACCCTGCATGACTTCCTGAGTTCCTTGCTTTGATCTCATCCTTTGGATGAGACTTTTTTAACTTTTAACTTTATATATGTCATATAAACAAGGATTTCAGTTCATTCATATCAAAGTGTGCTTTGGCATGCAGAGCCAGAACTGACAATTTAATTCAGTGTTGGTGTCTTCATGTATTTTCATGGGCATTTAATTCAATATAAGAAGGTTAAATAATTTCACCATTAAGGTATCAGATAATATGACAACTTTTCACAGATCTTAAAATATTTTTCATACAATAACCCCCAAAGTATGTTTAGAAGAACTTTAGAAGAACTTACTTAACATGAAATATTCACTTTCACTGTGTTCTTTGTGTAGTTGTTTTGGTTTTATTGTTTGTACTTTATAGCCTAAGTCATTTACTTTTCTTTTGAGAACCAAAAACTATTCATTAGAAAAACTAATTAACCCTTTGAAAAGGGTTAATTTTAATATCTCTTCATTGCCTATGTCATTAAGTGACAATGAATTCAAAGATGGTGGTACCTGGGATATTTATACCTTTGAAAAATGGATCACAATATGACAGATGACACATGATACCTACTACTATACAATATCACATGTCATCTTTCCCCTCAATTAGAGTGACAATTCCACAAAAACGTTTGTATTCTGTTCACTGATTCCAAGATGCCAAAGTAGATACCAAGTAGATCTCTGTGATAGTTTGAGAGGTCTCAAGTACATGAAAATGCCTATGGCACTAAGTGACAACAGATTCAAATGACAGTATATGAAACATTTGTGAAGCTAACAATCCATTGCAAAAATAAACTCTTCTCAATATGATATTTGAATTCAGAGTGGGGATTATATTTTCATTAGTCATGTAAGATTACCTGTAGCCTTGCATGTCAAAGTAGTTTAGACATATCGTAGTGACTGTATTATAATTGTCCTTGTATTTTATATTATCATATGTAATTATTATGTTATTATATATCGTACTACGTGTGTGTGTATCATACTATATTATAATTGTCCTCTTATTTTAGAAGATTTTATTTTGCCTATTTTTACATTTAAAGGTCAAGTACAACATACAAATGAAATGGAGAGGATATTTCATCTTTGAAACTGATACTTGAATTAAAAGTATTCTCCCTATGTATTTCCATAGCATGTCTTTGTAAGATTCTGTTACTAGGTTGCAGCTAATCCAATATCTGTGAGCTGCAGAAAATCAGATGAGTGCCAGACTAACTTCCACACTGAACTGTCTTGTACCTAGTTCTTACTGGTAAGTGATGCAGCATGCCATCATGCAGACCATTTTAGTCAAATTACTACTACCGTGCAAGCGTCAGGCTCATTATTGTGGCATAAATGTTTAAGGACTGGACTGGGACATCCACATCTTCTTCCTATCCAGTCATCATCACCATCGTACTATTGAATAGATCTGTAGGTGTGGTGAGAAAAATGGGTGGACTATACAGTCATTTCTAAGAACTGAATTCTGCTGGCTTACCCAGCAAGATATACTAAGTCTCCATATTTCCCACTGGCAACTCCAACTCCCCACCTGTACTGTGACTCTACCAAATTGAAATAAACACATGGAAATCATAACTCAGCTCATTCTCTCCACACCATTAGAAAAAGAATGCCTTCATTCCAAAAGTTTCTGCCCCTTTAGTTGTGGGAGAAAATTTCTATTTAGTGCTGTCTACTTAATTAGAATAATGGTGACTAAACTGGTTGAATAACAGATTGTATTCTGCTGATATTAGTCAATGCATAAGCTGACCATATAGGACTATATACTTTATGGTCTCCTTTGGCCATGGGAAATAACAAGCTCAATATTTTTGATAACTTCTGAGTTTATTAGGAAGTAACAGTAGTGTTCCATATCAAAATTTAACTACATTTTGATTATTATAATTAGAAGAGGTTATTGAGATTGAAATCTAGGTCATCACTCCTCTTTTCCTCCTTGAAGGTTTCCTAGCTTCAGAAGTGTGCACTTCTCGGGATCAATCTTCTACTCTTTCTAGCTTTTCGGTGTTCTAAAATAGCATATCATGAATAAGCCAATGATTATAAACACACCATAAAGGAATCATAAGTTCCCTTACCCACCTCCTCTTTTTTTGCCTTCTCAGTAATAGCTCTTTCTTTTCAAACATGGTTTAAACCTGTTTTGCATGAAGAAATATGTGATTTAATTCTCCGGCCCTTATACTAGGTTAGGTATACATTGACTTTTCCCTGGCTCGAAATAAAAGCAGCTATGCTCCAGTAACTTTATTAAAAGTGAAGATGACAGTTAGCACACAGAAAGTATCATGGATTTTTTGAAGTTACATTTCGCCCCTGCCTACGTATTTCAAAATGAACATTTCAATTAAATTCATAAAATTTCTTTCACAAATGGTCACTTTGTATAAGACACAGGTTGAAAGAGTGGAAATAGTGTGGTTTTTTTCAGTCACTGGATTAATGCCAGAAGAATGTATAATTCAAGTAAGTTGAATGAAAATCATAAGAATTTGTTTTTGAAACACCTGTTGGTTCTCTAGTTAATCACATATTCTCAATAATAACATCCTTCTGGATTTCGGAAAGCACAATTAACTATATGTACCTATATTAAAAGCACAGCATGTTTTGATAGATGCCTTCACTGCAAATTGACAGACCCAATCACATGATTAATGTGTTTGTGACCTCCCAAAGCTGCTATAGTTAGATCTTAATGTACATTCATATTTATGTATATTATATATACATTATATAATATGATGAGAAGAGCACTTAAGATATGCTTCTTATAAAATTTCAAATATAAATGATAATATCTAGTACATTCATTAAACATAATATTTTATTTATGTACAAATGTGTGTCTGTGTGATGGTACATGTGAATATAAGGGCCGATGTTCACAGAGGCCAGTGTTGTAAGGTGCTCCTGGAGCTGAAATTACCAGTGGTTTGTGAGCCACCTGGTAGTGAGTGCTGGAAACCAAATTCATGTCCTCTGCAAGAGCAGTATGTAACCTTAGTCACTGAGCCATCTCCTGCCCCAATAATAGCATTTAAAGGCTGATATGTTGGTATAAATCTCTTGGCCTTTTGTCTTTCGTGTGCACACCTGAAGGCAATCAGTCACAGTCACGAATTTCTAGGATCAGAATTATAAAATACAGTAGGAATAAGAAATAATTAGTCAGAAAAAGGACTCTTTTATAAAGACTCTTGTTTATTTCTATAAACAAAAATAAGTCCACATCCTTTCCATGAAATTTTATAAAACTTACATTAAAATGTAATGCAACTCACTGGATATTAGCACCATTAATTTTTGTGGAATTTTGTAGACCTTTCCCATATTTAATCTTTCAAATCTTTGTGGCAAATAAGCCTCCTACTACTGTTTCTTCTAACTTTGTTTCTTCTGTGCAAGTATAATCTAGCTGAGTCACAGTATTAAAAACATACTTACCGATGATGAATCTCTAAATTCTTAAGGAGTTTATCTCTAGTTCTCTGAATTTTAAATATATTATTCATGCCATGTAACACAGAAATAAAGATCACTTTACTAATTGATGCCATTTGCAAAGAATAAACAGGAAAAAACAATGTACTGGTTTCAGAACTGTTTTGTGCATATCATGACTACCTTGAAAGATAGGCTGTTTGTCCTGTGTTTTCTCGAACAGAATGTTCTAGGACAAGCCTGTTTGCCCACTGAATTATGTATTTTTCTCTTCCATTATTTTGTTCTAAATTAATATCTCTTTCAGGGACATAGAATCTTATTATGATGAGCCATTCATCTCTATTGCCAGCCCCCACTGTGCCTGTCATTACGGAAGCACATCCTAGCAGAGCCAGAGAAGGAATCTGCTGAAACAAGCCTGTTTTCACAGTTGTCAGGAAGTTAATTACTACACACAGAAAGGAGACTAGTCACATTCCCGAATCATTCCAGAGGAGTCCTTTTACCCTATTGTTTCTAGAGAACTGTTCTGACTAATGACAGCATTCCAATTGAAATTTCTGCCACCCAAAAACCTAAAGATGTTAAGATAAAGCTGAATACATTCTAGCTTAGGCCACTCCTACTATTCTATCCATGGAGTGCTCTGTTCTCATCAATAACCCAAGAAGCTTACCTTTATTTTTCTACTCTCTCTTTTTTCCCATCTTATTTTTATCTATTCACTTTACATTCCATTCACTGCCCCTACTCCCAGTCACCCCTTCCAACAATCCTTCCACCTCCTCCTTACTTCTCCTCTGAGAGGGTGGAAGTTTAAAGGGTATCCCCCTACCCTGACACATCAAGTCTCTGAGGTGCTAGACCCATCCTCTCTCAGTGAGACCAGACAAGACAGCCCAGCTACAAGAACATATTCCACAGATAGACAACAGTTTCAGAAATAGCCCCTGGTTTAGTTGTTTGGGACTCACATGAAGACCAAGCTACACATGTGTGTTTGTGTGTCAGAGGCAGAGGGTGGCGAAGACTTAAGTCCAGCTTATGTGTGATCTTTGGTCAATGGTTCAAGTTAGTTGACTCTGTTGGTCTTCCTGTGGAGTTCCTATCTCTTTTGGGGTCTGCAATTCTACCCCAACTCTTCCATTAGAGTCTTCAAGCTCCATCCACTCTTTGGCTGTGGGTATTTGTGTCCCTTTGAGTCTGGGTGTAGCCTCTCAAAGGATAGTCATGCTAGACTCTTGTCTGCAAGCATAATGGAGTATCATCAATAGTGTCAGAGATTGGTGCTTGCCACGAGATGGGGAGGGAAATGGGGAGTGGTGATCAAAATCAGGTGTGGGAAGATACAGGAAAGATGGACAGATGGCCAAGAGAACAAATTGAAATCTTCAACTGACAGGGGTAGGGAGATGGGGGGGTATCTAGAGGATGTGACAGACACCTGGGACAGGGAAGACACTCAAGAATAAATGGGGGTGACCTTAGGTATGGCTCACAGCAGTCACCAGAAAAAGGCTACCTTTCTGTAGCCAGGCAGGAAAGCCAGTGGAGCAAGAGGGACACTAACCCAGCTACAAAACTTTCAATCCCAAACTTATCCTGTCTACAAGAAATTCAGGGACAGAGGATGGAGCAGAGACTGAGGGAATGGTCAACCAGTAAGGCCCAACTTGAGACCCATCCCAGTCTCACTGGAGTCAGTGACTGCTCTCTGATCCAGGGCAAAGGCGAGTCTCCATTTAATGAGGAATTACTGCCATCTTGTGGCTGTCTTGATGGAAGGCATCTACCCCTAAAGTACCATGGAAGAAGAGAAACCAAAAATAAACAACTGGTTTGTTTTAGGTTTCATTTTTTATTCTGTAACTCCACATTATTAAGAAGCACCATAGTCCACATTATCTTAGTGACAGTAT
This sequence comes from Rhabdomys pumilio, assembly GCA_030674055.1. Taxonomy (NCBI): domain Eukaryota; kingdom Metazoa; phylum Chordata; class Mammalia; order Rodentia; family Muridae; genus Rhabdomys; species Rhabdomys pumilio. The sequence goes on from JANHMN010000001.1 coordinate 28,853,956, forward strand.
TGTGTTGATGTCATAACTTTCAAAAGGCTGAACCTGCCTTATGCTTCATTAAAATGAAGTTAAGATAAAATGTTAACATAAATGTAGTATTAGTCTAAAAAGAAATTTTAGTCTGCAAAAGATAGACGATTAATCAAATTAGTGGAGACGCTAACAAAATTTCAGGTGTCCATTCCCACTTCAGCAGTATGCTTTCCTCATCTTTAATGTTGAGCGTTTGCAGAGTCTCATGGCTCCTTACATTCAGATATTTCTAACTCTGAGGTGATATATTTGCCACTCATCTCAACAGCCCATGTCAGCACCGGAAATTGGCCAAGACCCACTAATAACCAGAAACAGATTCCAAGTGAACACTTCTCTAAGATCTGTGTGGCACATGTTGTCTTCAATATCCTTTGCCTCGACATGTGACAAACTTGCAAATTCTGCATTTTTACGATTCAGATGGCTGGCTAGGCAAGTGAACAGTGGTGAGCATATACACTAAACACATGTAGGAACCGTTTTCTCTGATCTATAAAGCAAAAACATTACTCGGTTTCTCTGTCAAGATGTGTGAGATGCCATTTGAAGCATAAATTTGCTTTTTGACCAGAAGCTTCAGGGACGAATTATCTGTATGGTTTTGATTGAGAAAGGCAGTGTTCTAAAACACCAATGACTTAAATAGCCAGAGATACCAATAGAACATTTTCTCCCTATATAACATCTTGCTCTGAAACATAAAATCTAAAATGATAAGTAGTGAACACTCCACCTGGTGGTAGGAGAAAGCGGGTAACAGCCTTCTGCAACGGACCCTCAGGAGGAAAAGATGAAGCAGATTGCAGAACACTCAAGGCGGCGAGAGTTAGAGACTGAGATACTCCCATGCACCACTGTGGTTGGCAAGCATCTTTAAAGCAAAATCCAGACAGAATCTGCCTCTCCATAAATCTTTCCACCCCTTTCCATTACTAGTTAGGTATTGTTGGCTCTAAGCCATCTGATTTTACTCTGATTTATTAACTGCTATGCATTATATATGAGATTCGGGTTTGCTAGAGAGTTACCCTTACGGTCATTGTTGCATACAAATCAGCTACTGTTAGAGACGTTTTATGCTGCTGGCACTTCTGTGAGGTGGTGTATAATGTATAACTGGAGAAGAAAGCCTTCCTGTTCTATTTTCTCACAAATGTTACTAGCACACACAGTGCAGGCTAAGAACAATGGTCCTTTGTTCTAGTCTGAAATGGAGGGGGAAAAAAAGTACTCAGAACAATAGATGGGCAGAAAGCAAAACCTGTCGTCTCAATCAAGGCATTGGTATTCTCCAAATTCTAGCTACCACCCTGAGCCTCCTTTTTCTCTGGTGAGACCAACTGAAGCGTGAGAAAGCACTGATGTGACCACTTCCTCTTAGATGCTGACAACCTGGTACCTTACGGGTCTATGCATCTCTGTCTCTGAAACGATAAAACAGTGTCCCACCCTCTGGCTTTTTGCATTGAGACATTTGACTAACTAAACAATGCAACTCCAGTCTCTCACCCAGCTCTCAGTACAGTGACCCCCAGACTTTCCTTTAGTACCTACCTTTCAGGAATGTTTGCCCTAACCCAGTGGTCCTCAACCTTCCTGACACTGTGCCTCCTTAAGACGTGCAGATCTTCATGCTGTGCTGACCCCCAATCACAAAATTATCTTCGCTGCTACTTATAACTATGACTTCGCTACTTTTATGAATCATAATGTAATTTAATTTTTTTGAGATAGAGAGTTGCCAAAAGTGGTCACGACCCACAGGTTGGGAACTGCTGCCCAAAGCTGACATTATTCCTCAAAGCAAAAGCAGCATATAACCCGAATGACCTTGGTTTACTTGTGACCAACAGAGTTGACACTGACTTTCATGTTCCACAAAAAGGAAAGCATGTGTCTGATCACATTACATTTTCAACGAGAGAAGCTATACATCCCTTCCTTTGAGCTAACATCTTACTCCATGCACTGCATCCCGCGTCAGTGTGGCAGATTACTGAGTGTTAGCTAACACCACTGGGTGCATGAAAAGTGAGTTAAATATTCTGTATTCCTAGTTTCAGTAAGACTGCCACCCCAGGTGCACAAAAACCACATCAACTGAGACTTTTGTAAAACAATTTTAGAATCAAGCATATGAATGTACGGACCTATAAATAATTATGAATATAATATATAATTTTATTATATATAATTATTTATAAGTCCGTACATTCATATGCTACACACACACACACATATATATATATGTATGTATATATACTTTTGTGTTTGAATCATCCACAAATGCACTTCCTAAATTTTTGAGTGATTGGATTTTTTCTTAATTAATGGAGGATTAATGATTACTTGTGTATTCAGTTGTTTAAGAAAGCTTCCATTTGTATTTGGTATTAAGGGCATTTACTGGACATCGTTTACATACTACTCATAACCTCCAAGCATAACAGACATGGAGGGATTGTTCGTTGAAAATGGAGAGTATTCATCTCTTTAAGCTTCTGGATTCTACAGAGGTGTTCAATACAGAATGAGTTCTGTTGCCAAGACACCTTGAACTTTGAAGATGATCGTCAGAAAGATCTGGAAGAGTAAGCTGTCTTCATGAATAGTAACTTTGAAAGTGATTAATAATGGGCCATGCTAAATAAGACATCTGTATTCTGAGGTGACATCAATGCACTGGCAGTCTCATGACTTTTCCAGTTTCCAAAACAATGGCTCGAGAGACACATAAATACAGGTGCGCGATCTTGCATCATCATCTTCCCCCAGTCTCCCACTAAGAGGAAATATTGTTTACCTTCCTCCAAAGAATACAATTCAGGAATGTAGAAGATTCATCTCTGGAAAGCAAAGTATTGATCACCCATGGGACTGTTACTATTAAGGTGTTGTCATCATGCTTTGCCTTCCTTTGTGAAAATCAAAAGAAAGAAAATAAATGAACCTAAAGGAAATGTGTTGCCCGTTTCTAAAAGGTCTTCAACCCAACTAATTGAAAGATCTCAGGAACCAAGCAATCGCTCCCATGTGGTCCAAATATATTTTGATAATTTTTTAAAGAGTCAGTATGTGGTCTCTGTTATCAAAGTGATAAAAAATGTTTTCAAATGAACTGCATCGTCAGAGAGTAAAGAGCTCACACACATGATGCGATGCTTAATCCAGTCTTCTTTCTCCCAGTGACCCTGTTTAGACTGATAGTCATCACTGAGCCTTGACAATCTAGACCCTCCGGTCTGGGAACAAACTCTAATTAAGGTAAGTGGTACCTTTTTCTGAGGACAGCTGCTACCCAAAGTCTCAAGTACCCACGACAAAGTATAATATTTCAGTTTCCAGAAACATAATTAATATTGAGGGTTTTTCTTCCAAAAGTGCAATTACAAATTGAGATACTGTTTTTAGAACCTTCAAATAACAAAACTTCAGTCCAAGCAAGCCCCAGTGTTCTCTGGTTCTTTCAATGCTTTAACTCTCTAGGCTTAATAATTAACCTTCCCCCCTTCACAGTCAGGTAGCAAAACGTTATTATAAGATCGAGCTTGGCAAGAAAGCCAAGAGTTCTTTCCTCTTTGGTAAGGAAGTGGCTTAAACTTCCATCCATTCTTTTTCTCAATGCCCCACACACTTCCCCTAAAATGGTGTCTCCACAAACTGAAAGGAAGTGAACGGTTTTCCAGTCAATTTGTCTGACGTGCACAATTCAGGTGCATATGCTCTATCAATGCAGATATGGGAGCCGGGAGCAGGAGCCTTTACTATTATTGACAAGTGGCCTACCCTCTAATCTTCAGAAAGCTCATCTGCAAACTGACATAAGGCTCACGGGCTTGCACAAACCTCCTACTCTGACAAGGCAAGCTTATGCAAGTGCTTAATGTGAATAAAGGTAAGATGGACATACATGACCAGTGTGACAACATCATCATCTGAAATTATTTTTATATTCTTTGCACTGGGCTTGTTAGAATTCCAAATGAAATTGCTTGACAAGATATAAATATTAAATAAGTAATGCTTATTATTCATACTTATAAACAAATAACAAAATTTGCTCTAATTTAATTTTTTCTAATTTATTTTTACATTTTCATACTAGCACGTGTTTACTAGTATTTAGCCCAATCTGAATGATTTATCCTATTTTCTGATAATAAGGTTTGTAGAGAATCATGTTTAAAAATGCTTATTTGGATAAAAGTAAATGAGGTTTTGTATTAAATATTTCAAGTACACTTTACTCATTCATGGTAAAAAATATGCAAAAGCTGTGCATAAGTTTATCTAGTTCAGCCCACATCCAGTCAAAAGCTTCAACAGAATACAGGATCTGAATGGTACAGAGAAGGATAGGTATTTTTAAATCGTTGTGGGGAGAGTAACTCAGCAAGTCTTTAAAATTTTATGGCCACATTTGACCTTTCTTGCTTTATAGAAATGGCCAGCTTTAACTTACACAGATGTGTCTCTTGAGCTGTGCTTCAGCAGTAGGCACTGGGAGTCACCTGGCCCTGCTACAGAGCATAACTCAATTTAATGCATCTCATATAGGATACGCTACATTACAATGCTGCTTATCCATATTCAAAACAATTGCCAGGCTAAAGCTTTGTTGCATTACTTATAGTCACTTTAAATCCCGAAAAGCACAGAGAGAGAAATCCAAGGCAGGCAGAAGGTAGAGACAGTTTTAATGTGATTATATTGGCATCTGATATGATGGTGCTTTGGACCACATTGACATGAGTGAGGCTTCTAGGTAGCAACTGTTCAATAGCATCCGTTGGACTTCTCCAATAGACCACTTAACTATCTCAGCTTTTCCAGTGATCATCTCATTTATCTAGGATTATTGCACTGAATTTACTGTTTGGTTTTCTTCCAGAACTGAAATGTCAAGTCCAGTGTCATGTATGCAGTAGCTTTGTGCCTTGAGAGCTTCACAGATCCCCCAAAAGCTGCTAGCAGTTGATCTTTGGATAGAGCTAGAAATAAATAAATCCTCTTTAGCAGATCAATATTCATCCCATTTAATGCTTGATGTGAAACTTGTGGATTTGGGGTGGTAATGCTGATGTACAGCTAATCGTTGAAAATGGGCATCAGGGTTTTTATAGCATGGCGGCATATTGTCAGGCAGGAAGGGAAGAAGCTGAGAGAACAGCCTGGAAGAGAATATGGTAAGTGTGTATAACTAAGCTGCACATTTGGAAATCATGTGGGCTATTTCATTATGCATGCTAGAAAATAATAATAGAGGGAATTAAAGTCTGCTCCAGAGGAGGAATACCTGTGGCTTTCTCTTGATTTACCATCCTGTGCGGCTCCAGACGTAAATGAAATACCTTACTCCATTGAAGAATCTAGTATCAAGTAAACTGTTTTCAAGATATTGTTTTTGTACACCAGAAACTCATTCTAAAAACAAATAAATAAAAAAAAATGTCCCAATGGATGGAGTGCAAATCTGTATCCTGAACAATTTATTTGAACTCACAAGAAGAAAAAAAAAATGCTTGTAATAAAGTGAGATTTAAAATAGTTAGGGCCAGTAGTGAAGGGGCCTTTTCCGGTCAATGGTAAGAGCGATGGATCAGACTTAGCTCAGACAGCAAGGGTTAAGCTTATTCCTTTAGATTGAACTTTTTTTTTTTTTTTGCTGCACATGTGTGGTAATTCACTGTCAGGGGTGTTGGAAAAACTAGTCGAGGCTGAACATTCTTTATATGAGATAGCTGTCGGCCCAACCACATAAGCTGTAAGGCAGACTTCTGTGGTCATCAATGCTAAACATATTTTCAGCCAGATCTCTTGATTATTAGTTTCATACAGCGTGAGTAGAATGTGCACATGATCTCTGTGTGAAAGCTTTGCCTTCACAATGTTCTTGCAGAATCAGGCTGCCCCAGACTAAATTTTAGTGAGCATTGAAATGTATTTGTTAAAGCATGAGAAATACGCCTTTCTGTAGTGACTTGAAACTAGAGAACGGGTGTTGATTTGTTTTCCCTAGACAAGCCATATTCTTTCTTAAATAATGGCTTTTCACTGAAGTTCTCTGAGAAATGAAACATTATAATCCTTGCACGGTGGGGGACATCATTAGGCTTAAACAGCAAGCGACAACATCTGCTGGCTCCAGAGATCCAGTGGACCGCTCACAAGTGTCAGTTTCCCTTCTGCAAGGTCTAAACTTTGCCACTGATAAATGATATTTTCCTCCAGTTAGGGATTTGTAAGTCACCGGTTCTTAGACTGGCAATTGTGGGCAGGATGAGAGCGTAGGTCATGGTCACAGGATAATGTTTGTCAGGTGAGGAGTCAATCAGTAAACAGGAGAAGGAAGGTATGTTTATGCTTGAGGCCATGAATTGGGAGAGAATAATGTACAAGGCCGAGGATGACAACTGGGGAAACGTGTGGGCATGTGTGTGAAAGCCCCTGACTGTGAGTTTGTCCACACACAGGCAAAAATGCATTGGGCCAACCTGAAAATGAGAAGAGGTGTGTGTGGCATATGAATACATAAACATTCAGACACACTGTGTCTGCAATGTTTTTATGCTACACTAAGGTATGATGATTTACCAACAGGGTATCAAGACACAGATTCTATGCAGATACTCAACAGGCACATGGATATATAGAGATTCAACGAAAAGTATAAGGAGGCCTGCGGCATTAGTGACTCTAGTTAAGCTCACAAGCTTAAAGCTATGTCAGTTCCCACAGATCAAAACCTACCATTTGAGCGTCAAGATTATGTTCTGCTGTGACAAACAGAAAAACCCAGACCAAACTTTTTGTAAGTACCATTTCATCAGGTAAAAAAAAAGTAATGCTTCACTCTCTATTAGGGATAAGTGATTGTGGACCAGCTACACGTGAGTGTAGTAGAAAAGTTAAAGGAAACTTTGTAAAGTTAAAGGCCTTTTGAGAGGCATTAGCTTAGAGAAAGGAACTAGAGAATTGTTTATCACAGAGCTGGAGAGAGGGCTCAGCAGTAAAAAGCACTCGATGCTGCTGCAGAAGACATGAGTTTTGTCCCCAGAACACACACTAGGCAACTTACAACCACCATACATGTTTATCTGGCTCCAGGAGATCTCATGTTCTCTAGAGGCATGTGCACTTGTGTGCATATACACACAGACATAGACACACTCAGACACACATACATACACACACACACACACACAGAGAGAGAGAGAGAGAGAGAGAGAGAGAGAGAGAGAGAGAGATGCTTGATTTAAAAAAATAATGATTTTAGCATGCATTTCTTTTCTTCAAAATATATGTATCTATTACAGCACTAAGAGTCATGTGTAGTAGGAACGTATGTATTCTGGCCACAGGCAGGCTAAGAGCTTCAAGCCTAGTGTGACATCATGAGGAAACATTGATAATGATGTAGGATTTAGACCACAGGATGATGGATCCATTATCATCCTTGGGCAGTGTTTGCTTCAATTTTCTGAAATTTCTAATCGCACATATAGTGTGATCATGCTAGTCTAGGTGGTAGCCAAGAGCCATGGCAGTTAGACCACAAATACCTGAACACTTTTTCTGCTGTGAACTGACTTCCATGGGATGAAAATGTCCACCAGACAGACTGGGACACACAAGTGAGTCCCAGAAGATGACATTCTATCAGTTCATTCCCTCTGTGCAAATACTCTGTGATCCTTTAACTAAAATCAGCCTGAAAAAGAAATATTTAAATGTGGGGGTTTACTACTTTACCTCACTTCCACTAATCCCTGTTAAAATATTGTAAATAGCTCAGAGCTTAGAGTTGCGAAACAGAGACCTAAGACTTTACCGAAAATCTTTTGTAAAAGATTCAACTAAAACCTTACAACAGATAGCTAAACCAATCCACTTTGATCCATGAAAATTATCTATAGTCTTTATCCCTCTTATCTTTAAAAAATGAAGAATAATCACTCATATGCAAAGCAGATAATTTTATAAGAGTTTTGCTAAAACAAAATGTCTTTTGAGATTTTAAAATGTTCTATCAGTAATTCTGAATGAGGGCAATTTTGATTTGTTCTGCTTCCCCAGACCTGCAGAGCTGGATGTGGGCACTGCCTGACATGTTTCCTGGGAGAAAGTCCTATGCTCCCTTCTCATAAAGAGATGGATGGATAGGCTTTGAAGGCAAATAGTGATGTAGACACAGCGAGTGCTGTGGAGTTCAAAGCACTGACGGAAAATTTAGGCATTCCTAAAAAAATAATGCAATAATATTGTTGGGTTTTGTTTTTGCTCTGTCTTCAGAGAGTACATTCAGGCGGGAATTGGGCCAGGAATCTCAGCTAGATATGCAGACATTACTTATCATAAGGAGGATGCTGGTGAAACTGAAATCAGCTTTTGTTTTGTTTTAGTTATGATTGTTTTGAAGAAACATTTCACATATACATAAACATGATAAATCACATTCTTTTCACAAAATATTCTCCCCCAAATCATTCAGAACTAACTGGAATTGTGTCAATGTTTTTATAACTTTATGCCAATGCTTTATGGAGATCTAAGTAAAGTCTTATTTTGAGTAAAATGTGATGGGGGACAAAGGGTAAAATGATTGCTGTGTAAGCATTAAATTCTATTTTCAGATGCCCAGAAGCCACATAAAGGCTAAGAGTAACGCTAATGAAGGAAAACTGAGAGGGGTGGGTTGGAGAGGGGTGGGTTGGAGAGGGGTGGGTTGGAGAGGGGTGTCCTGAAGCATTTGAACAGCCAGTCCAGCAAATCCAATGAGAGAGAGACAGAGACAGAGACAGAGAGACAGAGACAGAGAGACAGAGACAGAGACAGAGACAGAGACAGAGACAGAGACAGAGACTGCCTCAGAATATAGGTTGAGAGTGTTACAGAAAGATACCCAACGTCTGGCCCCCATGTGTTGATGCACAGAGAGTGCACTTCACACAGATAACACACACACTCACTGTGATTTGTAGCATAATAATAAATAAACTGTCTCGTTTTATTTGAACTCCATGTACTTCTTCCGCGTGGCCTTTTTTTTGCTTGTAGAGAAAAGCACTTGGTGAGATAGGAGTTTGAAATTCGCTGTTACCATCAATTTTAACTATGCTAAAGATGTTAAACGTGAGGTTGTGCCCTAAGTTTTCCACAATGACATATCACATGAAATTGCTATAATGGAGCCTAATATTTTGTGTACTCGTTTGAAAGAAATGGAAGGTACAGTCAAAAAATGTGTTCCAAACTGGAGAACTAAAGTCCATTCTTTGTCACATACAAATGTAAAGACCCACACTAAACCACCAGTAAAAAAAAATTTCTTCTTTACTCCTCCCACAAAAAAAAAATAACTAAATAGAACTTAGCCTGTTTTCTTCTGCACCTCTACCGTCCCCCACATGAGGACAAATGGGAGTCAAACAGATTCCCTCTCCTAACATATCAACTTCTGGAGTAGTTTCTCCATTTCCCTCCAGACTATGGAAGTATTTTTTTGTGAAGTAATAAGCCTTAATACTGTATACATTATAGAAATGAAACAAAGCACTTCAATGATTTAACAGTTTTCTATTCTTTCCTAAATTTGAGTCCCAGAACCATTTTACAAGTACACCAGAGTTGGTGGCACAAAGAATACATATACTTAATATAAAAGCTGCATGAAACCAGAGGAATTGGTTGGTGTGTGTGCACACATATTTGAAGTTACTTATGTTTTTCTGAAGATTGCAACTAAGACCTTGTGTCTGCTGGTGTGTGCTTCACAACATTACACATCCAGCTGTCAGAACACATCTGGACTCTAGAACTCGGTTAATCTAAACTCTATCTGCTAAATATGATTTAAAAAGGAAGAAGAAAGTTGGTTCTCTCTCTTAAGAACCACATGACGGGTGAGTTTGAAATTGAGCAACAGATCTGAAAATCTATTTCTTATGCTGCAAACACCGCTGCTCAATTCTGTCTCATCACTATTATGTAGCCAGCATATGCTGTTACTACTTCTCAGGTACAAACAATTATAAAGCACACTTCACAGATTATTAGAACCAGTTTTAAAGGACCAATAGGTTTTTACCATACTTACAATTTCCACAATTTTGTTTGAAACCATGACTTGTCTTTGGCTTGAAGGTACAAAGGCCCAAAGAATTTCATTTACCATGTGACTTTAAAGTATATCTAGGTAAGAATGAATTATAATACTGATTTGAAATTAAATTGAAGGTTAATTCATTGATCTGCTAACTGCTTTGTTACAGATATTGGACATTATTCAGTTTGTAGTAAGCACACAGCAAGCACAGGAATGTGTTTACAGCAAACACCCTGATTTAACATGAGAGTGACTAGGAAAATATAAACATAACTACCTCAAAATATATCTTCTTTACAAGACCAATTTCCCTTTATCCTGCTGGGAAACTGCACAAGTGCTAAAAGTTTGCCAAATACAATTCTCTGTATTTATTTAAAATAAAAAGACAAATAAAAACTATAGTAAAAATAATAAGGATCAAAGTTACAAGAGATCAGATAGGGACTGCTTCCCCACTCCACACACTACATCTCCTCCAGCAGGTATACATACATACATGTACACATGCACACCACATACCACACACATACTCACACACACATACATGCACACACAAACAAACACATATGTATCACAGGCATTCACACACAAACCCATACATAAACAAGCACACACACAATCACACAACACACAGACCACACACATACATACACACGCACACACATACAAACATATACACATCACACATACACCACACACACACACACACACACACACACGTATACACCTTTAATACATGTGTGTGTATGTGTGTGTATACTTGTATCTTGATATGTCAGTTGATCACAGATGTTTCCAGTTTCTGTTTTCATTCCATTCTTTTCTCTGGCGTGTAGTGTGAAGGTATCATTTCTTGTTCCCCCTTTTCCCTTTTAGCCTACCAAATTTTCTTAGAAGAAACACCATCTGTCAGGATATATTTACAGAACCATGTCACTAACAAAGCTTCACTCAGTTTGCATGTAACATTTCAGACTTGGGTGCTGAAGTCTGGTTGATCTGGAGCTGCTGTATGCTCAAGTCTTGAGACTGTGATTGCAGCTGTGAGATTGGGGGTGCGCTCACCGGCATATCTGTCTTGTGGTCTAAAAGGACAGCAGAGGGAGCCCCTGCATGAGTTAAGATGAAGCACAGGCAGAACGAAGACTGCAGGGTACAGAGACATATACAGCGCCCTCTACTGGACTTGCTGGTACATTCAGATTTCAACATGAAATTGTGAGCACTTAATCCCAAACCTGTTCTTAGCAGTCTTCATTAGTTTCATAGTCATGGCAGATGTAGCGGTACTTTCAAATTAAAGGTAATCTTACTTTCAGTTCAAAGTAAATACCTAGGTAAAAAAACATGAATTTTGTGGTTAATAAGTCAAACATTATTTAGTAGAAATCTCACTCATTTTAAAATCTTTTTATCACTATATAAGTATTTATTACAAAATCCTAACATATGATGCATAATATACATCCTCCATATTCTGACTACAGAAGTACACAAATTTCAGGTAAAATAGTCTTGGTCTCGCAGTACATGAAAACAATCTACTTTAAGGTTTGGGTCAGGATTTATATTGACTGAATGGCATCATATTTAATACATATAATTTCCTTGCAATTATCCAAGGTTAAAGTGAGTTTAATCAATCCATTTCAATTTTGGCTAGCTTCTCAATTCTTTTTGGAGGTTAATGTATAGGAAGAGTCCTTTTATGTCCAAGTGTTTGGTGACGCTGGTAATTTTACTTTAAATATGCAAATAGTAATTGTAAGAAATTTTCAATTGCATTTAAACATAAGCCAGCAAATTCATAGCCACTATAAATGGCTTGTGGCCAATGAATAATCATTTTAAAATGATTCACTGTACCTATAATTTTTCAGTAAATTCTGATATTAGGTTTAAATAACATAAAAAGCATTATTGCACATTTAATTATCCCTATAATATTATAGATCAGAAAATATTTGCTTCCTTAATATTTTATTATGACTTTACCACTACTAGAAACATGTGAATGTGTTGTGACAAAGAATATATTTGATGTTTTATTCACAATTTTGACTAATTGAAATTTTTTCCAGTGTTTTTGTTTGTTTGTTTGTTTTTGGTTTACTTTTATGACGTCGTTTTCAAATTTATACCATTAGTACTAAAAATGGTAGATTTGTATATATGTTTACTGTATGCATATAGCATTGATACATTTTACTGTTTTGTTTTCAAACAAGGCTGACCTTGTACGCATGAACTTCCTACTTCAGTTGTAATTACAGATATGAATCACCATGCTAGGCTAGAAAAAAACAATATTCTTTTACTTGAAGAAAACGTAAATCTCAAGAGAGAGAAACATCCTCAACCTCGTTAGTGAGAATAAGCAATTCTTTCTTTTTCATATTGGTCTACTAATATAAACATTTTTCAATGTCTATGCCAGGCAAATGCTATATGAACTTCCTTAGCTGTACCTTGTCTGACATGAAAAACCATGAGGAAATTATAACCACTCTCTGGCAATACATATCCCTGAATCTTCCATGTTTGTTTAAATGCCCTCCAAATCTCAAGTCTCATGATCCAAATAAGTGAGAAGCACATTATATCACATATTTTATTTGATGCATTTTATGAAATGAATATTTAATGAGAAAGGGCACAAAGAATTTAAATATTGAAAAATGTGAGCTTGGTAAGTTTAGTTATGAGTTATGTGCTTTTAAATGTATTTTACATCAAAAGTCAATGAGATGAATACTATTTTAATATTGTCTTGCAGGTGAAAAAATTTAGATTTACAAAACCAAAAATTGATGGAGCTTAGATGAAAAGCCATGGAGCTTGACCACAGCCAGTCTTGATTCTGTTACATTGCTTGCTCTTACAAACTAGAGCAATCCATCAAAAAAAAAAATGAAAAAAGTTTAGTATTGAGGGGAAATGAGCAGAGGCTGTAAATAATACTTATTTGCCCTTTGTGGTAAACTCTGAGCATCTTGAAAGCTTAAAACATGAGATCATGGGTGTGGCCCATTACATTCATCCCATTTAATAGAAACTACTTATTGTTTTTTCCTCAGGGACAGAAGAATTAAGAGAGCTAGGTATGTATCTACCTGAGCCCATGTGACTTTTTTTTTTTTTTCAAAGATACGTTTTTTTAAAAACCTATGTCTTCTTCTGTATTTTTAATTGTCAGGGTTCTTGTTATGGTAAAAATTAAAAGACAGAAATTTCACTGCTTCAGCTCTTACTCCTATCACTCTGCCTAACAGTTAAAGAACCCTCTGATCACACACACACACACACACACACACACACACACGCACGCACGCGCACGCACACACGCATGCACGCACACACACACACACATATATATATAATATATATATAATACATATTACATATGTATAATTAAAGAGTATAATAAAAACAGCAACTAGAAAGCAAGCAAAGTTGTATATACAAGGTGCTACAATTTGATAATTATAGCTAAGTAACTTAGCTAAGAAAAAACTATTTTTGAGTGTGGAAGAATAACGATGGATTATTCCAACACATGGGTTTTCTTTCTAAGCCTTCCTGTGAAAACACTTGTTGAATGGAGGAAGATTTTTAGAGAAATAACCCTTAAGGATAACTGTTAAGAAACATTACATTTGATTTCATAGGCATTACCATGCTTCAAGTGTGAAATTTCACCTATAAGCTTATTCTGAATACTGCATCCCAGTAAGCAGGACTATGTTCAAAGTTATGAAGCCCTTAAGAAGATAAGGTCTGATTGGTAGAAGCAGATCACTATTCCATGGTCTTAGAAGGTTATCCCAGACCCCAGTTCTCACCTGCACTTTCTGTTTCCTGCACTGGGACACCTAAACCGCTGGCAAGCAGACTCTAAACACGTCTGATGTAGTCAATCCTAACACCAAGCCTTCTCCATCATGATGGACTGAAATTCCCTAAAAGAAATGAGCCAAAATCAAACTCCTTTTCACTTTCATTCTTTTCTGTCATGTAGTTTGCCACAGGGATGCAAAATAAATTAATTAATACATTGCTTTTTAGAAAGGCTTGACCCACGGTCATTCATGAATAAAATTGGTATTTAGTATAAAGGCTATACCCCCATAACTATGTTTAGCAGAATTTACAAGATCATGAAAAAAAAAAACCCAACAACTTCATCTTTATAATTCTGAAGGCTAAATAGAAAGCCAAAAAACCAATTTCCATTAAAAGTTCAATTTATGACCTAACACGATCACTACTTCTGACATAACTAAGCAGTTTCAAATATTTCACTTGTATTAATTTATTCATCCTCCCTTCAAACTCCCAAAGGTTATCAGCCTGTTCTTTCCAGACAAGGGGACTGAAGGACAACTTTTAAAAACCTTCCCCAAGTGTAACCAAACCCCTCTAGTTAGAAGCCCGAGTCGCTGAGCCATGCATATGGATTCACCATCAGGCTTACGATTGAGAAACACCTATCATTATGTTTCATCTCAAAAGTTCTTCCATGCTTTAAACCACGGTAAAGAAGATTTAGGAAAAGCAGCAGCTGTGCTCCAGTGTTCCATACACATTACAGGTATCTGAGAGGACTATGGCTGTAAGTCAAACAGTTTTCTACCTGACAACATCACAGACTCCATCTGGAATCCAAACAGGATGCTGCATCTCCCTCCTGTGCTGTCATCATTTGACATAGAGAGCTTTCTTAGCCCCCAGGACAGTGTGGAACATTCCACAAAATAGTAGAAAGACAGCATCTCAATAAGTGAAAGACGTGGATGGGCACACTGATGTCAACTTTCCCCAAACCTTCTGGTTTGGTGGAGGCGTTATTTTTTGCTTTGGGATCTTTCTTCAAGCTGTTGAAAGGGGAGTATGTCTCTCTTGTACTATGTGGATGACTTTTTTCTATAGCACTCACATTCAGCTTCTGCCTACCTCCTTTGTCTCAAAGCTTTGATTCTATCTATCCATTTATCTACCTCTGTGTGCCCTAAGAAAGGATTTAATTTCTCCTTACAACAGATTTCCTATCTAAGGAGTATAGGTTAAAAAAAAAAAACTGACAAGCTTGTCATAATGACCACAGTATGCAAAAGAGATTCCCAGAGTAGATAGACACAGACAGACAGACAGACAAAATATATGTATTCAAGTTGGAAAAAATCAAGTTTAGAAGTCTAAACATAGTTCTGTACATGAATACTAATCATTCTTGGATCTATTGCAGTGGTAGGCATGTTTTCATTTCGTTATTCTATTGAAAACACTGAGATTTAAAGTAATCACCTGGGAGTAAAATGTGTCCTCAGCCAGCGTGCTCATGAATTTTTAAATTGCATTTTTTTAGATTTATTTATTTTATTGCATGAGCATTATGTTGACATATATGTATATGTCTGGTATCTTCAGATGGTCAGAAGAGGATGTCAAATCTATTGATCTGGAATTATGGATGGTCGTGAGCCACTATGTGGGTGCCAGGAGTCGAACCTGGTACCTCTGCAAAAGCAACAGTTCTGTAAATCACTAAATCATCTCTCCAGCCCTGGGGTCATTTCTTAGGTACTTTGCCAGTGTAGTAATGTTTTGTAGGCAGGAGAGGTTTATAAAGTGGGATAGAGCAGGGCCAGGAATTTAAAGGCTCCATCCTGGCCCCTTCTTTTAGCAAGTCTTTCTTTCTAGTTCATTGTGAAATAAGGAATTTCCTCCACATGCTTCTGCATCTGTGGAGTCTGCTGTGGATTACCATTACAATGGCCTGGGAGCCTCAGAATCCATGATTCAAAATAAATGTTTCCTCCTATCATTGTTCTCTGTCAGTTATTTTGTCAAAAAGAGGAATGAATATTTCAAGATACACTACTTTGGACTCTATGAGAACTGCACGCTATCAGTGTCTACATACTGCTGCTGACCAGTATGTGCTCCGTTTTTCTTTCTTCAATGAGAAATAAGAGTCACTCAATCTTGAGTAGTACATATTTTGAGGACATTGATGTCCATGATCATTTTATAGACATTGTCCCCCCGTCTTCAGAAAAGAAAAGTAGATTTGGACCACCAAATATAAATCCCAACTTTATGAATATCATCTGTCTATAGATGTGCCACAATGGCTTCTACTAGAGTCATAGGGTGTATTAAAGTGCTATTATTTCAATTTGCCTGATAACAGCGCAGAGTCTTTTTCATTCAGGTGTTTCTATTAGTTCTGTGACAGTCTGAGGTAGCTGTGCCACTGTAAAGAGCTCCAGTTGTGAAACTATTTGAGTTGGAGTTTAAACCTTGAATCTTTTAGCTCTTGCTTAGTCTCGTATCTTCAGGGAAATTATTCAATGTCCTTGAGCTACAAATTCCTTGTTAACAGTCCATACCTCATATGGACATTAAATCTGAACAAGGGTCTAAGACATTTCGCATACAACCAGCAGGTGATAGCTGTTGGAA
The DNA here is from genome assembly GCA_030674055.1 of Rhabdomys pumilio. Classification (NCBI taxonomy): domain Eukaryota; kingdom Metazoa; phylum Chordata; class Mammalia; order Rodentia; family Muridae; genus Rhabdomys; species Rhabdomys pumilio. The sequence goes on from JANHMN010000001.1 coordinate 28,870,556, forward strand.
TCGAGGTTGGTTTAAGTATTCAAGAGCAGGTTGAAGTAAGAGTGCCATAAACATCCTAAACCCTAGATACTCTGACTCTAAAAGTAATTGAAGCCAGACATAGAGCATTCTCTTTCAATTCACAAGGTGGTCCTATTAGATATAATCCAAGTTCTCTGCCCTGTGTATATAGGATCCAGCTGTGGTCGGTCAATCATAAGAACTAACTTAATTAATACTTTGTGCTGAGGAAACTGTTACCATTATCCTAAAGGGTGTGTTTCCCAAATATTGTGTCCACTGACCCTTTGAATTTGTCTCTGCTGATAACTTCATATACATGAAGCGTTTATACCTGCTTCATCACTAAACTGAATCTTGACAAGTGGACCAAAAGTAACAAGTATCTTTTTATGCTAAAATCACATCTTTAACATAATCGAATTTGCCTAAGCACTTTTGGAAGTCATTAGAAATGTCAATAATGGCTTGACACACTCTTTCTGATTAATATACATGGTACCCAGAGTAGGAGGAAGAAAGGAGCACTTCAGGGGTAGATGTGTCCCTTGGGAGTCCTCTTGTCATTTTTAAAACACACAATAGCCAATATATTTAAATCTCTCTGCTCAGTGCAATCAGACACTGAGACACAGAGCATGCTGGTCTGTTGGAACAAAACCCAGGTATTTCTGCCTATCTGTTTTCACTAGGATTTAATTTTTTAAAATTTAAACTTCAAAGGAAAAGGAAATTCTATAAGAAAGGACTTTGTTATGCAAGAGAATAGTTGAATATTGTCAATGTCTTATAAAATTGTTTTTTTGATAGTGTCTAATGCTTGATCTTTTATTACTTTCCTTATGGAATGTCACATGGGATTGGGAAAGGGGTCTTTTTTAACTCCAGTGCTGACAAGATTAGCATTAGGGTAATTGCCTATCCATTCCTCTTCAGTTAAGTTTTAAATAGTATTAATTCTCAGTTGTATCGATTTTAAACTTCCCAACTTTACACTAGGGAGGGAAAGAAAGGAGAAAGGAAGAAGGAAGCTGGATGAACGAGAGTCAGTGGTACTGAGTACTGAGTCAGGCATCATGATCTTCATGGTATTTTTTAGGTTTCCCAATGATCTTAAAACATGTTTTTACATTTACATCTTCCAATTGTGAAACCTAATTTATTCATGCCAAGGCTCAGAGATAACTCTGTCATTTTCTCCCATTCATGACCTACTTCTTTTGTTTGTTCTTTGTTCTTTTCTATTGCCTTTTAGGGTGGCCGTATGCGTAGAGTCTGAATACAGAAACTAGCATTTGAAAAATGGACCTAGGCAGTGATTCTCCAGAATCTTATATGGAAATAGAAGGGTGTTGGTGCACCATACACTCATTTAAACTATGTTTCTTCCTTTGGAAATAATGTTTAATAGAATTAATGATGTCTTTGCACAAGGACAGACTCTGGTGAGATGATCAATATCAAACTCCTTTTAGAACTTTGGACAATCTTATATACTCAAGGCAGTATGTTTGGACAATCTTATATACTCAAGGCAGTATGTTAGGAAAATATCTCCCCACACAGTGCACCAATTAGACTGGCAAAGATTTTAACTTTCCTGATTTTCATTTAGATTCTTAATATTTGAGTTGACTGAGGCTCCAGTTAAAATACAGCTCTTCTGGAAAATATCACAAGATTTTTTTTTAAAAAAAAAAATTATGGCTACAAAGAACAAGAGAAGATTTGTGTCTCAAGAGTAAGATCTGCAGGCTGAATATTGCAGAGAAAACCACTTATTCACTTTGTAAAGATGAAAAGGTAGAAAGGCCCTAATGGGTAATAAAACATCTGTTGGCAGGGGACTCTAGAGGCTGTCATGTCAGACCACGTAGTTAGGAAAGTACCTACAATCTCAAAGAAAATTCTAAGTATTTTCCAAGGAACATGTTTAAATATATATTAGTATGACACTGGTTTTTATAATTACTATTTCTTATGTCCAGAGAAAGTATTCATCTACACCATTTACTTAAGGGAAATACATTCAAAATTAATATATATAATATATGCTACATATTATATATTATATATCTGACTTTTAAATAACCTTATAACTTATTATATATCTGACTTTTATATAACCTTATAACTTATTTTAAAAACTGATTATGATGTAACTATAACGTGCTTAAATAGTTAAGTAGGAAGACACTGATTGATAGCCTGGGAAAATGAGTGGATCTGGTTAGCTTAAGCACTACAGTTTTGCCTGTGGAAGCCTCTCCCACTGAGCAATACTGGTAAGTAGTAAAGGATCTGGCCATTACACCCATTTTACACCATGAGATGGAACTAGTCCATAAACATTTAAATGCTAAAGAGAATCACATGCAAACCACTAAGGGAAAAAGAAGAAAGCAAGAAGAATAAAACATAGGTGTTGAAGAAACATCATGGGTAAGAACATGAGGAATAACAACAGATTTTTGACTGAAAAGTGAGGAAAAAATCCACTCTGTGACCATAAAATTTAAGTTATATTACACTGAGAAAACAGTTTGTTCTTATTATACTTGTTCAAATACCCCACTTAGTTTACAGGAGAAGAGTTTAAGGGAATGATGGCCCAGACAGCCGTTTGCTTACTTCAAGGCTCATGTCAATCATGAGGGTATATTGCAGACTGAATGGAAACTAGAATATAAATGGTATTCTGATCAGAAGTCTTCGGCACTTCAAGACATTAGCAATGACAGGAATACTGGCCCATCCATGTATTAGCCATAATGTAATGATGTGACTTCGGGGAACCTAATATTAAATAAATGAGGTATTTATGGCTTAACGTCATATCCGTTTAGGTATTATGAAAAACATACATTCACATAGACCACTAATATGGCAATGTTTTGTTCATATTCAGAGCTATAATCAGAATGTTCTAACAGCCATCAGTGTGAGGGGATGTGAGTGAGCGTGGTGAGTAAGGACAGAGGAGGAAGAGGGTGGAGAGGCTGAACATAACGTACAAAGGTAATTTTGTAGGACATATTACTACGTAGGCACCTCCTATGTGGACAGAATATGTATTTACGTAAGCAAGTGTAGGCAACAACAGTGGGAATGATAATGACACATTAGCATACAAAATGTAGACAAATACAAATGCTGTAGAAAAGAAGGGACTTTCCCACAAACCCATTTGTCAAGTTTTCTTTCCTGTCCAGTGGTTTCATTCACATTATGGAAACATTGTTACTGAAGAATGCAGTCAGCCAGTGGGAGGCAAACAAGAATATGTACACGCACACACACACACACACACACACACACGCATGCACACACACGCACATGTACCCACGTGCATGTATACACACATACATATACATGCATATGCAAAATAAAACATTACATCAAGAAACTACCTTAATAAAAGACAGTGCTTCACACACCTCAGCCCCAGATTGCCAGTGTGAATGCTTGGGCAATTCTGTACACTAAAGATTCAGGCAGCACCACCAGTGTTCACCATATGTGGTCCTCTACTGCCACGGTGCATAAACATCCCGGCATCAAAAGATCCATAGTTAATTCATTGGAGCTTGGAACTAAGCATTGACATTTACAGGACTCCAGCACCGCCAAGCCGAGAATCACAAATGTGAAAATGTTTGTGGGAATACATTCTGTGACAATGACAATCAGTCCCACAGGCTGTACTTTGGCCTTCTGTAAAAGGTGTTTGTAATTGATGGTGGCTTCAAAATCCATTCATTCAATGCTAGCTCACCATCAGCCTCGCTTTCTTCTCTCCTAATCTGTTCTGCTTTGCTTTAATATGTTAGCTCTCCTGTTACGTGCTCTCCTCTGGGTTCCTCCCACATGCACGCCTGCCTTGCAGCAAGGAGTACCAGGGCTGCCTCCCTCTCCTTGCTGTCAGGAATCACTCACAGATGAGAGCAGCTTCAGTGGTCATGCAGCTGAGGATAATTGGATTTGATGCCACCAACCATCTAAATGCATAGAGGGCAGTAAAAGCTGCTTCGTTCTTGGATACATCACAGAACAGAAATAGCAATTATCACAGTGTGAATTTCATTCTCTTGCACGTACAGCTAGCAGTCCCCTCAACTCTCAAAGCATGCAACTCTCCTGCATAGGTGATTTGCTTCCATTCTGATTAAAAATTAGATAGGTCTGTAGGTATTAAATAGATGACAGAAAATAGATAAAAGTTATTACTGAGGTAGATAGTAGATAAATTGATGATAGATGATAGATTAATAAATGACAGATAGATAGATACATATGTACATACACATGATAGATACTAGATAGATAGATAGATAGATAGATAGATAGATAAATAATAAATAGATAGACAGATGATAGATAGATAGATACATAATTGATACTAGATAGATTGATGATCAATAGATAGACACAGATAATAGATAGACATAGATAATAGATTGATAGATACATAGATGACAGATAGATAGATAGATAGATAGATAGAGATAATAGATAGATAATATTGATAAATGATATACAGACAGATACTTAATAGATACTTTCCCAGTTACTCTACTTGTACAAAACACATAAGCTATGAAGAAAAGCTCATTTCTTTTTAATGCTCAGTGAATGGAATAGCAGAGAGAAATGGGCAAAGCAGGGGCAGGGAGGGAGTGTTACAGATAAAGCCTCTTGCATTTACCTGGAATCCTGTTAGTAAATAACTTTATAAGTGCTCTCTTTCTACCTCATAAGTGCTTCTTTATGTATGAAGCTTAGAGACAGACAATTTTGCTTAAATCCAAATAAAGTGATTTATTTAAAAATGCTTCTTTCCAGCAAATCCACAAAATGGAGTCAAGTGGTCCTCTCTGCACTCCCTCCATCAATTTCTGTTATCTGTATCAGCAAGTGGGTGGTGTCTATGCTGCTCCCCTTCTGTCTCTGCTATGGAAAGAAGAAATCTGGTTTTTATCAAGCTCACTGAGTTTTTAAATAAAATACAATAGAAAAAATATCTAAATAAACTGAGACAGCAACTTTATATAAAACCATCTCTCTATATGATAATTGCCTAGACAAATGTTAGGAGTTTGAAGTACACAATTACCTTTTCTAGAACCTCTAAATAATACTTAGATCAGCTGATGTATTTCAGAACTGACTCTGTGTCTCTTAGGTAACTTGATACTAGCCTCTGAGCTAAGAGAGAGAGAGAGAGAGAGAGAGAGAGAGAGAGAGAGAGAGCGCTCATGATGGCTCTTGCTACAGTTTGAGTGTGACATGTCATCTCCAAATATTATATGTGGTAAACACTTGCTCTTTAGTTGGTGGAGCAAAAGAGAGATGAAAAGCTTATTCTTGAGGGTGCTAATCTTGTCAAAGGATTCTTCTTCTTTTGATGGTAGTGTAACTTAGTGGGCTATGGAGATATCTTGAGTAGATGACAGACATTAATTACTGTGGTTGTGCCTTTGAAATGTTCTCTCTATGTGTATCTTTCTGTGTCTCTGTCTCTCTCTGTTTCTCTGTCTCTCTCAGTCTCTGACTCTCTCTCTCTCTCTCTCTCTCTCTCTCTGTGTGTGTGTGTGTGTGTGTGTGTGTGTGTGTGTGTCCCCTTTTCCTCCATTTTTTAGAGGATTGCTGCTATGGGGTGTGTAGGTTTACCCCATGATGTGATTTCCACTATGATACTAAACCTATGACAAGCCCAAAACAATGAGACCAAATAAACATGGACTTAAAGGCTCTAAAACCATGAAATCAAATAAACCATGGTCCACTTGCATTGACTTTCCTCAGATATTTTCTCAGTGTCAGGAAGGTAATATAGTTGTGTACACTTCTTTCACTACCAAAATGTCCCCTTCCATGTGTTCATAACACGGCATAACTGTGCTCTAGATCATTCTCCTACCCGTACCTCTGAGTTCAATTAGCAAGTAAACCCATTCCATACCTCTAAGTAAGAGAGTAAAGCTCCCAAGATCATGCTATTACTACCAACCAAATAAGTTGTTCTGAAATGAGTCTGGATTTCTAAGAAACTTAGGGAGGAAGCCATTCCAGTGAAAGAGGTCTAAATTAGTGCTCAGAGTCCCTGGAAGAAGCAACGGATGTCTTAAATACACTAATTAGATCCTTTACTCTCAGCCATTGATAATGGAAAATAATACCTTAGAGCAATAGTGACCTTTGAGAGACATACACAGACTATACCCAACAGAGACTTAGGAAAACCCGATCCAGATGCAGGAGAGCAAAGGCATATGACACTTTAAGACTAAAGACAGAGGCATCTAGATCCAGGGATACACGAGGAGCTATTCATTGAAGGCTGGTGGAACAAAGTGGTACCTTTGCAGGTAACAAGATAGGAATATGGGCATGCTCCAAACCAGGAAACAGAACTTATATGCTGCCACAGACAAGAAAAGATGATGTGCAATCAGAGTGTACCTGCACTACCTTTGAAACTTTTAGCATTTCCAACTTCAGTAAAGAATAGTCTGAGCTCTATTTTGAGATGCATGCTGGAAGATTCTCTGTGTCAAGATGAAGTTGAATATCTCCTTCCCAACCCCTGACTGTCAGAGACTCATTGAAGTAGATGATGAATACAAACTTATACTTTACAAGCTCAGAGCCACAGAAGTAACTGCTGGGCTCTATTTCTTCTATTTCTTCTATTTCTTAATCTAAGTCCAGTCAAATTGTCTTTAAGGGCAACAAATAAATTATTTGATCTTTAAAAAGGAAAAGAAAATAGTCTGGGAAGGAATGGCAGGAATGGTTTGTGTAACATGCTAAGTAGTTGACTATTCAATAGGATTTGGGACAAATACTAGCATCATTTGGCAGGCAAAGTGGTACCTGTGGCTAAGATGGTTGTAGTCCCATTAAGTTGGATCATTGAAGTGTCCTAGGCATGATTTTTATTCTTATCCTATCCTGACTTAAACCTCCTCTGTCTTTTATTGAATATATTTCCCGTGTGATTTCTTGTAAATTTCTTTCCTTCTTCCATCTCATTCCCCTTCACTGTGTGGTCAGGAATTCTGTAACTGCAAGCTTTCATCTACCACTTCTGCTGCACTGGGAGAGCTAGCTATGAGAGGAATAGAGCAATCCCTGGTCTGCTAAATTCCTATTTTTCATGGTTCAGAGCCTGTGGTTGTGTATGTCAAATGAAGTCCTATCATGCCTTCTTCTATTGGCCTCTGTCCTAGGTCTCCATGTCCAGGTATTGTGGTCTAACCCTTCACTATACCTACTTTGTTTAGACTTCACGCCCCATAACCTAAGAGGGTAACTGTTGCTCACAGTGAAGCAAGTCCTGAAATGAGGAGCATATGGTCATCTTTCTGACTAGATGGTGTGTGGCCAGAATGTAAACACACAGAAAGCAAAATACAAAAACTGTTCTTAAACAAGAAATTAAAAGGTGATTTTCTTTTGGATAAATAACAGAGGAACCAGGTTTAAATCATAATGAAATGTGAAGAAAATGGTATGAGAGACAGAAAATAACAAATTTTATTATTGTATGTATAAATGGAATTCTAAAATGGAGGTGGGAAGACAAAAGTGACTAGATGAATTGGGATAATCTCTATGAGAAAAAAATACTGTGAAAAATTAAACTGACTAACTTTGAATAACAAAAGACACAGGCATTCCAAAATATTGGCAGCAAGAAAAATGTCTCTGAGATGAGGAGAATTTTTTTACTAGAAATCAAGAAGTTTGAAAGAACAGTCAGTTTTCAGGGAATATTAATTTGATTGCAGACATACTGCATCTTAAGAAAAGGCCAGATATTAAAATAAAGAAATCTAATGGGAATCCAGTGATTCTGAGTTCCCTGACATGGATAAGAAGTCAGAACTAGAGCAGGCAATGAGAGGCAGCATGAACAGGTGGTTCATGCAGCCATGGGCTGGGGAACACTCCCAGAGGTGATTGCTGAGGGCTTCTCGAAGTAGAAATACCAATAAAAAAAAATGCATCTAGGATGCAGTGGAAGATGAGAACAGAAATTTAACTAAGTTAGAAACCCACAGGAGAAGCAGCATGAGTGTGGGCAAACGTCAGAAAGATGAATGTAGAATCCGTATTTTGATTCTGGATCTAATAATTCTAGTAAATCTTTTTGGATGGGGTGTTTTATATGTTAAATCGTGTTTAGAATGGGACCTGCATTTGCCACAAGTTGTTCTATAAAAGACTAAAATTGTACTCAATGCAAACAAAACGTCCTGTGTTCAAATATACTTAGGAAATGTTTGCTTAGATACAGTTAAACAGATTTCTGTTTATTTCAGAACTTACCATTTTTATAAAATTGTTTGTATTATGAATCTCTAAGAAGGAAGAAATAGTTCCCAATGTTTCCTAGGTTATTTGCCAAAGGAATGCTATGTATTTTTTCCTTTGTATGAGTTTGTTTATATGTGTATCTGCCTGTGTTCCTGTGATGTGTGTTTTTGTGTGTGTGTGTCTATTTGTGTCTGTGTGTTTGTGTGTCTGTGTATCTATGGTTATGTGAATATGTGCACATGTTACTGTTTTTCAGTGTTTGTGTGTATTTGTATATGTATGTCACCTGTATGTGTTCGTGTAGGTATGTCTGATGTATACGCTTTTGTGTCTGTATTTGTGTGTTCTTGAATATGTGTGTGCATGCACGTACATGTATATTTATGTGTCTACGAGTGTGTACCATAGGTCAGTGGGCCAGACCCATATTTATTACTGATATTATACACTGTCAAAATGACATGTTACTACAGTCCATAAATGAATTTTGTTCTTATGCAATTTTGGTAGTTTATTTCTAACAAATATAAGATTGTTTCATATTTTTTGCAAAAATTATCCATGTTTTAACATTTTGAAATCTACAGAGGTCCATAGCTATGTTACTATAACAACTAAGGGGAAATGTGCCTTTAGTTCTAGCTCTAAATATGAAGGAAGTCACTCTTGCTTGGCCCACATTTGGGTCTAGTTTGTTTCCTCTGCCTGCTCCAATAGAAGCTAGTGTCTCTTCTTTTTCAAAAGCATCCCTATTTCTAAGTGGGATTGAAGGGTTCTCCTATTACGGCCCCTGCTCAGGCTACATACCAGTTCCAAATCTCTGGCAACCTCCCCAGCAACAAAGTAACAGATGTCCAGAAACAATTCTTTCAAACTTCAAAGATTTTTTTTAAATCAGGTTAGTTGGTTAATTAGTTATGTAGTCAGTTAAATATTTTTAGATAGGATTGCACTTTGTAGCCCAGGAATTAAGGAGCTTTTTGTCCCCCCAGTATGGAGGTTAGAGACTTATACTATCACCCATGCATAATTGGGTTATTTTTTAAAGAAATTATGTATGTTCTGCAAAAGAAAAAGATCAGCAAAGACTGGAGGTGTAGCTTGGTGGAAGAGTGCTTGCCTATTATATATGTGATCCTGGTTTCAATTTCCATCATGCATATAGAAAGCAGAAACTTTCAATGTTTTCTATATCTGTGTTATTTCCATTATGATGATGAATTATTCTATAATTATAAAAAATATTAAGGCTTTGGGAGAGGGCTTATTATCATTCAAACTATAGTATAAGCTAGACTGCATATCTGGGAAGATGAATGGACCAGTTAGTCAAACAGCAGTGCAGTGACATCGACAAGCTGGCATCTTCCTTGATGAAAATGGAGCACAGTAAGAGCTAACTTTCTTGTTGATGTGCATGTGTGTACACATATGAGTTTATGTGAGCCACATGGGTGAATGTTCCTGCTGAAACCAGAGAATCAGACACCTTGAAAGTAGAATTATGGCAGTTGTGAGCTATCCAATGTGGCTTCTAGGAACTGGGTCTTTATGAAGACAGCATGAACTCCTGAGGGCTGAGCCCTCTCTCCAGACGCTAAAGTCACATATAGACCCTAAAGGCACATATTAATCTCTCTAAATACCTTTACTCCAAGGAAGGAATATTACTCGTCAAGAAAAAGACCAACTAAAGTGCTGTAGCCAAATGTTAGATGACACAGACATGCATAGCATATTTTAGGAAAGTTTAATCCAGGATAATAGAAATAAATACATGAAATGGTTTGGCACACAAAAGGGTGAGCTGGAGGTATTTGGAAATTGTCAGTGAGCAGAGCCCATTACTAGAGTTCTGTAAACATGAACTAAGCTGTCTAACATAGGATCAGATACTTTCTATTGTTTAGTTTTCACAACACACAAAAAAAGTTACTGTCAAAGACTGATCAATTTTGGCTGCCCAAGAGGAAAATAGTAAGAACATATTTTTCTGAGTGTTTGACTCATGCTTTCCAACCAGGATAAATGATGGCCTTTTCCATCATGGTCCAGAACATATGACCACAGGGTAAGCCATCTGGCTGTCTTCTGATAGACCTCAACTCCAGTGGCCTATCCTTGCTGTAAGATTTCTTATCTTTTCTACAAAGATGTAGAGGATAATTTCATATAAGAACCCTGTAATCATGAAGTTTTTTTCTTTAATTCTTAACACTTTTTTAAAGCAGAGACATTAAATCTGATAGACACTTGAATTTCCCTTGCAATCAGAACACACACTGTTTTGAAGTCTAGGTGTTACAGTTGCATCATGCACACAAACACAGGTCCTCACACATCCTCATGGACTGCCCAGGTCTCAGGTTACCAACCAAAGCCCTAGCCACATTCTCTCTAGCTTACAAAGGAACAAAACAAAGACCCTTTCAATCGTCTCACAAGTACATCCTTTAAGATGGAGAAAAGTGCCACTTAGAGACACTTCATGGACAGTAGTCATTCACCTTAATTCACCCCATGTGACCTGGTGGCCATCCTTAAACTGTGAGATGATTGGATGAGGCCACTGTAACTTTAAACAGTGAATGCTTTCATATCTATCCTAGGTTGCCCCTGAAAGAAAACTCTGCTTGGTATGCCTTTAAGAACACAGGACAACCACCCAAGCATCTATATTAGTAGAAAAAAATCTACTACTTAAGAGGGGACAAAAGGATATATTTATGGCGAGCAGTTGCACACGTCATCTCAAAGTACAGTTAGTAAATGCCATTTAAGAAAAGTGCACTATAGTTTCCAAGGCTCTGACAATGCTTAAATCCAAATGAAACTTTTGCATCTAATCCAAGAGATGAAAGTACCCTATGTTTAAAAGCTTTGAATGTAGTGGCACCTTCCCAGTTGATTTTCTGAAATTTTGGGCTGAGCTTTGTCCTCTATTTTCTTCCTACAAACACATTAAAGCCTTTCTAATCTCTCCCAAGGCCCACCATTCTCCATGAGGTACATTCTTTGTGCTTTAATACAGATTCCTCTTTGCTATCTGGAGATGGGCTTTGAGGGTGAGTGACCTACTCTATTGGCAGACGAAGCTCTACACTTCATCCAGAGGAAAGTTACACATCAATCAAGAACTGAGTGGAAACTGCTTGTAAATCCTGTTCTTCACAAAAACACATAAAATCTTCGTAGTGAATAGAAAAGAAAACTCTTATTTCTGAAACCTCATTTTCCTATAAGATGACAAAGAAATATTATGTTGAACTGTCTTCTTATAAGGAATTTGGATATTTGGGAGATTATATGTATGTTTTGTGACAGCAAGAAAAACATTCTACCACTTAAGTGAGGAATTGTGCTGTGTTAATTTAACCACGCCTTGTACAAACAAAGCAAAGAGAACACTTCTAGCGCATATTATGCAGAGAATACATCTGTAAATTAGATCTCTTAAATATGGCTCTTTCTGCAACAGAATCCAGTCCTGCTGGTACATCAATGAGCTTTTACTTCTGATAAGATACATGAGGAAACCGTTCATTGATTGAGTGGGGCTTCTATGTGTTGTTACAACAGTTTTCCTTTGTTTCTTGGCATACTATTCCATTTTTGTCATTACAGTAGTCTGTCCCTCCAGGTCCTACCATGAGCCGTATATTCCAATATGTGAATTGTTTTTTCCTGTATCTGTATTTCTACTGCTACTCAATTACACAAGCCTGATATCCCTAAATACTTTTTACAATTAATTTGTCAATATAAGTTAATTGAGTGAACTGAGGCCAGAATAGTAAAATAGATAAAGGAATTAATAGTGATTAAGGACTTAAACTAAGTCACATGCCCTTGTCTATAGGGATAATTTGGAGATGAAGTACATGAAATTATATGGGGTACTTGGCATTGGGCTTGGTAGTGTTCGGTAAATACTATTAATACAGCAAACAGTACCAGATTGTAGTGAACAGTGAGACCACTGATAGGCACTGTAAACTGCTGTCAGGGGAGTGTTGTAACTCCTTACAAGTTGCAGCTCTGTATTCTGAGTGAGCTTTTCTATGGAGTTCCTTTTAACAACACAAAAGTACTGAGAATTTACTATTTATTCTGTGCTGGACACTAGAAAATAAATAATGCAAAGGAAAAGAAAAAATAATCCTCACTGAATATCACAAAGGTATCAAACTCAGTGTTTTAAACCTTGCGAAGCCAAGGCACTAAGAAGATTTAAACTTGAGTCGTGACTCAGACTCGTGTTCTTTGAGAAGAAAAACTAGTCATGAGGCCACAGAAAGACAATTAAATATGATGGGAGACAGAGGAGAGGAATGAATTCCAACTTGACAAAATTAGACCATGCAAAATAGGAAGGAAATAAGAAACTCTGAGGTGCTCAGCTCACACCTAAATCACACCCATCCTCAGTGTTCAGTGTTCTCTTCAGAAGAGAGAGTAGAAAGAGTTTAAGACCCAGAGACAGTAGATGACATTGAAGAAACCATATCTTTCAATCACAACAAGCCAGATGCACATATAAGCTTACAGTGATTGTGATAGCAAGGACAAAACTTGTAGATGATCAGGCCAGGCAAAATTATAGCATGGAGGGAGGAAGATGGGCATGAAGTACCACCCATACCTGAGGTGCTATTATCACGTGGTTAATGCCAAGAGAGAGAAAATCAGCTTTGTTAACAGCGTGACTCTTTGTATATCAACCATACTTCCAGCAAGTCCAATGCACAAGATTAGTCAGCCAACAAGCTAACACAAATTAGACTGGGGATGGGGAACCTGAAATTGGGTAGGTAGGAAGATGGAATAGGATCTGGGAGGACTTTGGGGGGAGTGGGGTAAAAGTAATCAAAATACATTATGGAAATCCTTAAAGAATTGAAAATCTGTTATTCAAAATAAAAAGTTGACACTATACTTGAATACCTATTTATAATAAAAATAATAGTTAATAACAAATGACTAGTGCAGCATGTATAACAAGGGAATAAAAACATGTTGCAGCAGCAAAGTCAGGCTAAATGCAGAACTGGGATATCAGATGGAGGGAGCTCCTCCCAGTCCTGCATCCCCAATATGTGGGTAAGTACCAAAAGGATGGCGCCAAAGCTAGGAGTGCAGGTTAAGGCCATGCTTTGAGAACTTTCAAGACAGTAAGAAATTTGGACATTATCACTGAGATAAAAACAGATTCCATTGTAATAGTTCAGCTATTACATAATGATGTTATCGTGTCCAAGCCTCTGATAGAACCTGCGCTGTAAAGATGAACACAAGATGAAATCAGAGGTTCTGAGACAAGTTTCAAAATGCATGAGTGACTCAAACACTTCAATTAGGAAACAAAAAGAAACCCCAAAGGGCATCATTTCTCATGTCTGTACTTTGAAGGCCAGTGGTCTCCATTCTGGGCTCCCAGACGCTGGGGGATGCAGAAAAACAGAGACACAAGAGGAACAAGGGGGGAAAAAGAGGCCCCGACATTGCCCCATGAGTAGCACTCACTTGGCTGGATCAAGGCTTGGCTAGCTTGATTGAATTGGTGGTCCATGACTGGAATGCAGAGAAGTCCTCCACAGGAGATTAGATGATGGCTCAATAGTTGAAACCCTCTCCACTGTTCCCCATGGTGGGCCCCAAAGGATACAAGGAAGTCCATGGTTTTACAAGCTTTATTGTCATGGCAGGAAGTAGATAGATCTGGCTGCATGCCCCCCACCCCTCGCAAACCCCAGGGCAGACCTGAGTTAAATAGGGAGGGAGGAGGATCTAAGAAGAAATGCTTAATTGGCTACAATTTAGGTATCTCATTAATATGGAAATCTCTTGAGGATGAAACCTGTAGTCATGCTCTCTATGTGTGTGCTAGGTGACACAAACCTCTCTTTGGGAGGAGCTGTCCTACGTGACTAAAAGGCACAGATCAATGGAGGTCTTGGGGATGGGGGGGTGCTCATGTCAGGAACCTGGGGTCTGGGAGCATGGCAAGATATATGCCAACCCTTGCAGGCATGGACACCTGTTGGGTCTCCGGCTATCTCTAACCAGTGCTCTACCAGAAACCAAGCTATTCTTTTCACGGTCCCACAGCTGACTATGGAGTTGGGGGCAACCAGCCCCAAGTGATACATCTACAACTAACTCCCACACCTCAGGCCTAGAAAGCATCATAGAAGAGAGGGTCAAAAGATGGTAAGGGCCACAGGACCAGTCTTCTAAATATGATAGGGAATCTACACTCAACACTATGGCTACTTTTTTTTTAAAGTCTGAAATAATAACGACAGTGCCAGTTGACATGCCAATGTGAATAGGGGCAATTGCACAGAGTTCCACCCCTAGAGGAAGAGCTACAGGCAATCGAAAACTGCAGAAAAAGGAAGAATAATTCTTCCCCAGGGATGAGCAACTTATATTGTTATCTAGTCCTAAGTGGTCAGCTTATACTCTAAAACATGTATAGAAAGCCTGTATACATACAAGCAATGTGAAATAGACTCAGCAGGTTACATGTATACATTTATTGGCATATATATATATATATATATATATATATATATATATAT
>JANHMN010000001.1:28890461-28902909 GCA_030674055.1 Rhabdomys pumilio
CTGTTGCCAGGTAACTGTAGAGGTGGAGTTTAGACAGAATACTAACACTTCTTCTTACAGCCCTGGGGTTATGGGCATGTTCATAGCCACTCCTGACTTTGTAAGTGGATGCTAGAGATTTGAACTCAGCACCTCATGATTTAGCAGCAAGCTCTCTTTCTTGCCTACTGAGTTATCTTCCCAGCTCTGTACTGATTTTCAAAGAATGAAGATAAGACTATAGATCCTGTTGAAAAGTATTTGTGACCAATGCCTGGGAGGCCTGAGCTTAAGGTCCATCTCTCCTCTTGAAAACTTTCCAGACTTTAGTTTTACCTTTAGTTCTTGTGTGCTTAATAATAACTGTGACGAGTGAGATGATTTTAGTCCCTCTACTGTATATGCAGAGATAGCATTCCTGAATATCAATTCACAGCGAGCTGTGGAGGGAGGAACTGCCTTCCCACTCAACTGATTAGTAGGTGGTCAAAATTTTGGCTAAATAATCTGTGCTCATATAGGGATTTAATGAAGAACTGATCTTGTCCTTTCCCTTATTCAAGTGACTCATGAGCATTCTGGACTCCCAAGAAGTCCTCTCTGAACACACTGAAGAGAGGTACATACACAGAATAGAAATGTGTGTGGGTTGAATTTTTCTAGGATATAAAAATAACAAATAAATAGTTCCTTATAAAATAATTTTTTAATTTTGCCAAAGCAAGACATTTAATCATGCAAGTGTTTCTGTGGATTAAAGAAGCCAATGGGCTTTTGTCATATCAATAGTGAATATATATATATATATGCATCTGTATGCTACTGATATCCTCTCTTTTTCTCACACTGTTAATAGGAATTGAGGATTCACTTGTTTGATTGTTGGCTATATGTATTTTTCTATATTGACTGACATAAAAATTGCCATGCCTAAAAAGACCAGTTACTAATACTCTTTTAGCCCAGTTGACCTGACTGATGCTTGCCAGTATCCTTAAAACTCTGTACCTTAACTGAAGGACAATGTTAAAACAAATAGAAGAACAAACTCTGCTTTCACTGAAAGATGGGGAGTACTTCTCAGCGGTAGATCCCAGTCTCCCAATTAAAAACAAATAAGTTATAATGTAGAGAATAATAGACTATGGTCTAGTATGACTCTATTCAGTACAATAGCTGTTCAATTACTATGTATGGATGCTTCCATTAAAAAAATCAAATGTACATAAAAAAATCCATTGTACAATTTGTACAATAACCTATTTCAAGTACTCAACAGTCACATGTGGTGAGTTACTGCTGAGGGAGCATAGCACATGCTGGGTAGTGGGAACTTGTGGAAACTAAATAAAAGAAAAAATAGTCTAATAAAGACATTTGGACTAGTTAAGAATCAACAAAGTTTGTTTTCAAAGGAAGCAAATGTGCTTTTCTGATTTTTAAATATATAACTTTGGGAGATGTCTCTTAATACACACATGCCTCAAAGATCATTCAGTTAATTCTCTGATAGGATTAAAGTAGCTTCTGTAACTATAAAACAAGGACTCGAGGAGCTGACAAGATCGCTTAGTGAATAAAGGAGCATTTTGTACAAGCCTGGAGACCTGAGCTTGCTCTCTGGGATCCGTGTGAAGATAAAATGGGGGAACTAGTTTCACAGTTTTCCTCTGAATTCCACACTATGACACAACACACACACACACACACACACACACACACACACCCCTTTAGTAAAACATTGGTTTCAGTTATATTCTTCTTAATTATCAATGTTAGTATATTAAGAGTATTAGTTAAATTATATGCATGCAGCTTTGTTTACAAAATTTTGCATATTTATTTCAAATTTCAGAGCTCTGACAATCAAAGTCCATTGATTCTGCTTTAAAGATGGGACAGATTCGGACAGCACCAGGAGGCTTGTGCACATTAAAGGGCCACACTCACCCTTACTGGAGTTAAAGGATAGTTTACATTATCTGAACTAACAACACACCCAGGGCTCAAGTCCTACTTTTTCTACTTACCATCCATAAGTTTTGACCCTAATACTTTTCTATATAGAAAACAGAATATCCAAGTCCTTTTCAGATTGATACACACTCCATCTTGACTTTGGTATCAGACTCTTTTCACAATAAATGCAGCTGAATCTATACAGCTGTGTCAAGTTTTTCAAAAGTAATGAGAGGGATTTCCTGGGAAGATGGCAGACTAGAGTCTTCCTTAAAATGTATGTTCAAGGAGAAGAGTCAGGATAATAAAAACAGCCTCTATTCCAAAGGGAGACAGAAGCAGAGACCCAGCAATTCACAGATGTGATAAGAGGACAGCTGAGAATAAGATGAGCAGTACACTAGAAAGAAATGAGCCAAGCTGAACACAGCCCCAGGAACAGAACAGAGGCAGGGAGAACCTCATCCAGAAGATAACCTGGACCAACCTGGGGAAAAGACACTGGCAATTCTATTCTCTGGGCAAGTCCGTAACCCTCATGTGCCTCAACTCTAATTGTGAGGACCGTTTTATGTAAAGAAATGTAAAGAAAAACAGGGTTTTCTTTAGCATTTGGGAAATGGAGAGGAATCCCATTCTATCACTCTGTACAACTGAGAGGGTAATGGGTGGCTGCTCTTTTGAGATGTAGTTGTTTAAAACTGAGATACCCTGGAGACCTGAAGACAGGCAACAATTACAAGCCAGGAGCCCAAATGTCACCTGCCACAGCTCCAGAATCAGAGACAGCCCAGTGAAGCAGTAGTGGAGAATTGGAGGGGCAGAGGCTGACAAGTCAAAAGTTGTAGGCAGCAGGAGGCTCTGCATAAGCAGAAAAGCAAAAGAAACTGCAATCCCACCCTTAGTAACTGGAATCTGGTGTCATCTCCTGAGAGTAATGATGGCGCTGGGTCAAAGGTCAGAGGGTCAGTTGACCTTGGAAGCCACAAATTCACCTTTCACAGCATGAATCTAAAAATCTATGAAGTTCCCAGGGTGTGCCTAACACACAGCAGGGTGATGAGTACTTATATGGGATGAAAAAGTATAAATACTACATCTCTAGCCATGCAGATCTCAGTGCTATGGCTGTTTTCCACTGTCCAAGCTTATGAGGAGACATTCTAGTCTTAGACCTTTAGCTTCCCCTGAGATATGATTCGAAGAGTAGCAGGAAGGTGAGAGAGCCTGCCTAGCTGAGACAGTACAAAGCTAAGTGGGGAGGTGTAACTGGTAGAGTCAGCACTGATCAAAAGGAAGCTACCAATAGAAGTGTAACTCCGGCAGGCACCAGACCACTGGACAATACAGACCCGACAACAGCTAACCAATGAAAAGACAGTGCCTAACTCTATTCCCCAACCCCAACTGTGAATACAACTGGCCATCTCCAATAATCAACGAAAGATAACAAAGAAATAATCACGGTTCAAGGAAAGCATAAAATAAGGCAGTCCACACGTTGTTCACATGCATAAACAAGGCGTCAGTGGATAGTGAAGGGAGTACTATACAGACTAGAGGGGAAGGCAGCCTCAATCAAGAGAGCACAGAGAAGGGTAAGTTTAATGAGGGGAACAAATGAACAATGGAAAGATAAGAAGGACTCTGCTACATGCAGCATGGGGACTAGAAAGTTCCATTGCTGTTCAAAAAGAGTAATCAATCATCCAAAGAACTAGGACAAAGACCATCAGAATTACAGGAATTAGTAATCTAATTATTATTAATCTCTTAGTAATAACATCAAGGGCAGCCTGAGTATCAGTGGCCTTGCTTCACTAAGAGACCAACATGCTGACCAGTTAGACAAGACTCAACAACCCACTGAATCCATAAAACAGACCTCTCTGAGGTGTGTACTCAGAGACCAAGAGTCAAAGCTTACAAGTCAACTTAGATGAAAACAAGCAATGAGACTGAAGTTGTAATTAAGGCTCCAAACAAAGAAAAGTTCAAGATTGGCTGAATTCTCTGCTAAATCCAGCCAATGGTCAAATACAGTAGAAAGAGGGCAAAGCACGACCAAACTCATTCTATTACCTGATACCCAAACCAGATAGGAATGCAATAAAAGAAAACCATATACTAATGTTCTTGATCAGCATAGATGCATAAATTTTTAGTAAAAGAACACATCAAGAAAATCATATACTCCCTTCCTTTCCTTCAAGCCTTCCCATACACCCCTCTGCTCTCTTTCAAATTCATGGCCTCATTTTATTAACTGTATTGTATGTATATATGCACACACCTTCCCATATATAACCTGCTCTGTCCACATAATATAAATTGTATGTTTTCAGGGCTGGCTGTTTTATACTGAATAACTAATTTGGTGTGTTCTTCTCTAGAGAACACTATCTCTCCTGCTTTTGGCATTCCTCAGTTGCCTATAGCTTCTTAAGAAATAAACATAACCAAAGAAGTAAAATATATTCACAATGAAATTTTTAGACACTAAAGAAAAAAGCAGAAGGAGAAAATAGATGGAAAAATACCTCATGTTCATAAATTAGTAGAAAAAATTCTGCAAAACTCACTGTATCATCTCCAGCTACTCATCAAATCAACACATTCCCATCAAAATTGTAATGGCGTTCTTCATAGAACTACAAGAAAACAATTCTAAATTCATATGAAACCAGGTAGGATCCCAAATAGCCAAGTGACTTTATGAGGAAAGGGTAATGCCTATAACAATGTCTGATCTCAAACTATATTGGAGAGCCATAGCCACAAAACAAAATAAGAGTGCTATTAGCAGAAAAGAAATATACAGAAAAATAAATAAAGGATTTACAACTAAGCCAACATAGCTATAGTTAAATAATTTTGTACAAAGATTCAGAAATATGCATTTTTTTGAAAAGACAACCCTTTTTTATAATATGCTGGAAAAACTTAACATCCACCTTTAGAGAATAGAAGTTGGTTCACATTTCTCACCTGTACCCACCCCCCCCCCAAAAGAACATTAGTTCAAAACAGATCAAAGACTTGAAGACAAGACCTGGAACTTTGAAACTGCCAGATGAAAAACACATACAAACTACTTCAAGGGCTAGGCATAGAAAGGGACTTTGTGGAAAGACCTCCAACAGCCCATTTCACATTGGATGCATGATGTCCTTGACATGAGTTAACCGGAAGAATCAGCTAAGTGCTACAACACTGAAATTTGGGGGCTTCAGTCTTTAAAAAGTGAGCCACTTGCCTTGGACTTCTGGAAACTCATTAGCTATCATATCAGACGTGAAACTCATCAACAAAGAACGAACAGGGAGAGCTTATGTGGAAAGGCTACCAAGAAGAAGTGTAGCCTTAGAGTCTAAACAAAGAGATCATGAGACACAGCCTGCCTAGCTTTTCAGCTCTACCCAACCAACATCCATTCCTTCCACAACCTGAGAAGCTATCGGGATGCTCTAGTGTTGCAATCATTTACGACGACTGTCAGAATGATCCCCAGTGAGACTAGCAAAAGATGGCCACCTGAGTCCTAGTCAATCCCAAGATACACACGAAACCATTAGGAATGTCCTTTTTCATCGTTGGACAGTGAGGTGAACTGTTGTATTACAAATAGTAAACAAAATTCCCCTACAAAATATGTTTCAAAGACATGTAGTCAAAGATAGATTTAATACGTAGCCAACATCACACATAACACATCCTTATATTTTCCTATTGTAGAGTCTTTACTGTATTTCAGCAAGTCCATTTGACTTGCCATGCCTGTGACCTTTGATAATCGTGCTTAGTTGAGCTGTTATCTTTGTTTTTATCGAGGAAGCTTTCTTCAGTTCTACTTCTGCTCTTTCTCAGCTCTGATGATCTACAGGACATTCGGGATTTAGTATCATTTTTGAACTCCATCCACTTCCCCACTCTCTTTTTCCTTTCTTCCCTCCAACCCCTTACAGGCTTTCTCTGTGTAGCCCTGACTTTTCTGAAACTTGCTCTGCACACCAGGCAGGACTTGACCTCAGATATCATCTTCTTCCTCCCAAGTGCTGGGATTAAAGGCATGTGCGGCCACTACTACCCAGCTCCTCTTTCAAGAGTGGAAATGATTTTGCCTTCTACTTTCATAAAATACTTACTATATTGCATTATTCCATATTTTGCTGCCTCCCACAGGTACAATGACATCACCAAGCTTTGGAAGCACCTAGCTAAAATATTCATCTCAGCTCATTAATCTGTACTGACAATGTTAACTTGCAAGGATGTTGAAACCCATACTATAGGCTGTACACAGGACATTTTAATCTCTATGCAATTGACATAAAAAGGCAAATTATATTTTGAGAAAGTGGAGGCAGGAGGATCAGGAGTTTAAGGGTAGAATGGACTATATAGAGAAACTGAAGTCAGTCTGGACTGCTTGAGAATCTGCCTCAACAACAGAACAAAGCTTGACCTGGAAAGAATGTCACGTACATGATTTGAATGCCTAAAGTAATCCAAGAGAATCTCATGATCCCATACATGTAACGAAGATCACCAGTTACACCCACAGCCAAGCCCAGAATGTCCTAGGTCGTCAGACACACTCTTTCTCAGACTGTGCTAGATAAACCGCTCCTCCATCAAAATTTCATTCATTCAGAAACACTTACCAAGCATGTACCACGTGAGAGCTATTAAGAAGAGAGCCCAGAGGAAGTTACATTCTAGGAAAGGCTAATAGCTTACAGTTAAACTCCCTGTGGCAAATTTTAAAAAACAAAAGATATATTCATAAGGATGTATATATGAAAAAAATCATAAATACTTCACTTCCAAATTGTTCACTGGCCATTCCACTGGTAATCAACAAATAAGCTGAGATTAAGAACTGTAAATTGCCAGACATATAAAATGTTAAGCCATGCATGTCAGTGGTGACTTCTAAAATATTAAGTACTTTTTATGAGTGCAGAGTCATTAAAATCTTTTATTATAAAAGTATTTCAATTTTCAAACAAGCCTAGTGTATATTATGTTTTTTGGTTCATTTTATATGAACATTTATTTCTCTACAACTTATCCACATATCTAAGAAATGAAGGAGAGTTTTATTTGGTATAATGTAATGAACTACCTCCATCCCCCATCCCTCAAACTTCTCAAAAACCCCTCAGTATCATGAACTCCATCACCACCCCACAGGAAGCAGGCAGCATTTGCATTTACTAGCATAATAGCCCAAGGAGTGCTTCCTATATATTTCTAAAATATATAAATTTCCCTGTTAGAAGATGCATTACCCTCCCCCACTCCAACTCTCCCAAAGTATTTAACCTTCAGACATACAGTTCCAGTGATCTGAAAATGTCCATAAACACATTTTCTTCTGCTTATCTAGGGCTCCACTCAGTTCATTGGGATCAATGTTTAGATTATTTCCAGAGAGGGGACAAAACCTCATCAATGCCTGCAGAATGTCAAGGGGTCATCTGAGCTTCTATCCAGCCCTGGAGCCTGGAAGGAATGCATTTACTTTTAACAGGCTACAGCTTCAGCCTGGGAAAAATTAGTATGTCAAGAGATAACCACTTAAGTGGGGGAAGGGAGAGTCCTTGTAAAGTTTCCTCTACCATTTGGCCCACTGAGGAGGAAGAGCCAGGACTTTAAAGAAACTTGGAAGTTTTTTGCTTCAGTCCTTCTTAGAAGGAGTAACAAAATACTCACAGAAGCAAATATGGAGACAAAGTGGACCAGAAACTGAAGGAGGGAGGGGTCGTCTGGAGACTGCCCAACCTGGGTACCCATCCCATGTGCAGTCACCAAAGGCAGACACTGTTGTGGATACCAGGAAGTGCATGCTGACAGGAGCCTGATATAGCTGTCTCCTTAGAGGTCTGTCAGAGCCTGACATGTACAGAGGTGGATGCTCGCAGCTAACCTCTGTAAGTGATCATGGGATTCCCAATGGAGGAGTTAGAAGTCTGAAGGAGCTGAAGGGGTTTGTGGCCCCATGGAGAGAGCAACAATACCAGCCAACAAGAGTTCCCAGGGTCTAAATCACCAGCTTGGGAGCACATAGGGAGGGACCGATAGCTCCAGCTGTATATGTAAGGGAGGATGGCCTTGTAGGGCATAGGTGGGAGAGGAGATCCTTGGTCCAGTGAAGATTGGATGCCCCAGTGTGGGGAGTGATTTGAGGGCTCGGAGGTGGAAGTGGGTGGGTAGGTGGGTGTCAACACACCCTCCTAGAAGCAGGAGGAAGGGAGATGGGATAGGGGGTATCTGGGGGGGGATAGGGAAAGGGGATAACATCTCAAATGTAAATAAATAAAATATCCAATATAAAAAGAAGAAAAAAAGAATTTGGGGGTTATTAATGGAAAGAAAATTATGGCATCATTGAGGCAAACAGTAAACCAAACATCAGTGACAGTAAAGATGCTAACAGGACACAGGGGCCAGGGACCGCAAGGCCAGGTATTACTGTGTGAGCTTCAGGAAGCATCCTCGCTGTAATAGCTACTTTCCTTAGTTAGCGCCTCCAGACTGCATAGCCTGTAGCAGCACCTAGAGTTTTCTATTTTAAGTCTGCAGTGCATTTTAGTTGTCTTTTTATTTGTGTCTCAATTAGATCCCGACCATGCTTTTCAGCACAACTGTGGAACACAGAGTTCTTTGTTGAAAGTCTTTAACAGGTGTTTTATTTTTAAAAGGTAAGATAGAAATCACCTCATCTAAAGTCAGATTTGCTGACCCTGTCGAAGAGAAGTTAACGTGGGACTCAGTAAGGCAGTAGTAAGGTCAAAAAACCAGGCCTTTGTTACCTATTTCTCATTAGATAGATACTTAATTTCTGTTTCCTCATCTATTAAAATAGTACCACAAGTGTTCCTTCAGAAAGTTGTTAGCAGGCTAGTGTGGTGGTTAGTGTGGAAGTTAGCAAATCCACAAAGGTAAGCCCACATTTATTAAAAACAGTATCAAAAGACAAGGTATTCTACCACCCAAAATACTTTCCCATAATGAACACCAATAGCACATAGGCTATTCAAATAGATTTCCTTCCTAGACTAAAAGTACCACCAGTCTCTGCCATATGATTTTTTTTTGTGAAGTACACTAGGTCCAGAGGCTAAATACCAGTTTGATTAAACAATTCAAAGGAAATGAGACCAGAATTCTCACAAAACAGGATGTGAATAAAAGCTTTTATACCTGAAGCTCTCTGGTCCTCTTACGCTGCTCCTGTGGTCTCCGATGGGCCATGCCTCACCTTACAGGACTGTTTGTCCCTGAATCACAGCATTACATTATAGGATGAGCTTTCTGTGAATATCCCTGGATTTGTGCAGCCAAACAGGGCTCAAAGAGGAACTTGAAAGCTAGAAGAAATCTACAGACGAGAGCCAACACCACTTCTGGAGTGGGTTGAGAGCAGTTTTTTGCAAAATTATGATTGTAGTTTAGCACTCTTCTGAAGGGCAAAATGTAATGTGAATTCCTACTGTCAAAGTCCTTTCTTCGCTACTTCCATGGACAGAGAGCAACTCTGCCTGAACAAGTGAATTATTCCTAGCAAAGACTGACCAAAGCAAGATATAACAGAGATTCCTGCTCAGCCCTGCTCTCCTTTACGCAGAACTCATGAAGGCCATTTGCATCTCTTCTCTCAATCCCAGGAAATTTCTCCCACAGCATCCTTCCTCTGAAACACTCAGCCCCTTTCAAGGTCATTCAGCTTGTCAAAGACCTGTTTTGCTTTTTGAAACAGGGTCTCTCTGTGGTCTTGGCTTTGCAAGAGCTTGCTATGTAGATCAGGCTGCCCTCAAATTCACTGAGATTCACCAGCCTTTGCCTTTGCCTTTGCTGGAGCAAAAGGCATGCACCACCACACCACACCTGGTTTATCAAAGGCCTTTTTAAATACAACTCTTCTCTCTAGAATCACTTCTGAGGTGTAGTCAAAACCCCTCCTAGGATATTCTTAACTGGAAAATAAAACTGTCATCAAACTCCACTAAAATATGATTATATCTTTTATAAAAATGGTTATGGTGTTATACGTAAAAGGATGCCAGGGTATTGTCATTCCAAGAGATTCAAACCCCTCCATGTCTGGGGAAGCCAGATCTATAGAGACAACCACAATTATAAAGTAGGGTGTCCAGAAGAGAAATTGAGAACAAAGTTCTAAGGACAGCTTTGAAGGAAGATTCAGCACAATGTTACTGACGTTGAAAGGGGAGAATTTAACTCAACAGAACAAACCTAGCAATGGCATAATTTTCCATATACCTTCCGGTTCATATGAGAGGGTCAGATGCCCAAAACAAGTCTCATCCCAGGACCTTGTGAGACATCATGTAGGTAAATGGGTTTGAATCAAACCACAAAGTACATTTCATATAAGGTCAGGTTGGAAGAAAAAAAAATCCCACATTTTGCCAAGATGCCTTAAGTATAATCTGAAGACCCAAGTTCGAGTTCAGAGGACACTATTAACTTCCTGCGAACATCTCTTACACTGGTCTCTTCAGGTATGAATTTCAGGCAAGAATTTCAGTGTGCTTACCCTAAAAGCATGTTCAAATGTGTTCCAGCAGGCATGTGAGGTCATTGCTAACCCTGACTGGGCCAAGCTCTTTAGTGGCACTGAAGACTTTAGTGAGTAAAACACATTAGGTCCCTGTCACCAGGGCTTGAGTGGAAGGAGTTTTGGGTTTATTTGGTCGTGGGAAAGTTGTCCCCTGTATCTTTAAAGCAGGGAAATACTGGATGGAAATGACTGGGGCGGGGGTAGGGCGTATTCAATGAAGTATTAGTCATGTAGTGGGAGATACCCATAGGCGAGAACTAACAGAAACAGCAGCTTAAGAATTTACCTGAAACAGTTAAATGGCATTTAGCGAAAGGCGATAAAAAGATATAATATGCAAATCAAATGTATATCATTCATTTTCTTTAACTGGGTGCTAAAGGGCTGAGGTGGGCTCTGTCTATGCCCACACTTTGAATATTCCTAATCCTGTCTGAAGTCGAGGAGCACAGTACATAAGAACATGCACTCCTCCTTAATGAGGTGCTTATGTGTATGTGTGTCTCTCTGTATATATGTGCACATGTATGCGGGCCCCTGCTGAAGACTGAAGAGGGAATCGGGTCTCCTGGCACTGGAGTTACACGAGGTTGTGGGCCTCTGAATGTGGGTGCTGAGAACTGAACTCTGATCTGATCTTCTGATCTTACCCGTCTCTCGAGTCCCATAGGAATGCATGTTCCTTATGTGGGATTTAGATTTTACTTTTGTTTTGGCTTTGCGTTTCAGAGGCATTATCTTGATTCCCTAAGTAAATGAAAAAAATCACTTCTTCATTCGTGCCTTAATTCTTCTGGGCTTTGACAAATGATTCTAGCAGCTGTAGGGTGGCGCACTGACTCTGTCATTGATCTATATGATTCAATTATGGCCCCAAAAGAAGACAACAGAAAGGACACTGAGCAGAGATCTGGGTAATTTGTATAAGTTTTATTGTTGTCATTGCAATTTTGAAAATACTATCCCTTTGCTCTGTATCTCAGTTTCTTTAAGGTGAAGGTTTTAAGCCAGACGTTTTTCCAGCCTCTGCATTCTGAATCCTATGACATAACCCAGAGCTGCTGTTTTCAGAGTTTGCTCCTGCAGCCATCACAGTCATTCTAAAGTCTGACATCAACTTTATTTTTCAATTAGTAAAATATTTGACTTGATATTATAAAATGTACCCTTAACACCATAATAAAAATAACAAAAAATATACCAAGCATGGTGGTGAATACCTTTAACCCCAGCATTTGGGAGTTCAAGGCCATCCTTGTCAACATAGTGAGTCCCAGGACAGTCAGAGTTACATAGTAAGAACTTGTCTCAGGAACAAGCAAATAAAAGCACAAAATAAAATAAAATACCAGTCGATGATTAACAATAAACTAGACTTTATTATTAACGGGGATATTAAAAACCAATTGAAAACAAGTTGTTAGGTTGAAACTAATCACAGTAAGATAATTGGCACACAGTAAACTTGCAAATTATGTAACTTTTTGTTTGAAGAACCAGTTGTTAGAACTTAATGTCATGTCGCTGGTCTTTAAGCTGGATAATCAACGGCAGGGCATTAAACAACAAGGGACTGAGATGGTGGCTCAGTCAGCCATGTGCTTCCCACAGAAGCATGACGACATGGGTTCAGATCGCCAGCACCCACCTAAAAACCAAGAACACTCATCTTAGCCCCAGCACTGAAGACAGGGAGGACCATCCTGGGCCATGCTGAACAGCTAATTCATAAATACCAGTGAACTACAAGATAATGAAAGAGACTGTCTCAGAATTAAGATGAAGAGAGCCTGGGCAAGATGCCCAATATCAACCTATAAACTCCATAGTCATATAAACACACACACACACACACACACACACACACACAGAGAGAGAGAGAGAGAGAGAGAGAGAGAGAGAGAGAGAGAGAGAGAGAGA
>JANHMN010000001.1:28923913-28944696 GCA_030674055.1 Rhabdomys pumilio
CAGAGACAGAGACAGAGACAGAGACAGAGACAGAGACAGAGACAGAGGGGCTTAGATTTATTCCAAGTTACTCCATTAATTTTTCCTATAAAAATAATAAAGGGCTATTTGAAAAATATAAAATAATAAAAGATGAGTTATAAGTATATGAATACATATGCCAGTGATTTTCACTTACACAGCAAAAAAAGGGGTAAGTAACTCTTGGAACATAAGTCAAACTCATGTAGCGATTTCACAGTACGAACGACCAGCCCCACAGACCTCATTACAATCAGCCAGCGTCCCTCTGCATCTGCGTTGCTGGTTCCCATGTCCCGCCCGCTTTGTGTTTTATTATAGTCCACTTCTGCTCCTTCATCCCTGTCTCATCATCTGCTTTCCATCACCAACATATTTCAGTTTCTGTTTTTGTGCCATGTGCTATGGAATTCTCACTTTGTATGTATTTCCTAAGGGGGAAAAGATTTGATACCTATGGTAATAGAATAATAATCAAATTTAATACACCTGTTGACATATAGCTTAGCAATTGTTTTTGTTATCTCATATATTCATATTCGTTCATAACTTGACGTCAAATGTTTTGAGTTACAGTGTGTGTAAGCATTCTACTACAAGTAAGATCCAATTATAGGATAATCCAATTCATATTGGCCTGATCTTAATTCTCACATATGCAAATTCTGCTGCAATGGTATCTGTGCCCTACAAGGGCCTCGAGGAACAATTTGTAATAGCACCTGCATCATACAACCCCAAGAGGAAACTCTTCATACAAACTGTTGTCCACTGGCTTATGTAGCAACACAGGTGCTTTGAATCCTCCATTATGGAGTGGTCTCCTATTTATGACAAAAACAGCAGCAAGTTAGAGGGACTAAAACAAAAGGGCAGAAACTGCTTCCATTTCATTCTCATAGCCCATTAACTAGCACAATGAGCATCTACGTGCTCACATACATTTGGAAGTAAAGTTGTATTGTGTGGACCTCTAAGCCTGTAGTTCTGGACTTGGGGGGTGGGGGGGCTACAACCCATCTGGGCTGAATAACACTTTCACGAGAGTCATCAGAAACATCAGAAAACACAAATATTCACATTCCAAGTCACAGTACTAGCAAAATTACAGTTATGAACAAGCAATGAAAATAGTGTTATGGTCGGGGTTACCACAGCGCAGGGAACTGCATTAGAGAGTCACAGCATTGGGAAGGTGGAGACCCACTGCTCTAGTCCATGTGTCAATGCCAGGTGATAGAAACAGAAGTAGAAGAAGGGAAGAAATGAAAATAACCTAAAGCAGTATAAAAGTAAGAAGGCAAATGAGAATTTTAGGAATAGGAATGGATACCCATCTCACTTTGCTTAGACTCTACATTGCTCCAAAGGCTTATTTGAAAATTAAACTTTTATATGAGATAGAATAATATATAGTTCGTAGGAAAAAAGACTTAATTTTTTCCATAATGCAGGTATATTTGCATATGGATGGCTATTCAGAGAGTTAATGCAACTGTTTTGTATGTTTCCAATATACAAAGCACCTATGGAGCATAATCTAAGTGCCCTGTCCAAGGATGAGATTGTGAATGATTCTCACAGGAGCAAGAAGCAGTGTCTCACACTATCCATCGTCTCGGCTGTAGGACCAAATTTCCACATCTTCCTCACTGCCTAAGAAGACAGCTCTGTACTGAGGCAGCAGACGCAAGCAGACATAAAACAGCATGAGGACAGGAATGTTTGGGTGGTGGTACTGATGTAAACTAGCCTGCAGGTTCAAATACTTCAGGGAATAAGGGGAGGAAAGAATATAAATAATGTTTTGATGTTGAGAAATAAAGTATTCTTTCCTGTCATCTCTGATTTTTCTCTCCAGTACTCTGAGAAAGAAGTCAAACCTAAAGCCAGAAATGGAGAGAAATCCCCGCGAGTCTTCTACCAGCAAGTGGCCCATGTGCACCTGAGAAGCATCCTTTCTAGACTCCAAGGACTTCTGGAGCGTGTTCATTGTGAACAGTCAGAATAATCCCAGAAAAGAGTAAATTCTTATACAAGCCCAATGAATTTAAACCCACCTCATGTTGGGTAATTTGGAGTAGTCTGAGCTAGTTCCAAACCACAGTATTTAGGCTTTAGCATGATCTTGTCTGGTAATGATTTAAATTTGATAACAAGCCAAAATTCCAACTTTTTTTTACCTCTTCCTCCAAATTGATGTAGAGAGCTATGAATTTATCATACACTGAAATCATTTTTATATTGCTGTCTTACTATTTTATAGATGGATCATATTTTCAAGAAAAAGAAAAACCGATTTCATGTCCATATTTTCCATTTGTAGAACCCATAACAAATACTTAACTTTCTGATGGCCAGCTTTTGACTTTTTTTTTCCAGTTAGTAGAAAGAAATGTGACTCGATCTGTGGCTCAGAAGGGCCCCATGCGTGGCGTAGCACAATTTTGAAAAGAGACAGATGGAAAGAGTTTATTCTTAGTGTGAAAAGCTATAATTTATTCCTTGGTAAACAAATAAATTAAAGACCATTCGCATTTGGATTTGACCAGAAACAAATGTGAAAGGCCTTCCCTGGGGTATGATGATAGCTTTGGGGTCCTTTTAAGTAAACAAAACTTGAGCCTACCATTGACATTGGTATTTGATGCATAATAAACAGGGGAAGGTCATGATTCTCATTCTTAGGCTGTGACCATCTCCCAGTACACAGGATCCATGTGTCATACTCTAGTAAAATAGTTAATATTGCCTTTGCATCTAAAGAAGAGAACAATTACAGACACTTCATCCTGAATATCATCGTTGTGCATGAAACAAGGAGTGTATAGGATGGATTAATGCAAGTCTACCAACCTTTATTATGAGCAACTCTGTTTCTCAATCCTTTTGTTCATTGTCCACATAATTTGGCTTAAAATCTCCTCCGCATCTTGGTCAAGTTACTATAAATGGCAATGTATGCATTCATTAAAATATAAAGGCCCCAAGTGGACACAGTGATGCATAATTGTAATTCCAGTGAATTGGGAGGTAAGGATAGAACAGCTTGAAACCAGGAGGTGAAGGCAGCTAGGCAACATGGTGCCATGCCATGACAAATGAATAAAGGATAGACACATACATGCATATACAAATACATACATACATCAATGGCATAACATGGCATGTTTCAAATTCAGTGTCAAGGTTTAGGCATGATTTGACTGTTGCAGAATATTGAGTCTAATAACCTTGTTCTGTATTTTCCTTTTTCTTAACTTGCATTAGGTGTCATGGTATTTGTGGCATAGTAACCATCACTATCATCATTATCTTCTCTATCTAAAGAAGTTAGGTCATTATATGACCTTATATAATCAAGGAATGATGTGGGCTCAACTCCTTCCTTGACATCTATATCCTATAAAGGCTATAGTCAGTATACAATAAAAGTTTGCTTATGATTTCTCCTATGGGATAGTATAATTGGGTCAAATACATTATTAAAACATCCAGAGAGTTAGTGAGAAATCTGTAGAGAAACGGGCTTTGAAGATCAGTGGGAAGTTGTCAGTTGACAATTATTCACAATACCTGTGGCCAGACTCATCTTCTAGAGTGAACCTGTGGTCATAATCACAATGAGCTTGGCACGTAGACCAGGAAAATACAGTGTTTATAGAAATCCCACAAGAAACAAACCCACCGAGAGGGTTAGTGCACAACGCTCTGCATGTTGAATATGAGAACTGACTTTCTCAGGCAGAGCAGTCATTGTCATTGTTCCCTTACTCAAGAGAATTCCAATTGACATTTGTAGCATGAATTCTTCTCCTTTGTGAACATATTACTTCCAACAAAGACTGGATAGCTTGCACTTAGGAGATGGCTCAGTGGGTACTTCATTGGCTCCCAAACCTAATGACACCTGAGTGCAATATCAGGACCCAAATGGTGGGAGGAGAAAACTCTGACTCCTATAAGTTGTTCTTTACTTCCACACAAGTGCTATGACATGTGAGCGCACACAAACACACACACACACACACACACACACACACACAAATAAAGAAATAAATTGCTTAATAGTTTTAAAGAAACTGATAATTTTATTTAAACTAGTTAGAAATGTATTTCACTCTAGTAGTGTTTATGTGTGTCTTTGTGCTGTGTCTGTCTATATGTCTATGCATACAAAATATGTAACTTGAATCTCTGCTTCATCTCAGTGATACTGGGTAAATTTAAAAAATAAATTTTGTTTTTCTTTTCAAGGATGAGAGAATCTCTTTCTGGATTCTCTCTGCATACTCTCATCCTAAACACCAGTTACATTAATGTCCACCCATGTTCCCTGTAAAGAAGCACATGAATTTAAAAAAAAAAAAAAAAAACAAATGTTTTCCTCCAGGAAACCTGTAAAGAAAAAAAAGATAGAAAAATCTTTAACTATAAATAATGAAAATTAAAATGCCATCAATTGAGATGAGAGAAAACTAAAAGTTGAACTAAAAGTGAAATGAAAGAGAAAAACATCTTGTAAGCAAATAAATAAATGTCAAGTGATTATCAAGATGGAACATGGATGACTAGGTATAGAGAGAGATAATAAAGACTCCAATATACAATTAAGTGAACAGGGTTAAGTGAACTGTTATATTACCTACCAGTAGAAACTAAGCTCCCATAAATAAGTCAGAACATATACCAACATTTCAGATATTACATATACAACACTAAGAGACAAAATGTAGAAGCCAGAGTTAATCCACAAATCTTGAACCCAGAGATTCTCTCAACCTTGAAAAAAAAACAAAATTTATATATTTTTTTAAATCTGCCCAATATGACTGAGATGAAGCAGAGATTCAAGCTACATATTCTGGACTATGGCTTCCATCCAACATGAACAAAGAAAATCTGTATAGAAATTCATATTTGTCCTTAAGGTAAAAAAAAAAAAAAGTACATCAAGAAGAAAATAAAAGTGGTGAAGAAACAGTTACATTTCTAAAGTTTTACAGAAATAAACTTGAGGGCACTTCAGCTTTCACATCCCCTGCTACTAGGAGTCTCAGCTGGGCTCACACCGTTATCCTTTCAGACTTCCCATCCCAGCTCTCAGGCTTGTCCCAGAGATGGACCTCACTCACACCCATTTCCCTTCTGTTTCCCAGCCCTCTTTCTTCTCACCCCCACTGTTCTCATACCTGATCCTCATCCCTGTTCCCTCCCCAATCCCTCTCCCACCCAGTTCCCTCTCTCCATCCATCTCCAATGTCTATTTTATTTCTCCTTCTGAGTGAGATTCGAACATCCTCCTTTGGCCCTCCTTTTACTAAGCTTCTTTGAGTCTGTGGATTGTAGCATGGTTATTCTATACTTTATGGCTAATTCCAGGCAGAATTTCCAGTAGAGAAATGGGAACATCACTCACCCTCAAAACCTTCCACCCAAAATTTGCCCAACCTACAATATGTGCAGGGATAAAGATGGAGCAGAGATTGAGGGGATGGCCAACCAATGAGTGGTCCAACTTGAAACTCATCTCGTGGGAGAGAGCCAATGATAACACTATTAATGATACTCTGCTATGCTTACAGACATGAGCTTAACACAACTGTCATCTGAGAGGCTTCGCCCAGCAGCTGATGGAAACAGATGCAGAGACCCACATGGCAAATGTTAGACAGAGTTCAGGGAGTATTGTGGAAGAGTCAGGGAAAGGACTGAGGGAGCCAGAAGGTTAAAAGATGCCACAATAAGACCTACAGAGCCAACTGACCTGGGCCCATGGGGCCTCACAAAGAATGAACCACCAACCAAACAGCATCCTTGGGATGGACCTATGTAGCAGATGTGTAGCTTGGTGTTCATGTGGATCCCCTAACTTGCTTGCCTTTGGATTCCTTTCTCACAGCTGGGCTGCCCTGTCTAGCCTCAGTGGGATAGGATTCGCTTAGTCCTGATAAGAGTTGATGTGCCTGGGTGGGTTGGTAGGGGGTTCCCCTTCTCTTCAGAGAAGGGGAGGTGAGGAATTGGAAAAGGGGGTGAGAGGGTGGAACTGAGTTAAGAGGAGGGAGGGGGACTGTGATCAGAATGTAAAGTGAATAAACAAATAAATTAATGAAAAAAAGAAGAAAGAAACTTAGGGAGGAAAGTTCTGCCTTCATAGCTTTGGACATGCCTGTCTTCTTTCACTTAAGAATATATGTGTACCATGGAACATGGTAGCTCCTGCCGTAGGCCACTGTAATCAGAGGGCTAAGGTAGAACCTACAGAATTTCAAAGTTGCATTCACGACGTAGGAAATATCAACATAAAGAAAGAAAACAGCAAAATGAGAAAAACAATGAAAATCTAGGTAGCACAGCAAAAAGGTAAAAGAGTGATAATCAAATACATTAGCAATTATATATAAGAATTAATTAAACTTATTCAAACAATCTTAGGTTGGATTGCCTTCAATATTTATATATTATCAAAGGCAGGTGTACAACACAAATGACACGTTAGGATAAAATGATGACAAATAAGTCCAAACAAATATTGACCAAAATATATTTAATTTAAATGCATAAAAACCAAAAAACAATGAGAGGGTGATAACAGGGTTCTATTAAATAGTAAAGAGGTAATACTGTAAAACATAATAATGAGAGTAAATACACATGAAATATTTCTCAGACACGTTAGAGCAAAACATAACAAAATAACAGGTGAAAATTGATGAATTCCTAACATTTAAATAGATCTCCTCTTATTTCTCCTTGAAAACATATAGGCTGTTTGAAGGGAATCTATGTTTAAGCAACACAATTAAGGACTTTTAATCTAATAGTTCTGTGTAGAACCAGATGCACGGAAAATACCAGACTCACGAACTTTCATGTAGTAAGCAATTAAAGAATCCTAAACCAATTCCAGATGTCAATATCAAAGTCACAGTGATAATAGCAGAGCCTTGTGCTGTCTCTGACAGCAGTACTGCTATTTTCTAATGGAGTTAGAGTGCATTCCATGCCATGTTTTCAAACTACTTTTTACTTTGGAAAGAAAAAAAACGAATTTAAGAGGATTAGATAAGGTCACAATGAGCCAAATTGTCCTGTGTTTTCCCCTCAGAAACTTCCTCACCTTTGAATGGAGAGCTATATGATATTGGGCTCCCTGGGTCTTACATATCAGAAAGGCTCCATAAGAAAACAGGACTCAGTGGTTAGTTATCAATACTGAGTTCATTCATCAGGAAGAAGATCAGTCAATGTAATTTATCTTCTTTTTTCACACATCCTCCTCACATTCCAACTTCTCCAAAGAAAAAAATTAAAACCTACCACCTTTCAGATTCACAGAAGGTAAAACAATAATGAACTGTGAAAAGAAGGGACAATAATTAAGACGGTTGCTTCTCTGTGAGGCAAGCAAGCATCATGGGAAAAATTAGGAGACACTGGCTTGAATCTAACCACCCAGTCTTTGGGTGCATTTCACCATGTTCTTCTAACTTAGAAACATATTCCTCGTCTCTCCATTTCTCACAGGAAGCTCTTGAAGGTACCAAGTATTAACTGTGTTTTAAAATCACAAAGATTTAAGACACAGGTTTTTAACTCTGAAATGGTTGAGTGAATATTGTTGCAGCCTTTGTGCTTGTTTTTTCTTTATCTCCCATAAAGGCATGTATTAAAATATTGAAATAAAACACTTTAGTGTTTTTCATTCCAGTAGTATTTTTTTCCACCACATCCAGAAACTTCCCCTTTTAAACAATAAAAGTTAATGTCCTACCTTTCTTCCACGCCTTTAAGGGCCCTTAAGAAGAAAAGTGTACATTATTTCATCTAAATCAATGGTTTCCAACCTTCCTAAAGCTGTGACCCATTAATAGTTCCTCCTGTTGTGATGACTCCAACCATAAAATTACTTTGTTGTTACTTTATAACTGTAATGTTGCCACTGTTGTGAATTACAAACATCTTATGTGTGGGATATCTGACATGCAATCCTTGAGAAATGGTCATTTCAAACACACACACACACACACACACACACACACACACACACGCATGTCGCAAAGGTAACGTGACCCACAGGTTGAGAGCCACTGATCTGAACAGTCTTCATATCGTTTGAAATTGCTGATCCTGTCCTCAACTCTTCCACACCACCGCGCGATGCTGATTAAGTACGAGAACTAAGCATAGAATTCTATATGCTCCTTAAACCACCCTAGATTACCAACTGAAAAATATATCACAGAAAGTATGCGACCACTAAAACTGTTTGTTATATAACGTGCCTATAAAAAGAAAACAATTTAGATTTAAGTTGATAGGTTGATGAAGCCAAAGAAATGCCTGCATGTCCTTTGGGATTACTCTCTTCAACAAAGTCTGTCATGCTCGATAAGTTCCAAATGACAGTGTGGGAACATGTGAAATTGAAATTAGATTGTTGGAGAAATATGAGAGGAGACAAGAGAATCAGGACATGCTCTGCACACACTATCTTTTTCTCTGCTGGCCAACTGATATAGCTCCTTCTCAAACTACTTAGTCTTTAATTGCATTTTACTAAGTTAATAACCAGCTGAATAAATCTAATACATTATTAGAAAACCCAATACATATAATGCATGTAATGGAATGCTTTTAAAACATTAAGTATATCATAACAACACCTCATGATGCAAAATAACTTAAATAACATATATCCATTTTTTGCAGCATATAAATAAGGTGTGGATGCTTCTGGATATTTGTCATACAATCTTTTCTTTTTAAGAAGTACAACTTTAGCTAAAAATTATTGGTTTTTTTCTGAAGGCTTATATTGTTACACAAACCTATTCTCAAATACAGAAATTATATAATTCCTGTAACCTTGGAGATGTCCACTTGAATCTGACTAAAGTATGTGTTTATGTCATGATGCCGTGTTCATATTCAATTCACTTTTTTTAATTCTTTAAAAATGAACTCTCCTTCTGCACCTGGGGCAAAGTCAAGTATTCAGCTCAATGCTGTCCATCTTGGCAGCAGCTCTGCCCGCATGCAGACCCATCTACATGCTCTTCAGAAGGCCCCCACCTCCCAGGGCACACGAGAAAGCAGAGAATCGTGGCTGCTATTCCTACATAAACAATTCACGTGAAAGAAGCTCCGGGAAAGCTTCTATTATATGAAGGAGTTCCACATTCCAGAAAGTTGAATTCACTACAACTTTAGCTCCCTGACTGCAGCCCCTGATGGGCTGCTGCAATACCAGCTACAACATCTTGTGCCTATGTGGTGTTTCAGGTTGTGGTCTGTTATTCTTTCCAATTAGTGAAAAAAGTAAATACCACAGTGATTCTTATTTGTTTTCTTTCCAGAAGAGTAATCTAAAACTCTGACAGAATTACATAATCATAGATTGAGCATTCTAAATTAAGCTTTTAATTTTCAGCTGAGGGCTACTTTTATTATATCATTAAGTATTTGCTCTAATAAACAATGGCAAATAGTCTATATATTAAGATACAAATTAGAAAACTCTTCTTCATAACCAAGATTGAAAGAGTCATAGCAAGTGATTTTTGAGCAACTAACTTGGACCCTCACATTCGTATTCATTAACCCTTTATTTTTCACATAAAAGAAAAATCAGGACATATAGAACTACTTCATGCATCAGAAGTATTTTACAAATAAATTTCTCTATATTCCTCTATATTTATACAGCTTTACCTTCTTGTTTAATTCAATGTGACACTTGTGTTGTTTTCTGCAACATCTCATCTAACCTCCACAGTGACTGTATGAAATAGGAGAGCATTAAATCTGTTGTATGAGGGAGTACCTTGGCCTGGAGAGACTGAGAAACTGGCTCCTAGGATAACAGTTTCATTGCCTTTTTTACAGAATGATATTTTCTGCCATTGCTAAGTCTAGTTGCTACACACACTTATTCTAAGAAATCTGACCCCCATTGTGGAACATAAGAACAACAAAAAAATAATAATAATCAGTATTGGCAACAAAAGCGATACCAGGAAACTTCACAAATAAAACTTCTCTTCATTGACCTCATTGATTAGCTTTCTTCAAACCAAATGTTTCTTGTTCGTGTCTAATATCTGTCTATATCACCACAGATATCAACACTAACAGAGAGGATAACTCTTGCTCATCTTTGTCTTTCCAGGACCATATTTAATTAAGGTCAATAAATAACCAATGAAATACTAGAAGAAAACCAACAAAATTTAATATGTTCAATTAATAAAGACAAATCTTTAGCTAGAGAAATTAAGCAACATAACCTAAGCCACCAAGGTGGTTATCCTAGCTGCCTGGGAAGGCATATCAGTCTATATTATTCTCCACTTACTTATTATCAAACTTTTTGTAATAAAAATTGTTTCGCAGGTGTCTACATTAACTTTAAAATATATTTGTTATACCACTGTTAGTTATTAAAATTTCCCAAAGTTCCTATACTCCACAGAAACCACACTCAGGCCTCAGAAGGTAAGAGTTAAAATTTCTTCTATTATACATTATTAGAGATGAAAATGAATGATGACCTGCTGGGGTGAAGAAGGAAGAAAGCACATGACCGGAACTTCCATAAAATACTTTTATCCTTGAGTTGTGTAAATCCTCCAAAGCCCTTCCATTCATAATCACGGAGTGACTTTTCAGCTTCAAATACCACCAGCACAGCCAGGGAGCAGGTCTAGACCTAATCACTTTCCCTCTAAGAATAGCTCTGTAGGATGAATGAGAACGGGAAAGAAATGTGATCTGCAATTGATCCCGTTTGGATTTAAAT
Organism: Rhabdomys pumilio; assembly: GCA_030674055.1. Taxonomy (NCBI): domain Eukaryota; kingdom Metazoa; phylum Chordata; class Mammalia; order Rodentia; family Muridae; genus Rhabdomys; species Rhabdomys pumilio. Next base: position 28,934,736 of record JANHMN010000001.1, read on the forward strand.
TAAGATACACTATGTGTTAAGAGTCAATCTCAGAGCTTAAAGGACAAATGCCTCTGTGGTTTGCTTCCCAGGGCTTCCCCTCTAATGCATCACTGACAGCAGGCCAGCATCTTAAGAATTGTGCTACAGTGCTGATTCGCCAAGGACAGGGCTAGGTTTTGAACAACTGCTCAAGTCTGGGACAAGATATTCTGAAAATGACAGTCACATTGTGCCAGGCTACTTCCTCAATCTTTAAACACCAACATGTGGAGTTACAGGGAGAAGATCATTCGGATTCAGGTCTTTCATGGGTCTGGGTAAGGGTCACAATCACAATGTCCTTCGGGGTCAGTAAGTGCTGGGGCAAGGGCAGTTTTGGAAGCAGGTAACATTTCACATTGTGTAAGTCAACAGAGCAGAGCAACATAGGCAAAATAAGTAAATAAATAAATAAATAAATAAATAAATAAATAAATAAAAATGTATATGGCCCTGCCCCTGTCATTAAACAGTTTTCTGAAATCTGTATGCTGTCTTTAGTGGGCATACCCATGCAATTTTGTTGAAAGCTTGGGTAACATTAATCAAATAAGCCCCCTCATCAGTTTTCCCAAGAATCCGAAAACTAAAAAATGGCTCAAAGAACCATAGCGTTCCTGCTGACATGTGGTTGCTGAATGTTTTATGGACTGCTGCTAACGGCCGTAAGTGAATATGAAATACATTTCTTTAAGATTTTCATGATCGTATCTCCCAAGTTAAAAGTTGAAAGAGAATGATATAAAGTTCAGTGAGAGGCTCTGGCTCCATATATAACTGGGTGCAGACAAACAGCAGACTACCAGAGATGTTTCACGTGATGTGATAAACCACAACACAAGTAAGCTTATCTACCTGATCCTGGACCAAGTATCCTACCATAAAAGAGTAGTAATTAAGATGGCTAAAAACATGATGCACAGGGAAAAAAAGTATTTTCAAAGCATTAAGATAATAAACCTAATTACTCGGTTCTCTCGTACAGACAAGTTAATAGATAGATATGCTGCAATATGTCTGGAATAAAACTTTTTAGCCATCTCTGAGATTTATGTTGTCTTGAAAATAACCTTTCAATGAATCCAAGTGTCAAAAAAAGATATTAGAGAATTTCTTGCAACAGTTTGAAACAAAATAGGAAAGATAGGTCAGCATGGTTGGTAGAGCGACAGCCAGGCAGCCATCAGTCACTCTGCTTTTGGCTGAACTGCCTGATCTCACTTTAAATGCTAAGCTGCTTTCTAACCACCCTTGCCCTAGAACCCTAGGGAACCCAACCCATTCATGTATGGCATTAGCTTAGTGTTTCCACATGTTCCCAAGGTCTGCTTTCTCTTTTGAATAGAAATCTAGATAGATAGACTGGCAGACTGGCAGACACACCCTTTCCACAGTATGGGAAAGCAATTTAACAAGGGTTACCAAGTGAAACTTGAATTTTCTTGTGTTTGGTAAAATGAGAAGACAAAAAAAGTAAAAAGAAAAAAATAAAAGAAAATAAAAAATTAAATAAAATGTATTCTTTTTGAAATTTAGTGTCTTGATTTTTAAAATATCTTTTATATAAGCAAAACATTCCAGTAGAAGAAGGCAGTTACTTTATTTATTAATTTATCTTGATAAATAAAAAGCTCGTTTTATTTTTGAGTGCCTATAAAAGCCAAAAGCCTTGAAATCATGGGGTTTACATTTCACTTGGAAATAAGTATACCGCCTTTGGAAAAAAGTACATTTAATTCAGATTATCTTAGTAATGATAGCTCTGCTCTGCTCACATGTACATATCTTCTCATACTGGAAACATCCTAAGAGAGTTTTTCCAGTAGTAGCTTTGGCTCTGTGTACTTGTGTATGTTCTCCGTCTCAACTTTTTTCCTGCCTCCATCACAGTTGCAAATATTGGCCCATATTTCCATAAAGAGAAAAACATTTGGCCAGGCAGTGGTGGTGCACACCTTTAATCCCACCTTTAATCAGAGGCAGGCGGATTTCTGAGTTCGAGGCCAGCCTGGTCTACAGAGTGAGTTCCAGGACAGCCAGAAACATTTTCTAAACTAGAGGGAAAAAAGAGCAAAGGAAAGATATAACAAGTTTCTTTGAGAAGAATCTTGAGGGTCCTAGTTACCTGGATTTGTTTTGGTAATCATTCAGAAACTGACTTCAGAATCGTAAGAATGACTGAGACATTCTTAAAAGTCACTAGAAAATGTCACTAGTTACCTAGTTCATGGTTGTGTAGTAAGTTCTCTGTGTAGTTTCGGATTTCTTTTCAAATATGTGAAAGGCAGATGATGTTTTAAAGTGATTAAGTATGCTGGTTATATATGAGTTTGTTTAGACTTGGATAATGGACACACACAGAGATATATACGTCAAATATGGCAAGTTCTGGAATGCAAAGAGTTAAAATTCAGGCTCTTATTCTACTGGAGTTTGTTTAAATTTGTCTTAATTTCTTCCTCTGAGAATAGTATAGTGATTATATTTGTCTTACAAGCCTCAGACACAGACAAATTCATTAAAGTAATCAAAAATTAAAGTGCTTTGAAAAATTTCATCATTAATATGTTTCAGGGATCGTTCTGTATAACTCTTAATTCTGACGTGGATAAAAACTACAATTATCCATCAATGACCATTCCAATTGATTTTCATGCCTGAGCCTAATATCAAAATTCACTTAATGCTTGTAAGTAGAGAGCAAGAACCCCTTTAAGATGAGGAAATTACATAGGAAAGGTTAATACTCTCCTTCAGGTTAGAAGAATATCAAATCATAGGCCTACTTCTTAAAATCTTTAGACATTTGAACTTGACCATCAAGTGATCTGTATTAAGACAAGATTCTCATACTTCCTTTAAATCAACAAACAAATTCCTTTGGTTAGAATATGATTTCTCCCATATTCTCAAGCATTTGAATACTTGGTCCTCAATTGTGTGACATTGTTTGGGTAGGATTAGAGGGTTGTTTTGTGGGAGGAAGTACATCGCTAGAGGAGGGCTTCGGTGTTTCAAAAGCTAAACCATACCCAGTTTGTTCCTCTAATTCCTCCTTGAGGTTTGATGTGGGCTGTCAGCTACTGCTCCAAGTCCACTACCTCTGCTCCACTGTCATTAACTAGTATCCCTCTGGAACCATAAGGCCAAATAAATCATTTCTCCCATAACTTGCCTTGACCATGTGTTCTGTTGCAGCAGTATAAAAGTGGCTAAGACATCCTTCTTTAGAGAATATTTTAGAAGTTAAGTAAGTCATCAAAAGAAAAAAACTATAGCCTAAGGGTCAATTTCAGATTACTGTCTATCTGTCTATAGACTATGGGCTAGAGAATGTTTCTTATATTTCTACATGGTTGAAGGAAAGATTTAAAGAAGAAAATTATTTTGTTATTGTACTGGCTGGTTTTGTGTGTCAACTTGACACAAGCTGGAGTTATCACAGAGAAAGGAGCCTCCCTTGAGGAAATGCCTCCATGAGATCCAGCTGTAAGGCAGTTTCTCAATTAGTGATCAAAGTGGGAGGGCCCATTGTGGGTGGTGCCATCCCTGGGCTGGTAGTCCTGGGTTCTGTAAGAAAGCAAGCTGAGCAAGCCAGGGGAAGCAAGCCAGTAAGTAACATCCCTCCATGGCCTCTGCATCAGCTCCTGCTTCCTGACCTGCTTGAGTTCCAGTCCTGTCTTCCTTTGGTGATAACAATAATGTAGAAGTATAAGCTGAATAAATCCTTTCCTCTCCAACTTGCTTGTTGGTCATGATGTTTTGTGCAGGAATAGAAACCCTGACTAAGACAATAATGTTAAATAATATGTAGCAGTACAATTTCAATATCTAAAATGTTTAATCTGTAGGTAGTGAAAATCTTTCATGTAGGCTATGTCAATGGCTGCTTTCAGGTGACAGTAATCAAAGTTAGCTCCTGAAAGAGAAAACATTTTGCTAGAAAACTAGCAAAAACAAAGTAGTCAGGATCTGATTTTACAATTTGTATGTTGACTGTCTCTCACGGGCAATGTAATGGCTTGGTGGACAGTTGATGGGTTTCCCAGATATGACTGGGCTCCGACTTAATGAAATAATCCCATGGCTAGCTCATTAATATGATTGCATTGCTGGAGGGTCTTTAAAGAGATGACTTGCCCACAGCTCTCTCTCCTCTGCTTCCTGCCCTCCAGAATTAAGCATCTTTTGCTACATGTTCTTACCGCCATAACCTGTCTCTCCTCAGGACCAAAGATGAATGCAGATGACCTTGAAAGAAACCTCTGAGACCATGAGCTCAAATATCTTTTTTATTTAAGTTGCTTCTCTCAGGTGTTTATCACAGTAATATTCAGTTGACTAACAAGTCAATTATCTATAGTTTTCCAGTCCAGAATGACAGAAAGAAAAGGGAGTGGTGTTTATTAGCACAGTTATACAACATATTCTTAATTAATATATTCTTAATATAAAAATCATGATTCTTAATCATAACTGTATTTTATATCTAACAAAATGGTTTTGAGAAATTTATATTAAAACTTGAAAGTCTAGTTTATCATTTTAGGAATACAGTAAAAAGAAATCTATTCTTGGATGACTCAGTGGTTAAGACTGCTTGATATTCTTCCAAAGGGCTAGGTTTGGTTCCTAGAAACCATGTTGGGTGGCTCATCCTTCTGTAAGTTCAGCCCCAGGGTTCTGATGCCTTGACTTCTATGGACACCTTCACATATCCATACAAACACAAACACACACACACACACACACACACACACACTAATACACATGTAAAATTAATTCTTTTAAGACATAAATCTATTCTTAAGAATATACTGTTTCTGCGCTAAGACACAGTGTTGAACTTCAAAACCTAGTAAAGGACATATCATTTATTCAGATAGCAGGTTATGGCATACACACAAGTAAAGAAATAGGTACAACAAACACCAACTTAAAATAAAACATCAAAAACATTGTCTAAGAGCCTTTCATCCCTAAACATAAGCAAATATCTGATATTTTCTAAAGCCAAAGTTTAATTTTAGACCGTAGTTCCATGTGTTAAATTTCTAGGACTGTGTGAACTATAGCTGTTGGCTAAATGTAAGAGCCATGTCTGAAAGATTAAAAGGACTCTCATGTTCTGCAGTGCTAGTAAGTAGAGACTAACAGAGAATGGCTTCTTGCTTGTTATTGTTTGCAAGTATACACTTAAGCAGAATCATCAAATCACCAGCCACACTCAGGAGTCTGAATGTATAGATCTAAAGAAATTTTCATTTCACAATGTTGTACAATATAAAGTGAATCAGTACCACATCCTTAGTATCTAAGATGGGACAAATGTGTAATGCAAGGGCACAGATTAAATTAGTCTATAAAATACAACATGTAATCAGTCTTCCCTGGACTGGTAAACAAATCCTTACATCCCACAACGCGTGGAAGTGGGACAATAAAAGATTATAAAGCCCCATTTCTATTTTGAGATAACTTTTTAATATTGTGAATTAATATGACATTTTGTATATTGCTCATTAATGAACAAATGCATCTATATTGACAGAGGACCATCAGTATATTTTACTGATAAGCATACATATAAAAAAATCCCTGAAAATTACTGATCTAAATTATTCTAAATTGGTTCTGAAGTCTAAGAAAGAGCAATATTTTTACAAATTTTGAAATAGGTTGTGGCATTCAATCTTAGAGAAAAGAATGCTCGACTCCCTAACATTCTGATTACAATCTCTAAACATAGGTGATTCTCAGAAGAAATGAGTGGTTTTTGAGAAAAGAGCTGATTTCACTTCAAGGATGGAGGAGCGACAGATTTTTAGGTCTGGTCCTGCTTTAGGAAGGAGTCAGTGACTATTGAAGGTGTATCCAACAGTCCAGGAGATGAAGGACAGGAAGAAATGCATCATTCATCCTCAGAGCAGGCCAAGAAGGTGAGTTATTTTGAAAATTGTTTAAAAAAAAGAAAATAATGAAGGCTTTAGCCTACCTTTTTATAAAACAAAATATAAAAATTATAAAATAAAAATATATCAGGAAGATGTAGAAAAATAAAGGATAAGTGAAATGGTACATCTGAAGTTTAAAAAAAATTTTATATTTTTATATTTTCTAATTACAGCATCAATTCTTCTCATGTTCTTGGCTTAAAAACATCCAACCAAACTCACAGTATCATTATTTTCCCCCAAGGAATTTCGAGTTTCATGCTTTGAATGGTTGAATTCATAAAGATAGATGGTCCTACCCTCTAATTTCAAACCTCTTGGAACCTATAGCTCAGACTGATTCTCTGTGAAGATGGTCAAGGAGAAGAATTGTTAGTAAAACTGTTTTTCTTTTAGTGGCTAATCCATAAACTCTGAAAAGATTCCTCTGAGTTAATAATGTTTCTTTTTTTTGTCTTGCCAGTAGACATAAAGCCAAATAAAACACCCTATCCTAAGACCTCCTCAAGGGTATAAATGAGGCGAACAGTGTCCTGGTCTCCTCCCTATGCTGTCTAAGTCACTGTAGCCATTTGGTTATTTAAGGGGGAACTATAGCTTCTTTGCTCGGTGTTTTATGTGCTATATTCTCGTATCTTTAAAACAGTGAGCAACAGTAAAAAAAAAAAAAGTCTCATTCCTTATGAAAAAGAAAACATTAAGATGAAATTGGTCACATCCCCTGGATGTCTGTCCACAATGTTAGCATAGGAACATTCCTTCTAGCTGCTGATACTAAGACTTTCGGGGTATAACATAAGCTACGTATGTTAGCCATAGGCTCTTGAATTAGTAACATGGGTTTAAAATGAAGACAGCAGAGGATAGAGTGGGAGGAGGGAGACGGTGCAGGGAGAGAAAGGGGGAAGTTGTGCCATGACTGCATGCCTCATACCCAAAGCTTTCTCACAGATGAAAACAGTCAGCAGCTTCCAAATAGCCTACTGATCTCAATCTTAATCTTGTTATTTTGTAGTTGCCAATGATTTAAACTCCTCAGTTTTCTGTATATGCAAACTAACAACGATGATAATAACAATAAATCTAGTAGAGTGAAACAATACAGTTGCAAGCGTGAGATATAGAATAGTCTCTTACACAGTTACCACTCGGAGAATTAGAAAGGTCATTGATACCACAAAATCTGAGCATCATACACTGGGTAAGCACCTAATGTTTCTATATTACTGAATTTTTACTAAGACTTTGAACTGTAAGCCAATTACGATCAGATTCTTAACAGTATAACTCAGAAGAAGTCTACCGTGTGCCCAGTGACACATATGAAATACGAACCTGAGGTTGTGTGAACCCAGGTCTTAGTGACTGGACAGTCATGCCCTTCCTCATGTCTTCTGTCTGCAGCCTGCAGGAGTCAAAGTGGGGAGAGGCAGGAGACTGAAAACCATGTAGTACTATTTGGAAACAGCAACAGTTGTGCTCAAGTGATTGGTACCTCAGTCTCTGAGAAGTGTTTATATAAAGCTTACTTCACAGGTAAAGCTTCTCTTTGTTAAGCAAATAGTTTCTGTATAAACGCAGTAAGTTGAACTCTACTGCTCATATGTGGTCCCTTTATAATAAATAATAAATAAAATCTACCTTTATCAAAAGATATCTAGACTCTTCAAATAAGAGAGAACCCACCCCACTTGTCTTTCTGAGTCTGCAAACTTAATTCAGTGTAATATTTTCTAGTTCCACTCATTTACCTTCAAATTTCATTACCTTATTTTCTTCACAGATGAAATAAAATTCTGCTGTGTGTAAATGTACCAAACTTTCCTAATCTGTTCATCATACAAGGGACATTCAGCTTGTTTCCATTTCGTAGCTATTGGGAACAGAGTGGCAGCAAGCACAGCTGAAAAAATTATTTCCATAGTAGGTTATTGATTCCTTTCGATATTTGCCAAGGCATGATATGATATATCTGGATCACAGATCTACTTTCAGTGTTCTGAGAATTCTCCACACTGGTTTCTATGAGGCTTCACCCTATCTGCAATGCCAACAGCAAATGCAAATTCTTCTTTTCCAGAACCCTTGCCAGCGCTGGTTGCCAGTATTTTTGTGATCTTTTCCCTTCTGACACAGGTGAGATGAAATCTCAAAACTGACCTTGTTTGTATTTCCCTAACTGCTAAGGATGATAACCACCTCTTAATATGTTTCTGAGCTACTTTCTCTGTCTCTCTTTCTCTCTGTGTCTCTCTCTGTGTCTCTCTCTCTCTCTCTCTCTCTGCCTCTCTTTTTCTTTTTAAAGAATGCTCTGTTCAGACCTTTGGTCCATTTTTTAAATAGGGTCATTTGCTTTCTTGATTCTTTTGTATTTTTAGTTTATTGTATACTCTGGATATTAATCTTTTATCTGATATATAGCTGGCGAAGTGTCTCCTACTCTGTGAGCTGCCTCTTCACCAGCTGATGGTTTCTTGATCCTAAATTTAGTTTAGACTTAGATGGTAGGAAAGAAAAAATGGGCCATGATAGGAAAGGGGCTCTAGACTCATGCTAGAACAAAAACTGTGTTTACAAATAACACACAGTGTGCTTTAGCCAACTTCACACCTCCACCTCATTTTGTTTGCCATGGCATGGTGGTATAAAGCCAAAAGAGGCCGCATCAGCACCATGCACCCAGCTTCTTTCAGTAAGACAGCAGCATGAAGAAATGAAATATGGAATCCTTATACATTTACCTCCCAGGAGAAAGGCAGAATCATGGCATGTTCCTAGCCTGGCTAGCATGATATCGGTGCCTTTTGGAAGAAACTCCCCGACTCTGGAATTATTATTCCTTATAGTTCAACAGCAAAGCTCAGTTAAGCCAAGGTCAAAGTTGCTGTATAAATGATTGATAGGAACATTTAATAAAAACATTAAGGCTATTTGATTTTGCAATGGGAAGAGAAGTGATTCCAAGAGCAGACAGGCCTGGATTCCCACTCATGATCATTTGCCTCGTTCACAGCAAGTTCATTAGTTTCCATTGAGCTCTATTTCCCTCTTAAAGAAGAGAAAAGGCTGCAATGCCTACCTCAGTGGGTTCTGATGTCGAAAAGATTATGTTTGCAAGTCATGTATGACGGCATAAAAACAGCGCATCAGCCAGACAGATAATGCCAATGCCAACCACTGTCCTGGGCAAGACAGCCTGGTCTTAGCCTTTCCCATTCCCATCTGAAGAAGAGTGATCCTCAGATCCCACTCCTACCTACAGGGTTTCACCTCATATCAGTCCTGCAGGTTTCACCTCATATCATATCCAACCCTGACCACATACTCACTGCCCATGGAACCAAACTGCTCTACTAGGTTGGCTCTGAAAATGTTTGAATTTTTCATTCTTAGTCACTAACACCAGGCTAGTAATTCTAAACCTATACATGGCAGTCATCATACATTCCCAGAATCCACTTGGCTCACCTACCTTTACCTGCGAGCTGTTAAATTGCAAGCAAGTTAAAGGCAGACTCCTGACTTCTGCCCTCATTTTCCCCCTTTGTATTTGTAGCCACCTTTGCCCCCTTCCCCATAATAAACATCTCTCACTTGGAATTGCACTGGCCTGGTGTGGCCTGTCCAGATGCAAGCCACAATTCTAACACAACGGTATGTGTGCAAAAGAACTGAATACATGTAGTCAAGTGTGAACATGCAAGTCTTCATAATGGTATTATTCACAATAGCCAAATGGACATTTCAAATGCTTAACAATAGATGAGTTCATTTTACTCTGTGTGTGTGTGTGTGTGTGTGTGTGTGTGTGTGTGTGTGTGTGTGTGCAGTGTGGTGTGGTGTGTGTTCACATGTATGTGGTGTGTTTGTGTGTGTCTTTGTGGTATGTTGGTGGTGTGTACATTTATGTGTGGTGTGTTTGTATGTGGATATGGTACGTCTGTGTATATATTTTTGTATGTGTGTATATGTGTGCAGGTATGGTG
>JANHMN010000001.1:28944706-29039020 GCA_030674055.1 Rhabdomys pumilio
AAAAAAAAAAACATTAAGTTTGCTAGGAAATTTCTGTTTCTCCCAAGGAAACCGGTTATTCTTAAAAACTATGTATTTCTCCTTTAATATTTTTAAACACTCGATTCAAACCTACTGAAATTCTTCCTTTGGGAGACTTATAGCTTAAAAATTGCTCCTTCTAAGAGAGATCTAAACTGTGTGTCTGCACAGATCTTAGAGGTGGCACCATATTTTGACAATAAAATCACACGATGCCTCGAAATGTTCTAAATCAATTTTTCAAAATATGTTCTCCAAGACCACACATTCATCTTGATCAACATTTACTCCATCACTCACTGTATAAACTATAGACTTGAACTCGTATGCCATGTTGACAATCCCCATTAGGTCACATAGCACTCACACCCACCTGATATCACAGAAACAGCTGGGACACTGAATCCCTTTTATTTTCATCTTAACAAAGGACTGTGTGTGACCCATCTTGACAGTTCACAAGATACCATGGCTCTCTGAGGTGTAAACAATGTTTTCAACCAAGCCACTTCATTCTGGAGGTTCTGCTGCCTTAAAATATTTGGTTTATCAAAACAAAGATCAGTGACACTTTGAAACATGTATGGAGACCACACGGTAAGTTTAGAGTGTAGAACCCCTGAGCCTGCAACCAATGGTGCACAGCCTTCTTTATTCACTCTTCAGGGTATATGATGGTCTGATATACACCATGCCTTCTTCATCGACGCCCCAGGGTGTGTGTCTGACATGCTGAGTGAGGGACAGTGTTTCATTCCTACCCAGAAATGAAAATCAACATTTGTGCAATTTATAACCTTGTTTCCTGCTCCAGCAGATAGCATGTCAAACACCTCTAGGAACAAACTATTCCTTTGGAGACCCCTGTTCCCTTGAACTGCCCAAGTGATGCAGAATCAGTAGTTTGGGTGAGCCTATCACACAAACTGGCAGGCTGATTTTGATAGTTATTTTCTAAGTAGACCTTTCAAGAACTATTATCTATAAATTTAAAAAAAATTTATTTCATTGAAGTACTTTTAAGAATAGGTGATTCACACTAAATACATTTTTATTGTATTTCTAACAGCAATGTTTTCTGATTTAAAAAAAAAAAAGAATATTGGTGAGATGTCTTGAGGAATAGACTGTAAGCAGGCCTGTGGTCTAGTTAAGCATCTAACTGAGCTTTGATATTTCATGATTTCTGAAACTTTATTCAAAGGTGTTAATTACATACTAGGTTTGAGTGGCTACAGAAGGTGTATTTTTTGGAGGAAAAAAAAGTAAGTACTTTACAAAGGTCAGACAGACAGAGTTGTTTTGTCCTGCACTGGCTCTCAGACATGTAGGTTTCTAGGGGACATCTGGGAACTCTCAGGCCAGAAAATCCACAGAGATAGAGTTCACATCAGAGACATTTCTTCTCACTAACCATGCCCACCTGGTGTCCAGCTTCAGGCTGTTGCACTGGCCAGCTATGGAGTAAAACCCTTTCTGATCATTATGTACTTCCCTTTAATTGACTAATTAAAATAATCTGTTATGTAGAACAAAAGGGAGGGGAGAAATTGTACCTTTCTTTTCAACTTCCGAAGTGTTTCTTCCATAGAAAGTTCACAGCTGTTTTGTACTTTTAACCCTATGATCTCCAAGCTTGTCTCCACACTTGAATTTTATCTGAACTACAAATTGTGGTCTTCAGCACTCATTACCTTTTTGTTGGTTTCTTTACAATTTTGTGTTTCTTTGAAGCAAGGTTTTATTCTGTAGCCCAGGCTGGTCTAAAATGCACCATGTAGCCCAAGCTAGCTTTGAAGTCATGATCTCCTGGCTTCAGCCTCCTGAATTTGGGGAATAGAGTTATATACTGTCACCCTGGAATTTGGGGTGTTTTGTTTCTTGCCTTAGCTTCATCTGTTTTCTTTTCTTATGGTACTAAGGGTTGAACCTAGAGTCTAGCACATTCCAGGCTGAGCTACAGGCCCAATCCTTCCTTTACTTTTTTTTCCTTTACCTTTTAAGTCTGGAATGTTCCTACTGGTGAAGTATTCTCTGCTTATGAACATGCCTGATGCTACAGATTTCAAACCTAACAGGACAGATTAGTCTCCTCAGATTGACAAGATTCACAGAGGTCTGTCCCCATCAAAAACATAAAACTAGTCTTAGTCAATAGGCATATTAACAAAAATACTGTAAACCTTTCCTAGTCACAGCCCACGTCTCAGCTTCTTATTTCTGCAACTTTCTGCCCAGCTAATGGTTGTGTGTATTAATCTCACCCTCTTGGGCTGTCATTTAAAATAAAGCACTTCCTCTTAAGAGTAATATTTAAGTCCTCCATCTAAGAGCTAATGGACTAATACATTTATAAATTCCTCTATTCCAGGGAAATAGATGGCTTCAATGCGCAGTTTGTCTAGACGCAAGCAAAGCAAACAGTGTTAGTGACATAGTCACTACGTAATCACAGTCTCACACCATAAAGGCAAATGGTCTTTGTGTCCTCTGATCCCAGTGGGTTTTAATCACATATCCTATCATGGAACGTATGAAGACATAGACATGTGAAGACATAGAGGCAAAAGGCAGCATGAGCATCAGTCAGTTGACAATGCCAATGTCTACTCCCCACCCCCGTTTGTATGGAGGAAGCCACTCTTCTACCTCTGTGGCTGTGTGTGCCTCTTCTCCACAGCACTAATGTCACCCTCTGCATAGCTGTTATGTGCGTATTTGCATTCATTCATATTTATTTATTCACATCAACCTCAGGAGAGCAGCAGCTTGAGTGATATTGTCTGCTACTCCCCCTCAATTGACCTTTATGCACTCACCTAACATTCACAGGATAATTTAGTTAACAATTTAATACTGGGGAATAATCCACTTTCCCTCTCCCAAATGTAGCCTAGAGAATTTTGTCATATAAGCTTATTGTTTTTCTTATTTTCCTTCCAAAAATACATCCTTCATTGAATTAAGTTACTTTCCTGTTTATTGAAAATCAACTCATATACACACAAAAAAACGATGACTCTCTATATCCTTGTTCATAGAAGTCAGTTCTGAATTATTTTTAACTGTAAATAGTTGTCAATGGACCAAGAGACTGAGGGTCTCACCTCCAGCTTCCCGCTAGATTTCTTTGCAGCATTCACCCATCATGCCTCCACTGATACATAACGAAGTTTTACTCTGTACCTCACCCCACTGCATGAAAAGTAAGTTTAAGAAAACATTTTTTCTTATCTCTGGAGTCTTTGCTCAACAGGGAGGTATTAGAACACTTCATCTTTATTCTAGCTGTGTCAGGAACTTGTTAATATCTCCCAAGCCGACTCCCAAGCAAATAAAGAAATAGATGATTTTTAATAAAGGAACTGACTTGATACTTGAAAATCTTTTATACACATGGAGTCCCAAACCCTGACTTATTCAAGATGTATCTTCTTAAAACTTTATGTCAGGTAGGAAAGTGAATGCTAAGCAGTGCCGACTTAGCTGTAACATTGGGTTACAGCCTGGGTTTGAATCTCCAGTTCTCTAGTTACTGCACACTGAGTCTTGAGCAAGTCAGTTTATTTCCCAGTTGCTTCTCCCCCGACCCCCACATATAAAGTAGTGATGTAGCTGTAGTTCTGCTAGGAAAGTGTTATAAAAAATAAATGTCACCGCTTGGAAGTGATAGAGTAACCAATGCAATCCTGAGCAAAACTAAACAAGCTGGAGACAGCCCATTGCCTAATTTCAAAATACATTTCAAGGGTACTATAATTTTGTAAAGCATGATACTGTGCTGCAAAGAGAAACTGTGACAAACAGCATAGAGCAGCTATCACGGAAATAAACCCAAAAATTGGTCTGGGCAATGATTTCATGACTAGGTTTCAAAAGGCCCAAGCAAAAACTAACAAAAACAGACATTTCATCACACAAACAAAGAAAAGATTCTGCCCAGCAATGGAAACCTGACAGAATAAAAACAGAAATGCAGGAGGGGATATATTTGTAAAATGTGCATCTTAAAAGAGACCAATATACAAACTGTGTAAGAATCTCAGTGACTCTGTAGCAAAGACAACAAACAAGACCATTTAAAAAAGATGCAACTGATCTAGAGACAGCTCTCCTAAGATGATACGTAAGTAGCCATCTGAATATCCCCCAGCATCTCCAATTGCAGAGAAATGCAAGGTGGTGAGATGTTACTTCTCTCCAAGTCAAAATGGCTCCCATCAAATATTAGTAAAAGCAGGTGTTGGCAGGGATGTAGAAACATCCATTAGTATAGATTCTGGAAAATAGTAGCGAGGTAAGTTAAATGATTAAAAATAGTATTAGCAGCCATTCTACTTTGGCCTGAGTATCTACAGGAACTGCAACGAGCATGTAATTTACATATCTATATTTCATGTTCATTCATTATAACTCATAAGATTTATTTCCATCAATGAAGAATAGGGAAAAGGTATATGTATACGATAGAATGCTTTAAAAAGAACATGTCTTACCCCAAAACTTGGATTGTGGTAGGGGATATTATGGTAAGCAAGCTAAGTCAAGCACACAAATAATGTAATATATCATAAACAAAAGGTCCTCCAAAAGTGGGTTTTGTAGGACAGAGAGTAGAAAGTCACCTGCCAGAAACTGAAAAGTGATGAACGAAGCATTAATCAAATGGTACAAGATCTCAATTACACTGAAGGATAGTTTTACTGACCTATCACACTGTATGGTTTCCCCCAAACTGATCATAATGCATTGCATATTTGATAACTGCTAAAGAATAGATTTTTAAAGTTTTCAGCACAGGGAGCAAGTTGATGCCAGAGTGGAAGTAAGGAAGATGGCTGTGAGTTCCAAGCTAGCTTCAATTACATAGTGAGTGAGTTACAGACTACTCGAGCTAGAGAGAGAATCTGTCACAAAGATAATCATAATGAAATTTAGTAATAGAAATAAGTTGGTGACTGTTGGGGGTATTGATAGTTGCAGTTAAAGAGCGCTTGTTGTTCTTGCTGAGGACTGGAACCAGAACCATATCAAGTGGCTTACAACCACCCCTAACGCCAGCTCCAGGAATCCAGCGCCCCCTTATGGCCTCTTCGGGTATTGTATGCATGTGGTGCATATAGACAATCAGGCACAGACACATAAATACATAACCTGATGAGGAAATTGATCTGTTAATTGCTTCGATTTACTCGCCATATAATATATTATATGTATTGATGAAAACATCACTTTGTACCCTATAAGTATACACAATTATTATTTGACAATTCTTTAAAAAGCTAAGTATTTACCAGTACATTTGTCCCGAACACCTTAGATGGCGTTTATATCCTTCCCCTTCCAATCCCAAGTGTGCTTCAGCTTCTTTTCGTGCTAACTCTTCGTCTCTATGATGACACTGATGGAGACAGTTGCCTCTGGAAACTTTGAAAAATGGGGTCTGGGAAAAGGCACTTAAGGCATTGTAGTTGTGCCCTTGGAAGATTCTTTTAGAATCTTCTCTCTCCCAGGTTTCCTATTTAGTAGTATAAGGTCTTATACACATACATTAGCTATAATGTCACCACACAAAACCCTTGCCAAGGCCAAGCCAATATGGCTAGCCTCATCTTGGACTCTGAATTTCTAAACCAATGAACTAATTTATTTTTTGATGTAAAGATAACTACCTCAGATATGTTGCTCTGGTTTTGAAAGCACAATTAATACATTGTATAGAGAAGTTCTTTATTCTTGTACTGTGTGTGTGTTTGCCTCAATATTTTAAAAGTAATTCCAAAGCCATTTGTATATTTTTTCCCCAGGTTACCAGCATCTACCTATTTCATTCACTCTTATCTCCCTCCATATACTCAGATCTATCTCCTGAATGTGGCAGGAATTTAATATGCACTTTTAAGTGGCTTAAACAAAACCAAGACATACCTAATAGAGTATCTGTACATGCATGCATTTCTGTAAAATTAAAATTAATTGTATCACTTTCTTATTATATTAAACTAAAACTATACTAAAAGATCTTTAGTTATAGCTCTCTTATTTCTTTTTATTGGATTTTTTTAATCAAATATTTTCTTTATTTATTTTTCAAATGTTATCCACTTTCCCAGTTCCCCCTCCTGAAACCCCCATCCTCCTCCCCTGCTTCTATGAAGATGCTCCCCTACGCACCCACCTACTCCCACCTCCCTGTCCTAGCATTCCCCTACATTGGTGCATCAAGCCTTCACTGGACCAAGGGCATCTCCTCCCACTGATGCCTGACAAGGCCATCCTCTGCTACATATGCTGCTGGTCTCTCCATGTGGACTCCTTGATTGGAGGTTTAGTCCCTGGGAGCTCTGGGGGGTCTAATTGGTTAATATTGTTGTTCTTCCTATGAGTTTGCAAACCCCTTCAACTCCTTCAATCTTTTCTCTAACTCTCCATTGGGGAGCCTGTGCTCAGTCCAGTAGTTGGCTGTGAGCATCTGCCTCTGTAGCTTTCTTAAAATACAGACGATAAAGTCATTCAAAGCTAAGGCTTGCTTCTGTGTCGATCGATTGTCTCAAAAGTTCTTCTGTGTTCAATACTTTCAAATGTGCTGCTGTGTGGAAAGGTGAGTCACAGCATTAGAGCTTTGACACTCGGTCCTAGGTAGTGTCCTTCCTTTAAGAAGCAGTGTCTCAGATCACAAAGAGATCTCCTAAAACTAAGGCCCTCACATCAACACTGCTTTCCAATCCTCTCCTCATCAAATACGGCTTTTACCTCTGTCACAGGATCACCCTCAGATTTCATAAGGACAAACAGGACACAGGGGAACAGAAACGTCTCTAAAATAACTCACAAAGCATGGAAAAATAATGTGTCAGGGCTTAGTATTTGTCTGTCCGGTTTGAAGTACCTCCTGATAATTTTAACTGGGCCAGAAACAAATGACATGAGCACATACTATTCAAACTTTGTTAATTACTACAACAATTCAGACAGGCATTTGTTCTTCTAGAGGTTCAAATACAAAAACAAAATGACCTAACGGGAACACAAAACTTAAGTAATATTACAACTGACCACTATACCCATCAGCACGGCTCACTGGGCACAAAGCAGAATTGGCATTTTCCTAATCTAAATTCCAAAGCTGACACGTAAGCCTGATATATTGATGATGGGAAAGTCTGAGCCTTCTGGCTATCACTTGGAATTCTCATCCTTTAGACAAGAACATCTGATAAATCCCCACCTTGCCTTGCTTTGGCTTGCTGATAATTTCATTTCTCGGAAAGCCGAGGAGGCGAGACTGGAGAAATGGTATTTTGAACCTAATTTTACTAAATCCATTCAAGTCAAAGGTGATGTTCAAACTATTTAATAAGCAGTACTGAGTGGGTACCCACAGTCTCTGTGGCTTTCTGTGGCCCAACAGTTAGTCCTTTAGCTACTGGGATGGAGGCGTGGGACATGGGAAAAGGACCCTGTGTTCCCAGTGAGTTGGGTGGGGGCACCAGGGTGTTTCGAGAGAAACAGGATTTCTCAAGCAGCACCCCAGCAGCTGAACAGCAGTTTAACAGTTTTGTATGTGTCCACTGAGTAAACTGTAAACTGTCAAGTCCCCATCACTTAATGCATATCCACTACCTACAAAGTGTTAAGTCTTCGACCCCTCCCCACTTACTACTTCAGCCTCCTGCATTGGTCCCCGGCAACCCGTGGACACTTTCTTTTACTAACCTAAACCACAGATCTTACGATTTTCACCCCCCTAAAAGGCATCCTGCCTCTTCAAGTATTCAAGGCACCATTATTAATCCATTTAATCCTCTCGCTGCAGACTGATCTTGAATTTGATAGGAAATCAAAATCTCCAGTATATTTCTGATATCTTCAATATGAAACTGAATAAGCTTATCCAAAGTATTAGGAGATAGTCTTCAATTACTTCAACATTATTTAAAGTTTTTGTAAATGTTTTCCGTAATCATTTGTGTGTGTGTGTGTGTGTGTGTGTGTGTGTGTGTGTGTGTTATTGTTGTTGCTGCTGTTGCTATATATGAGTACATGTATGTGAGCACAGAGCACTCTGAACTCTCATAGTTGGCATTGCAGGGACTTTGGAATGCTTAGCTTGTTAGTCAACGCTGGGACTTGAATACCAGTCTTCTTGACCATGAAGCAAGTATCCTTAACTATTTTGCAAAATACCTCTGCAATGAATTTTTGCAAACTGTTTTCTTGTTGTTTCTTCTTATTCCATCTAAACTAAAACTCAAATGAACAACCTATCTATTTCTAAATATAAAACACACTTTTTGCACTCCTGAGATTTTTTATTCCTGCTATTGCTTTGACTGGAATGCAAGAGACTTCTGTGTGGAAACACTTCATAGAACACTTAAAAGGTAATCTTCACCTGGTTTGAAGGTGCCATTTCCACATGACAACTTCTATACCGAGATGGTATCATTTCCATATGGCAACTTCTATACCAACATCTTTGCACAGTTCATCATGTAATACCACATGTATCTGATATCCCTGGTAGACACTTCCGAGGAAAGATTCAGAAGGTGGGGAGGCATTATTCTGTACACTGATAGCTCTTAGAAATAATGTGCATGCAACTGTCTTCTAATTGTCATTTGGTAAATGAAGAAATAAATATAGCATAAAACAGGAAAACAGGAGAAATGATAAAAACAGTGGCAGACAGGTCCTTATCTGAGGAGAAAAAAGGTATTTTTCTTCCTAGCTAAAAGAGAATATTCTTAGGTTTAGTGAAATGTGGATGAGAGTGGGAATCCTAGCACAGTAAGTGATCAAGGTGGCGGGGAGTGAGAGTCCATAGACATAACTCTGGACTTCAAAGGCAACTTAAGCTAGGGAGAGGAGAACTAAAGAAGCTGTGAACAGAAGGGAGGCAGTGCTCTGGACTGGCCTTCTGAGTACCAGCACAGGAAAGAGGGAAGTCAAGCCTAGCTGAGATTTCACTGATGTCCACAACAACAGTAGGCTGAGATTTCAGCAGTGTCCAGAGCAACAGTAACAATGACCTGAGATTTCAACAGTGTCCACAGCAACAGTAACAATGACCTGAGATTTCAACAGTGTCCACAGCAACAGTAACAATGACCTGAGATTTCAGTGATGTCCACAGAAACCTTAACAACAGCATAGAACTTGTTATCCAGAAAACGAGGATTTGTCAGGGTTCTATTGTTTGGACAGTTGATCAGTTAGCTAGGCATTGTGTAGTGCACTTTAACTAGAACAAACACAATGCTATGAGGTGATCGTGGTGTGGAAAAGGGGGTACTGACAATGCCAGAACTTTCACACTCAAATCAGCAAAGGAACTGAAAGCAAATGATTCTGCTGTTTTTAGACCAGGACTGGTCCCCACACCTAGAAAAGCTCACTCCAAGGAACCGCAATCAGTAGACACTGCTGTGAAGCTACTGCAGCATCCTTGGAATCGCCGGAGGAAGAGACAAGTGTGTGAAGGACAAACACAAAAAAACTATGTCTCACTTAAAATGGCAGTGGAAAGCGGCTTGAAAACTAGCCTTTCATTATACATTTTCAGTACTTTTTAGAAGTGAAACAGTTTCAGGACATAAATGAAATTTCACCAATCTATTGCTATTGAAATATTCTGTTGGCTTTTTGCCTATACATCATTTTAATTTTGCAAAATTGTGCAACTCTCCTTAAGTCTTTGGAATCCTCTCTAATTAATTTTATATAACATTGATTAGTAGGAGTTGAACTAATGTTAAAAAAAAACCCAATGTTTTGTTTTACATTTAAAAAACTATATTTCAAGTTCAAAAGCTGCAAACAGAAATTATGACAAGCACACAGGAACTCTGTTTATTTAACAAATTTTCTTTAAAGCTAAAGTTATAGAGAAAATAGGATCGTCATTTGAAAATGTGTGATTCATCTTCCTCCCATTAATTTTGTGATAGAATAAGTAACCAGCTAATTAAAAGTTAATATGTGCCAGGCATACAAGCACTGTCCTTCTACACATCTTACGAAAATGTAATCTACGCTACACTTTCTGAAGGAAAACATAGTTCTAACGAAATTAGTCATTCTCGTGCAAACAAGAATGTTGAGATAACATTCCTTTACTACCAGCCCTGGTATGCATTGATAAAACTCTTGTTGGACATCAATATTGTATTATTTTCCAAAGCTTAAAGTGTCTTTTTTATTAATTCCACTTCTCTACATTATTCTTTACTAAAAATTAGGCAAAGGCACAAAGACCTCTAAGGCCATGTGTAAAATGTAAAACTGTTGCCAACAGTAAGGACTTAGATCATCTTTTCACATGCTGTCACTTTAAGCATCAATTTAAAGCAATACCTTTACCTAGCCTCTACCTCACTGCCTCTTTTCTTGAGTGTTAAAGATCAATCCCAGGAACTTTGCCTGCCTGCTAGACAAGGTCTCTGCTGGTAAGTCACATATCCAGTATGACATAGGAAAAGGTATATCAAGCAGAAACTGTAGGATCTAGGCATGCTGGGACAGCCAAAAGTGCAGAAGCTTCACAGAGTGCAAGTAAAAGGATATGTCCCTGTCACTAGTGACCATGTTCCTTGCCCGAGAGGTGCATTCATGACACTCAGTTCTTGGTGACATCAGGGGCCATGGCCATAATTCTGGTAATCACTTTAGGTGACTTAACCTCCAGCCTCACCAGCCTCCCCTAATTCTGTACAATATGTAATTCTTCTAAACTGTCCCTTCTTCCTTTAAACTGTCCAGAATGCATTTCACTACATGCAATCTTGAACCTTTGATAATATAACCATATATCAGAGATGAAGGTTTTCACAATATAGAAAGTCTTTTTCATAGTCATCAAACTTTGTAAAAATTGAACTCAAGTCTTATTATCTACCTCGGGGATATTCACTGTGATGTTTATTGTGTTTCATGTTTTCTACCTTGAGTGATATTCACTCAAGGTAGAAAATTTAATCCATAAACTGCACAAAACCACAAGGCTCATTTTGTTGAATTTCAAAGAAGTTATGTGTGTAACCCCTTTTATGAAATTAAAAAGTTAGCAAGAAGAGGAGTTTGATAACTGGTAGAAGTGGCACCTCTATCTATGGTGGTAGTCACAAACCTCTTCAGTGCTTGGCTTCCTAGGAAATGTATTTGAACTTCTTGCTCCCAACTATATCATCATCCTAGTTCCAAGAGCACCAGCATATCTGTCAACTGGCCCTGAAAGCTGACTTTGTAGAAAATATCCTATCACTCCAGAGGCAAGAGACATTTTTAAGAGAGTTTAGAATTTGGGCTCCTTACATAGTGTGAGCAGATGAGAGGGAATAAACTTGGAAACAAATGTCTATACCTCTTCCTTGACTTTCTGAAGTAAACCATCTTTCTAGACTGGCATCTTGGAAACGAGAGAGAATTGTGCATGGGAGCATTTGCTTTCCAGAACTTACTACTCCCTGCCCCTCTTTTTATGTTTATCCTCTCTTTGGACATGGCAATTCTCATATATCTGTTCATTAAGTCATTTATTCAACTAGCTTGTGTCCAATGGTCATTACCCACAGTGCATTACCACCTTTCTAAGACTCAGAGACACTGTAACAAAAGTAATCAATAAAGGTTCCTCAGTTCCATGCAGATTGCATGCAATGATTGCTAATACTATGTGCCCCTAAGGTTATGTACTTGATAAGACAGTATAGATTTACAATCAAAGCCGAAGACTATTAACCTATGCATTAATGTGAACATCAAGGGGAGACTTTAAGTAAGAACCCAATTACTGGAACATTTGACCCATACAAAGGAGACGAGTTTAAGGACCTACATATAGACTTTTTAAAAGAAATCAACTCTAGTACAAGACCTAAACTAAACTCATAGGTGCTGGTACATGATTGGGGAGGGAACATTGGGGCTTGTTTTACTTCCTTACAGTTGAAAGCATTTCATTGAATATGAGTCTCTCAGTAAATAGACACCCAAACACAATGTGTAATTTTAGAGTTCACTAAGGAATGAGTCATAAATGGCATCTATGTTGGTCATGCAACACACAAAGCAACGTACCCACTCAGAAAGCTGCCTACAGTGTAGAATACTACAACAGTGGTGCATTTTCTTAAAGAAATGTGTCTACACAAAGAACGTTTCCCCTGAACACACACCTTAGAGAAACTATGATGTTTTTAGAAGTTTCCTTAACAAGGAATAATTCTGCCTTTTATGTACAACACTAAGGTGCCAAGCTGGAATAAGGAGGCTAAAATTACAGAGATGTGTCAGATCAATCCTGAATGGAAGTGAATAGGAAAGAAAGCTCCTCAGAGAACCAAAGCACCTCTCTAATGCATTGAGCTGCATGGAAATGTGAGGACAGTGGGTCAGCAGAGCATCGCTAAAATACAAGCACTTTATTTTAATTCCAACATTTCAACACTAGTTCTGAAAAGATGTAGACGCCTTTGGATGGCAAGGATGTAAAACAGGAGACTCTGCCTTCTGTGTAAGTTGTCAGCATTGGGAGTTTGCATGTCTTGTGGCTTCAGACCTGCCCAAACAAGTTCTCAGACACCAGCTCTGTTCATCTATTTTATCTGTTGCCATCGACAACAATGAGTAGCTATCTCTTGCCCAGAGTCTTCACTATACTCTAAGAACCAGCCATAGGCAAACCCCCAGCCATATTTAAGAAAAGAAGTGATGCCCAATGGATCCTGGACCATTTGCATTCATGGGTACTGGCCCTCCAGTCTGTTCCCTCTAAACTATTGGTGTGGGAACTGGACAGTAACAATTTGTAAATTTTTCAAAGAAATGTGAAAATCAGAGAAGCAGAAATACTCAAGCCCTGATGGTTCACAGATTAGTGGCCTGCCATTAAGAAGTGCCTGGCATCGGGTCAGCGAGTTGGAGCCATAAACATTATCAGCTAACACTGAGTTTCCTGGAGCCGCAGAAAGAAATGAGTTTGTTACTGCTTCTGGTATTAATCATAATAAGTGTTTTATCTAAGCCTGTCATGTTTAGTTTCTCGGTGCAATTTACCTCTCAGGCACACTGTTGGCAGTATCAGCTGGCCTTATCTTTTAACTTATGGTCTTCAAGTGCCTAAATGTATTTCCTCCAACATTCCCACAGTTAACACGACAAAGTCAACATGTGGTATTTTAAGACAACGCTGTACCACATTATGAAAGACAGAGTTGCTGAGGCCAGGCTGCTCCTAGCACCTGTTGAAAGCTCACCAGACAGCCCTGACTCTTTGGCTAATTGTGATTTTTAAATGTGTAGTTCAAATCCATGCATTAATATATTCATTTATCTCATTTGTTACCTTTCTGGGGAAAACAAAATAGAGACCCCTGATCCTATATCCTGCTTATGTTTTATTATCTGACACTCCTTAGCCGAGGCAGTCAAGTGGCAGTCAAGTGAGGGGCTGTACGATAAAGCTGTGACTCTACAAAGCATAGGCTAGCAGAAGGGACACAGCCAGTGAATAAGAGAGTCAAGACAGTAACAGAGTAGAGATGGACATTTTGGAAAATTGTCATGAGGGGCAAGTGTGTATGTAGTCTTATAAACCTAGTCCATAGTTCACATAGGAGAAAGACGTATCCCTAGAAGGAAGATACGACTTGAAGCTTAGGCAGCTAATAATATTCCACTCTGCACAACCCTATTTCATTGTAGTCCTCTTATGATCTGCTAATAATCCTTTATAATTAAGCTTCCAGGATAATATTAAAATGTAATCCACATGAACACCAATCGCAGTGTCTTTCAAGGGCTGAAGTGGTTCTCGCTTTCGGTCTTGCATGACAATCACCAGGCAGCTTTAATTTCACATTTTTTAAATGGTTTGCCCCAAGATTTAAAGAAAGTTTATGACTTACTTCAATCCATAAACGCAGTTGAAATAGGCCTCAGTTAAACCCACACTGTTAAAAGTTTGTCAAAGGTGTAGGTCTCATGACTTCGCGTTTAGAACTAAAACCATCTGCAGCATCCCACGGAAGAGAGAGAGGTTCCCCTACCAGCAGTATCTGATGGAGCATTCACGGTAGCAGAAGCTGTTCATACCAGACACTGCAAATGGATGGTGGGAGGGGACCATAAAAAATGTGATTTTTATATGTGAAATTAAACCCTACTCTCACATTTAAATGTAGTGCTTAGAATATTTTTATTTGTTCTCTTTTAGCATATTATCCTCACTCAAACCTTTATAAATTCAACTTTTGCCCAATAACTGAGGAATCATTTGAATCAACAATACTAGAAGTATTACGTTCAGATATATTACTTTAACAGATGTAGTCATATAGTCCAGAATTGATTGCTTATCAACATTAACTCTACTTCAGAGAATTGTTTCTAGAATATAATGAATATTGATGCTAGAGTTTTTCAAAATACAGCATCTATTTAACCTGATAAATATAACTTATAGCAAAAGTATGTGTCAATTCATTAACCACACACAGTGAGTAGGGGCTGGACAGAAACACGGTGAGTAGGGGCTGGAGAGACCATTAGATAAGAGAACTGTCTGTTCTGATTCTTCCCCTGCGTGGCAATAAAGGAGTTGAATAACAGCCACAGTGTTCTAATTTAAAACCATGGTTTTGTCACTAGCAAGGAAGAAAATGGCCAATTATTGTATAATCTCATAAAAGACTTCATTTAATTTATAATCCACAGATAACAACGTGGCATTTATGCAGACTATTGTCAATGCCGGCATGGAGTAGGAAGATGGTGTGTTCTCGGATGCAACATAATGCTTTTATGATGTTCTCTAGACTCTCGAAGTGCTAGGAAAAGATAATGTCTCCTCAAGTAGCTGTTTGGAGAAGATTACGATCAGACAGTTGAGCAAATTCAAACAACTCTGTTGAGGAGGAAAGTTTATTTATATAGTTTTAAACAAAAGCAATAGACAAAGTTCAAAGGGCATGCATTATGGGTACCACCTAAACCATCTAACACAGCTCACGTCAAGTCAATAGTAAGAATGGACCTTGAAAGTTTTCTAAGAAATAATGAAAGAGAATATGTCTATTTATAGAGATGTTTTATATATTATTCTCCTAAGCACAAAGAATATCAGCCTAGTTACTAGTAAAAGTAACACTTATCATACAATGTTAACTTCATACCAGCACTGTGACAAATGTTGATGACATTTAAAAGATTCTAAAGATCCGGAGATGTGGTACAGTGGAGAAAAAGATAAGAACATGAGAAGATTAAAGTAAGCACATGACACAGAACTCAGAAGCAAAGGTTCTTAGAGGGACACGATGTAAACTCTGAGCTAGGTACATGGATGGAACTAGGGCAAGCAAGGACTGGTCATAACTGTAGAGCACACACTTTCCATGGATGTATTCGAATAAAGCATTTTAAAATGTTGTACATGTAGCACGAGATAATCAGTCCAAGGCAGTATTCAATTTTCAATCCATATAAAACAGAACACAGGGTCAACTGCAGCATGGCATTCCTATAACAAAGTTGTAAGTCAAAAGATGTCCAAACCACCCAAAAACACACAGAGGAGGCCATCAGAGTTGAAGCAAGACCTAATGGAATCCTGACTAACAAGAGTGATTCACCCAAGGTAAAAAGTGGCTACTGGGAGATGTGGCAGTGATGAGCATGGAATTTAGAGTCACAATGCCTGCCATCAAATTTTACCTCTGACATTTCCCAGGGCTGTGATCAAGCCAAGAGACCAAATCTCTAGAAGCCGTTTTCTACATGCAAAATGAGTTGTATAAACGATCAGATGTCAAAATATGTGTAAGTTTTTGGTTTATTGTAGGTGCACACATAGCCATGTGGGTTAGTCATTTTATATACATTGTTTGTAGAACTTCACAGATTCTTTAAAAATCCATCCCAGATTTCAGCATTCCTCGATATTCTGTGGCAGTGTAGCTGTCCTCGTCGAGAAGGAACAGAAAGGCAAGGATGAAAATTACGACAGCGCCTGATGCTCTTAAGTGTTGCCCCTGACTCAGTGCACTTTAGAAGGTGTGCCAAGATGGCTGTCCACCACTGGTATGTTAGCAGGAAATGATTTCGGTTAGAAAAGGAGGCTGCTGGTTGGCACAAATCAGCAAATGCTTGCTCATTTCTGCCATTTGTCCCCTAAGGTGACTTAACTGCCCTTTCCCTCTAAGAGTTGATGATGACAATGTTACTTAATAGAACAAGGTTGTGAGCTGAAGATGGGTGAGTGGATAGAGTGAACATGAACACAAGGCCAATTTCTCCTCTTTACTTCATGTTTCTTCAGCCACAGGGAAAATGACTGGGAACCACGTGAGTGCACTGCTGTCTTCCATACTGGAGCTGCAGCTCTGCCCATTGTCTCCCCCGGCCCCTGCCACTCCACACCCAACTCTTGTCCTCTTGCTCTTCTCTGAGCAAACCTTTCCCTCCATCGCAGACCAACGTTGGAGCTGATATGCGTTTCTTAACTGCTGCAGTACAAAACGAACTCTCCCTCAAATTCCTCCTGCATTCTAACCTGCTTCTTTACGTCCTGTTTGCTCACAGTCATTCTTATTTACGACAGCTACAGACATTCAATTCTACGGTGATGTTAGCAGTTTCTGGAATCTGCCAGTCATATGCTCTCTTCTCACTGAAAGGAAGTTTGCTAAATGTTCCACTCAATTTATTTTCAGGTGTTTCTATAGTGTAAAAATAAATGCCTCTGTAACTTTTAAAATTTGGCCCTCAAAATGTTTAACCAACTAATACAATTACCAAATAACACCTAGTTCAATCTCAAAGTGGCTGACTAATAAGCAGTACTTACAAGATAACGCTTCTCTTCACAGCTTGACGCCAGTGGTTCCTTTAGCTCAACAGTCCCACATAAAGGCTTTCTAGAATATTTCTCTGCCGTTCTCAACACCTTCACTCACATATTTAAATTAATGCATTTATACTCTGTTTAATTGCTTTCTTTTTATCACGGGCATATTTTATATCACACTTTTAAATTCCAGTCAGCTTTTACAATTATTTTTTTTTTTTTAAATTTGACACTGAGTTTCTTTGCAACTTTGTTTCAAAATGATTGACATGGTAAGCAGTCTTCATCATCACTCTCTATCTTTTAAGGAATATAGCACTTAGAAGTAAGTTTGTTTCTCTCCTGATGCAAAATTAACCCCGTTTCTCCAACTAAAAAAAAAGTTATCCTTACATCGTTAACAAACTGAAATTTGCTTCCTCACCCTCTGTATTCATTACATGCAATACACAGGCAACACGGAATATATTCTAAGTATTGAGACATGTGTTTTTAAGCGGTTGCATGTGAATTTACCAAAAAAGCAGCATGAACATTCTAGAAGCAGACACTTCCTAGCCATGTTTGTGATCATACTGTGGTAAGCTTATAAGTAGGAACAATAAGAGTTAAAACACTAAAGGGTAAACAAGCAGAATAAATAATGACAATATTTATGTTTAGTTCGTATATGCAAGCTTTTGTTGTCTATGTAGCAGAGTATGCTTGTCATATCAAAAGTTTTTACAAACATAAGAAAATGTTTGGCGACTTAATGAAGTAGCAAACAATGGCAAATAGGCAAAGATGTCAGAATAAAGCAATAACAAACTTTATTCACTCTTAAAGACAAGCAAATATGAATTCATGCGTACCAGATTCAACAACAACAAAAAGAATGGTGGACCTTTGAAGTCTTTGAATTAGACCAGTGCTTTTAGCCATTAAGCCAGGTAAGCTAGTGGATCAGGCCCTGTGGCTAGTAACAACACACAACGGGGGTGAACACATAAATAGATGTGCCCCCTTTAAAAGGCAGCTCAGCACTGAATGCATAAACACAGATATTCAATCTACTCATTTCACCTGTAAACATTTATCCTGAAAAAAATAATCAATGTAAAAAGAATAAAATCAAAGGAACAGACAATTGAAAGTCAATGTGTTGATCCAAAGGTTGAATTATTGTGAGTGTGTCCATTTACAGCAGAATGCTCTTGCAATATATAATTGATTTTCAGGATAATTTTTATAGCACATGTTACATTAAGTACTATATAACCCTGTTAAGAAAGTCAAACATTGAACTGGTAGGGACTGATCAAAAGTAGAATTCCATCCATTAACAGATCTTATTTATTTATTCCCTATACACAGTTCAAGTCCCCCCCCCTCCAACTTTGCACCTATTTTTACTTTATAATGTCATTTATAATTTTAAATACAAATATTAGTCATTTAGTAAAAGGATGATATAATTGTTTGCTGTAGAAAACATGCTCCAACTACTAGGTAAATCTTCATGTGAAAGCTCCAAACCACAGAATTTCACTGGGGAGATTTCATTTCAAATTGAAAGTATCTAAATCCTGTTTCCAGTGTCCTAAAGTTGTCCCATTACTCATTGGCAGAAAGGGACAAAGTCCTCACAGAAACTGGTTAGTTTCATCGTCTTCTAACCAGCACGTGTGATTCCTTTGAACATTCTTTATGCCTTGGACAAAATGCCCTATCTGGTTTATTTTAGGAGCGCTAATTATTTATTTCAATTTCTGAGAGGGACTGAGACTCTGAAGACTCAAGTGTAGTCAGTCCTGTTTTACCACCGTTTAGACCAAGACTTCAAAGGTCCATGAATTAGGCCAGTGCTGTTTAGATTTTGCTCTAACTACAAACACACCATAATGTGCAGAGCTGATAAGAGATGTGATCAATAGCCAGATAACACCTTACAGCTGGCGCTGTAGAAAGGGGAGATGGGGCAAAAATGACCTGATGTGTCCAGCATTTGTTTATAACCTATTGATCAATGGTGAAAGAAGAGCCAGTGTGTTCTAAACAGCATGACTGCTCAGGCCAGAGTTCCTTATAGCACTGCTATCAAACAAAAATCCAGACTGGGTAGGGTGTGTGTGTGTGTGTGTGTGTGTGTGTGTGTGTGTGTGTGTGTGTGTGTGATTTCAATTTAAAAGGTATTTTCAATAATATATTTTGCCATTTACCTTTGTACCATTCTGAAAATCTGTTCTTTGCTGCCCAACTCAAAAGCAAATAAAAAGCCGTTCAATTATATCTCGGTGTGAGTGTTTTAAAGTTAATTCACTTAATAGCTCAAAGAAACAAAGTCACCTGGAAAATGTGATTATTTTGTGTACATGTCAGAAAACAACTTGGAAGGAAAAGATTTTCTATTTTCTACCAAGTAGCTTCTGGGAAATCAGGCTTGGGGCAGGGGGCAAGTACCTTTATCTACCAAATCACCTTGCTAGCTACTCAAACCTATTTTAAACAAACAAACAAACAAACAAATAAAACCATTAAAGCTCTAGTTGTAATTCTAATATGGGGCCCAAATGTTTTATGTCATGTGAATCTTAAGTAATCTATATTCCTTTAAAAAATGTATCAGCCCATGATTTGTGGTTATACAGTATAACACTGGGAGTTTAAGTGAAGATAAGATATATTTGTATGAAGGAGTAATTGCTGGGCTACACTGATCATGTTTGCATGCCAGCGCCACCCTAAACTTTAAACCAGTAGTATCTCAGGAATAACTGCGAAACTGTCCTGGTAAGGATGTTCACTGTTGTTGAGGGGAGGTGAAGAAGGATGAAAAGTAATTTGCAGCCAGAGAATGGTAGGGTTGAGTGTGAAACCAGACAGTCTGTCTCAACAGTTTGTGTTCTTTACCTCTTGGTAGAACCATTAAAAAATTTTTTTTTCTTGTACTTTGAATCTATGCATTAAAGTATGTATTCTTAGAATCCTATATTCTAAAAGTATATTCTAAAAAGTTATAAGTGCAATGAAGGTAATTCAGAGACTGCTTTAAGGTGCAAAACTTTTTTTTTTTTTATTATTATCTACCCTTATTTTCTAGCCTTTAGCTACAAGGGAAAGACTATGTTATCATCCATAACCTGTCCTCAGATCAGATCCCTGAAGCATATCAGCATAGAATTTGCATTTATTGTGGTAATAAAGCTAGATTTCAAAACACACACACACACACACACACACACAAAACAAAACCCACCTTTAACTGGTGCTAGATACAAGCTCTTAGAAGGCCTCCACGATAGAGGCTGAATTTTGAAATTTCATCTTGCCTCTCTGATTTAAGTTTCATCAGTTACCAAAATAAACATACACAAATTGGTCAGCTTGAAAACAAACTTTATCTGACACTGTGTTGTTTGACAGTCAGTCCCTGGTGTTACCTGATGTGTGGAAGTGAGCCACAGTGATTAAGTTACAGCTTCACAGAGTAGTGAACTCCAATAGCAGTAAAACAAATACTCTATCTAAAAGGAATAAAAGATAAAACACAGGCAATGGGAGAAGAGAGGGGAAGACTTGAAAGGGATGCCAAAAAAAAAAAGTTTTATAACAATCCCCTTTCTAAGTATATCTGTTTTACCTTTTACATCGGAAACAAGCCAAATGTTTATTTTTAAATCTATTTCCTCAGAAGCAAATGCTTACATTTATTGCATAAAGTATAAGCTACAATTAGACATACAAAAATGCATCCATCATCAAAATAATTAAATTTGAATAAAATGTCAATCTGGTTAGGTCAGAAACTATAAAGTAGTCTGCGTGTGCTTGTGTGTGTGGGTGTGCGTGTGCATGTGTGTGTGTGTGTGTGTGTGTGTGCACGTGTGTGTGAGTGCGTGCGTGCGTGCGTGTGTGTGTGTGTGTGTGTGTGTGTGTGTTTATATATCCGCAAGTCTCCTTACTTCATTGAAGCCACATCTGGGTGTTTGTTTTGCATAAGGAGCATTCCTGTCTTTCATCTATTGCTCTGTGGGTGGGAGTTGGGGAGGGGTAAGCCTTGTCCTTCTTGTTCTTGTAGGAAAGCCTGTGATTAAATGGGAGAAAACCAAAGATGCTCATTAGAAGTCATAGTGATTCCCACCAGGCTTTGAGGGAGAGTTCAGATTCCTTGCCCAGAGGCTGAGCAGAGCTCATCCCCTCCTGGAGACACGAAGATAGCTCACCTTCTCTACACTCAAGAGAGCTGAGTGAAGTTTCATTACATTTCCTAGGAAGCCAAACTTAGCGGAACTTTCAGTGTGCCTGGGAACAGTGTCTTCATGCGAGATCTCCCCTGCTGTGGATTCTTGATGCTGCAGAAGCAGGTAGATCCAGCTGTGCTTGGAAGGTAGTGTGGTCGTTCTTTCTGAATAAAGGATGAGTGGTTGGCTGTAAGGACTTTTTCACCTTCTTAGTTGAATTGCTCCCTTTAAATTCTTGCTCAATTTGATGCCGTTTAAATGCCAGGCAACACTAATTTACATTCACTCACTTGGAAATTTCATCCAGTTATTTGTTCATATCAGACTCATTTGAGACCTGTCTGTAAACAATATTCAAATTCACTGTCATGCCACAAGAATTAGTGTTTGTGCGTGCGGATACATGTATTGGGGGAGGCAGGAGATAAAGAAAAGATAAACTAGAAGAGTCCTGTTAGAAGTGAACAAAGAATGAGTCTTTGTAGCAATCAAACTGGGTTTTCCATTTGTCCTGCTCTTTCGTCTCTATGTTGGTTTTGACCTCATCCTGACAATTAGGAAGCGTTGCTGTGCGACCTTGTGGCTCAAGGAAGGGGTATATATATTTTCACAGAAGACTTTGGAAGATTAAGACCTCTCAGTGTTGCTGATCCATCTGCTTCTTTAGGGCCCATATTTTGGAGGGAGGGCCATGTGATTTCATATCGGGATGTTCATAACCCGAGTTCTTAAGCTGTGTATGAAACAGATTTCAAGGGATCCAGCCCTGATTAAAACCGTTAGCCTGCTCACATCCCCCTATTTACTGTGGATTACTGGAAGGGAAGTAGGGGTTAAATCCGCAAGTCTTCCAGCTTCCCCAGAGGTTAACCTGGCAGCCAGCTTGGCACCCACAGGAGAGCTGACAGGTAGCAGGATTTGTCTAAGCAGGCTGCCTGAGAGCCAACAAGGCAAACTGAAGCTCCGGATTAGTTCTGGATTATGTTGTCAGGGTGAAGGCTGATGGACAAACTGCAGAGGAATAAAACACAAGCTGTTTGGGGAGAGAGGCAGCGTGCATAGCTTCCATTTTTCAAGAAATGACAAGAAAAAAATCATTAATAATTTGTAAATCCATGTCCATTAACTTTTCTCTTTGTTTCCCAAGACAGCCTTTTTAACATGAGTCCGCCACTGTCCTATATCTCTTCTGCCTAGTGACAGATGGCAAGATAGATATGAAATTGGATTCATAAAATAATACCTCCGTCTCTATGAAAGACACTTTGTTCTCCTAATACCACGCTGTCCCTGACTCCACACCCAGAATGAAAGGCAACTTTGACACTGAGACAGCCAAGCACACATGTTCTCTCTCTCTTCCCTATGTGATAAAATTTTATCATAATGGCATCACTTAGTAAAATAGCCAGACTAAAATAAATATCATAACACTATTAATACACTTATTATCGTGATAAAATGTGGTACATGACATCTTTCCTCTCATCCCTCTTTTTCTTCATGAAAGAACTTGTGAATTAGTCTCTAGAGCTACCTGATGTAGTTAATAGCTATGAATATTTCACAGGCTTAATAGAAACAAATGTGCTCTCTGTATAGATTTATGTGTGTGTATGTGTGTGTGTGTGTGTGTTTGTGTGTGTGCGCGTGTGCTCACATGTTTCTAACACAGGACTCAAAAACTTTTCCCAAGAATTGTGAAGTATTTTTGGTGACAAAAATTCAATGTACTAACAGATCTAACATTGTATAGCAACGTCAGGAGTTTTTTTTTTTTCTCTCTCTCTTTCACAAACTGAATGATGTACATTAGCATTTCCTAAAGTAAAGGTTAACTGTTCCCAGATAACAGTTCTCTGATTAAACTGAAACAAGGAAATAATTTCTAAATTCTTCCAAAGAATCAGGACCACAAGTTTCTGCACATCTAAGGTTTGATCTGAATTACCATTACCACTTTATAAGAGTTAAAAATCAATGGAGCTTTGAAGATAATGAGACTAGCACACAAACACTTATCAGGAATACAGGGGATGTTTATTTACGTTCTTCTCAAAGACTTCAAAACACATTTTCTAAATAGAGTGGCTTTCTTCTTCACGGGAAATAGTGTAGAGTCCCAGCTCTTCAGCCTGGGCACTGCATCATACATAAAGTAAAGAGAGGAAATCTATAATATAAAGAAATTTGTCTTGGGCAGAGCTTCATCTGGCCTGTCCACCACCCACAGCAAATATTCCACAACTTTGCAAATGAATCCGAAGAAAGGATTTGATGCCAAAATCTATTGAATTTCACTTTGAGTCCAAAAACAAAGTAAACAGTGCTCTTAGAAATCTTATTTCTCACAATATTGCTCTCTTGAATAACCTTAATATGTGAAGCACACTGGAAGAAAAGCCAGAAGAATACATGGACTACAACTGCTTTTTGGTAATTGAGGCACACAGAAAGGCTTTGGGTCTGAAGATGTGTAACTGTTTTCCTGTCGTCAGTTAATCCAGTGGGCTCACAAACAATGCTCAGGTCTGGGTTTACCTGTAAACAAGTTGATCATTGATCATCATTATACGATGCATTATTTAAACATGAGTCAGTGACATCAGTCATGTCACCTTTAAGGGTGTCCATGATCCACCCAAGCATCTAGACTCACAGCCTGTCCTAACTCATTAATGATCATTAAAAACAACTCTGGCTTCTTTGTTTCTAATAAGACCTCATGTTGATTTTATGTGTGTGGTACTGAATACGGCTTCAGAGAACTGTCAGTGCTTTGTCTTCCCCTAATAAGAACGTGTTCTCCTTCTCTGGGAATCAGCACTTCCTGTCTGCTTCTCTATATTACATAGAGAAATTATTATTATTTTTTTGACATTGAGAAAGCTTTGGCTACCTTGGATTCCACCTTGCTTCCTTAGGGTCAAAAGCCTGAGCTTTGTTAAACACCTTTAAACTCCAGACAGGAGCCACATGGCCCAACACACCCGAAATCAGCAAATTCTGCATATCAATGTTTACATTGGGATTCATCGCTGTAACAAAATTACAGTTATGAAGTAGCAATGTAAATAATCTTAGGGTTGGAGGTCAAGGCAGCATGGGGAACTGTATTAAAGGGTTGCAGTATTAGGAAAGTTAAAAACCAATACTCTAAATGAAAAGATTTCAGGCTGCATATTCACTTTCCTTACAAATCACAGCGGGGGTGGGGGGTGGCTCCCCACCCTCTCAAAGATGAAGGTGAGGGGAAGGTGGATGGGGGAAGGGAATATGAGAGGTGGGGACTGGGAGCAGCAGACAGCAGTTGGGATGGAAATAAGTAAATAAGTCACAGAACAAGCGAGCCACGAATTTAGCTGTGGAAGTGCAGAAATTGAGTTTTTGCTTGCTTCCTTGTTTCTAAAAATAGGCAAGCACACACACACACACACACACACACACACACACACACACACAAACAGTTAAAATATATTTCATTTTAAGTCATAAAATAAAAGAGTAACTAACCCTGCATAGAACTACTAAGAAAATCATGTTGAATCGGGAACAAAGCTTATGGAAAACCTCAAAGGATGTTTGTAGAATAAGAGAACTTCACTTAACTGCCATTCATTTTATGTACACAGAAGAAGCAATGGAAAAATAAACACGTGGGCTATCATTTGGGGTTGCATTAAAAACTCCAAATGTTTACAGTTTTAAATATGCTAAAAGATTGGCAGAGGAAAGAGACACTTCAAGAGATATTATAGGAGTAGCAGCTACTGCATGTCTCACTGAAGCCCCCTGCAGGGAAGAATTCAAAGCAAATTGTTCCCCTTTTCCATTTTCTCAAACCTAAGGGGACTGCCAAATATTCTAGGCCAAAGGCTACCTGCTTTTTCCGTACCTGTACTAATTGGTATGACATAGGCTTGGATAAACCCTCAGTGTTGAAAAATTTAAGGAAAAAAAATTGTAAGGATAACAGAGGAATTAAAGAATCTTGGAACTCCTTAAGCTAACTGGTTTATTAGTGGCTCCAACTGTTATATCACAGTCATGTCACCCCCTCTCCTTCATGATTGACCTCACCCCTACAGAAAGGAACAGAACCCCTTTCTGACCTGCAAGGGTCTAGTGGGAGGTGTGGATCCTGGCTTGATGCTTAAGATGGTGACAGGCTATAAACATTAAGAATGCCTGTTGACTAAGAATCCCTGGAAATCTTCCTATGTCCTCGCAGAGACACGCTGTCCTGAAGGAAAGACAACAGAAGAGCAAGAAACATATTCTTGTGTCCAGAAACTGGCTCTTCTGAAGCCAGCAAGAATGCCAAAGGTGATGAAGAAGGCAGAACTGGAGTGTAAGAACACGGGTTAATTATTGAAGCTATTGGCCTACATATGGCAGTCAAGGTTGAGAGAATAAATTATCTCACCAACAGAGAGAGATCAAAGAGTCTTCAAAGAACATGGGGAATATAAAATAAACGTTCACAAATGAGAGCAAGGACAGAGTTAGCATCAAAACGCAAATAGAATTAGAACAAAAACATTGTACAAAACTGAAAGAAAAGGGTCTTAGGCCCAGTGTAGGAACAGAAACTCAAAACACATAGAATCCATGTGGGCAGAAGACGGCAGGGGAGTTGCTTTTACCACAGACTTTTCTTATTCTTTGTGTTCTAATCAATACAAATATCTTGTCCACTTACCCAATAAATTCTGCTAAACTGAACAATATTAATAATACACAAGAACAAGTTCAGTCAGGAGAAACACGTGTTCTGTCCTTTGCTTTGGCATGCACTAGTGATCTTGCGCTCCGTACAAAACTAGAACTTTGTACCAGAACAAATTACGACTCTGTACTTCCCTACTCAACTTTTTAATACTATAAGCTCTAGCCATCTATGGACACAATTGCACATGCTGACAGAAAGATTACAGGCTATTTTACCTATTAATCTGTTTCTGACCTGCTAAAAAGCAAGCATAACTAAGAGTCGTCTATCTACAAAAACATCTGAAGTCCAACCTGTCAGATATAGAGTCAGTGGGTTTGACTAATGGGATCTCTGAAAAAATAGCAGTTTCTTCTGTTATTTTTTTCTTTTCCTCATGCATCTCTATACATGGAAAACAATGATGGTTCACTGTGCTGTACACTTACAGAGGTAAAATGGCAAAGCTATGTAGACTCTCAAAAGAGACTTTGTTATTTATGAATAAAAACATCTGAGAACAAGAATAGGAAATGACTAATAGTGCTGAAAGAACAGAAAGCAAGAAGTCAGGGAAAGAGCTGGCACTGTGGCTGGCTGCCATCCATGATGGTTTAAAACCCTGGTTATAGAGCTTTTAAAGCATATTTTTAAATATATATATGGAGAGAGAAAGAGAGAGAGAGAGAGAGAGAGAGAGAGAGAGAGAGGAGTTGTGAATGTAAGCATTGCTTTTATCAATTATAAAAGTAACAGATACTATTTTGTGCATGTTCAGATCATGGA
The DNA here is from genome assembly GCA_030674055.1 of Rhabdomys pumilio. Taxonomy (NCBI): domain Eukaryota; kingdom Metazoa; phylum Chordata; class Mammalia; order Rodentia; family Muridae; genus Rhabdomys; species Rhabdomys pumilio. The sequence goes on from JANHMN010000001.1 coordinate 28,971,297, forward strand.
ACCCAGTCATTAGAAAAGCAGTCGATTTCCTGGGGCCATTCGCTTTAGCAAATGTGCTCTGAAGGAAACTGTATCTTTCTCCATTCCCATCTCCAGTGCAAGAACCATGCCCAGAACAATCAGAGCCCATGTAGCTCCAGGAAGATGGGGTTTTCTTTTTACCAAGCCATATTTCCTAAGAAGCTATGATACCATTTTAAGTTAAGCAACTCAACTTGAAGAAGGTCAATGCAGAATACACAGTTTAAAACTGCAACCAGGGTGAGAGGAAACACCAAGGTGGTTTTGATTTATATTTTCCTAGTGGCTAAGGACGTGGAGCACCTTTAAATGTTTCTCATCCTTTTGTTTTTCACCTTTGAAGCGTTCTGCTTAGTTCTATACTCCACATCTTACTTGAGTTATTTACTTTCTTAATGTTTAGTTTTATAAGTTCTTTGTATACTAACCCACTATCAGAAAAACATCTGGGAAAGAGTTCTTCCTGTTCTGTAGGCTGCATCTGCCCTGGAATAATGATGTCCTTGGCTATACAGAACCGTTTTAGTTTCATGTGTTCTCATTTTCAAGTTGGTCTTAGTACCTGTGCTACAAGGATCTTATCCAGAAAGACCTTTTCTGTACAGGTGAGTTTAGGTCTTCTGTTGAGATCAATAATTAATTCAGATAACTATCCAGTTATGCCAGTGCCACTTGATGAAGATGCCATCTTTCCTCTAATATGTATTCTTGACATTTTTTTGTCAAACCTTAGATGGCTGTAGGAGTGCGTGCTTGTATGTGAGTCAATAAAGGAGTACCCTTATTTACTGCTAGTATGAGTACAAATTTGTGCAGCCTCAAGGCAAATCAGTAAGACTGTGCCTTTAAAAGATAGAACTAGATCTCTCACATGGTCCAGCTATGCCACTCTTCAGTATCTGTGTTCATTGCTGTTCTATTTATAACAAGTAGGAAATGGAGGCAGCCTATACGTCCATCAGCTGATGGATGGATACTAAAGAATGTGGTACACTTACACAATGGAATATTACTTGAGTTTAAGAAAAAAAATGAAGTTTCCACGTAAGTGGATGGAAGTGTAAACAATCATTCTATGTTGAGTAACTAGGACCAGAAAGACGGATGCTCATGTTTATCTCATTTGTGGGCCTTAGCTTTGATTATTTAAATATGTATGTTTCATTCTGAATGAAATTATACAAGTTGGAAAATTAGTGCGTCATGGGATCATGGGATAGGGGAGCTTTCAAAGGAGGGGAGATAGAATGCAGTGGTATGAAAAGTTGAAAGAGAAATAATAGAACAGGACTATTAAACTGTTGTTGCGGGTGGGAGGGTGGACTAGCGGAGGCTCTACCCATACTTGTTGAACTATGGACTACTGATGGATTCTGGAACATGGACAGACATTGTCTTCACTTACGCAACCACTGGTGAGCCTACCATATTCCAGTGAAATAGTTCCAAACGTATGGGCACCCAAACATTCCTCGTTAAACACAGCATAGGGTGTAACCCATTGAAAGATCTGAATAAACATGTTAAAAATAAAAGTGGGCATCAATAAGCAAATTATGTACAGGTGTCTTAACTGTATGTTAACTAACTATTATCAGGCAGATCTTAAACTAAGTATTATGGGTATCACTGTGAGAAAGGCAAATAAAAGGTATTATGAAAACCCTCAAGTAATAATTTTCTAAGAGATGTGCTTACTTTCTAAGAGCTTTCAAACACAACAGGAGAGGATTCTAGTTGTCAGGAGATTAGGGATACATTCATAATTGAAACTTGTGAAGCCTTGAGTTATAATCTTCCAAAGACCTCTTATGATTATAGTTTATATTGTCCCTACATGTTTGGGCCAGCCTGGGCTATTCGTCCACACACCAACCCATATAAAGCATTTATTGACTTAAAAGCTGGTAGACTGAGCTCCTTCCTACTGTCTTCCATGTAAATGTGCTCTGTACACATGTGATTAGGGAGAGTAAAGATTTTCCCATGACTGCTTTTTTTTTCTTTCACGATTATAATTTTCATACAGTTCATTTATTTTATATGTCATGGGTTATAATGTGTTTATTCCAGACTGAATGGGCAAAGAAGAATTTATATGCTTTACAGTTATCTAGAAGAAAAATAAAAGAGTTAACACCACTTCTTCTCATAGTAATCAGTCAGTAAAAAAAAAAAAAATCCTTCTTAACGTTCAAGAAATTATAACCAAAATTATAGAAAATAATTAAACATCCAGGCAGTGTAGTGGCTGCCCATGCAATCCCAGCACTGAAGAAGTGAGACCAAGGGTGCTGTGAACAAAAGCCCAAACTGGGATAAGTGCTAACAGTTTGTCTGGAAAAAAATAAAAGTAAATATTATTATGAGACAAAATATAATTGGACTGTATTTAGCTGTTTTGAATTTTTACATGCAATAGAAAAATGCTTGACACTTGCAAGCAATTACGCAATGCTTTAAGTGACAATGTGGAGTAATAAGAATGTTTTAAATGCTTCCAGATAATTTGTTTTACTAGCCAATTAACACACCCACTTGACAAGCAGAAGCTGGACATATGTAATGTGCCTTTGAGTGTGTTTCCCCTTTGCAAGGTTCTGAGCATCATGAACAACTGAGCTGCCTGAGAAAGAGTCCTTGCAACCTACTGTGTCATTCCCTGCTGGTCATCCCGACACTGTCCAAGTAGCAGCTCAGAAACGCCCCAGCTGAAGAGGGCGTGGGGTTAATTCTGTCTTTACTGAGTTGACGTGAGGCATGTTACAGCCTCCAGTGCAAAATGTTACTGGTAATCTTTTAATCCCAAATTAGGTCAATATTTTATCAAGTTAATCTAGCATGAAGATTAATTGCATTAGTTACACATACATGCACACACACAAGTTATTTGTTCTAGAAATACTTTTAATCACAGAGCAAACCCTTGGTTATGATGGCAATTTTTCACTCCATCCAAAAAATATAGCACACGTCTCTAAAAGTTCATCTTTTATCAATAAGTATTTGTCTTTATAAAAGAGACATTGATTTTTTTATTGATGTGTAGCCAAGATTTATGCAAGGCAAAGGATGAGGGGCTTATAATTACTGTAACAATCACCATCAAAAAGCTGTTTGTAAAGAAATTGCTTTTGATTGAAATATTTTTAATAAGCTAGCTCAGCTTTGGTCTTCTACTTCAATTTATTTCTGTTTATTCTCTTAAAATGTTTGGTTGGTCCCATAAGAAAGTTGATGATTTTATTTATTTTTAATATTTTGTATGGTCAAGCATGATTTAAAATACCATATCTTAAAGTATAGACTACTTATTATTCTAGAATGGTTCCCCATGCATCCAGCAGTTTTAAAAATTGAGATGAGACTTGGTATTGTTTTCTCTTTCTTCTTTTCTCTGGAAAAAGGTCACAAGGGTTGGGGGATGGACCTGATAGGATTGGAAGGTGAATGTGACTAGGGTGCATTATGTAAAATCCACAAATAATCAATAAAAATACTATGTTGAACAAAAATAAAAAGTAAGGCTTGGGGGGGTGGGGGCTATATTGATCCAAAAGACAGATCTCCTAGCAGAAGGCAAGATGGACAAATGCCCTCATTTCTATCAGAGACTACCTGGTTATTGAATAATCCTAGACACCATTCTAGGTAGTTTTAAAGTCCCACCCCAGACACAAAAGTGGTGGCTTTATGAATCAGTGTCCACTCCCATTATTCTGGTAGCTTTACACTCCCAACTCACCCCCAATCTCCTTTGCAAGGCAGAGTTCACACCCTATTTCATCACCATCCAATGGCATCCTCCAAGGGTCATGCCAATTACCAGGATTTCACAGACAATGTTTGAGAATAATACATGTCAGAAATTTAGCTTTTGTCTTCAAATATTGGTTTTCTGGCATTCGTCATTGGTGAAAATGATAAGTCAAAGAATCCAGGAAGTTTTTCATATGACTAGTCTTTTGAATTAATTAACAGATTAAAATCAAATCTCTGCTGTGAAGAACAGATTCACGTCAGCGCTCTCAGGCTGCATGGTTGAACGCGTTGGGAGGTAAAGTTCATAGTCCTGAATGTCAGCCTCACGGTTATTAGGAGGCTGTGGCAAGCTGTGCTGCAGAGACGTGCCAAAGGGTTCTCTAATCTCCACTTACAACGGTGTGGTGTTCTCCTGTGAATATTAAGGAAAACCTACTTCAACTTGCTAAAAGTCACCCAAGGGCATGGTGCACCAAAAAAAAAAAAAAATTCAGAAAAGGGCCTTGTAAAATATCTCAGATAAAACCGAAAGGAAGAGCCAAACCCAAACTGGCTGTAAGGGGGGATGGTGGGTATATTTCTTTACTTTTCTATACTAATCTTTTTACTACCTGTATGTATATATGTAGGTATGTGTTATATATACATATATATATATATATATATATATATATATAATTATGCTGATGTATCAACTGTACACCATAAAATCTGATTGTTTTATACAAAGTTGATGTATCTGGGTATGATAGCTCACACTCCTAATCCTGGCAATTGAAGGGGTGAGGTGAGAGCATCATCATGGATTTCAATGTGGCCTGGGTAGCACAGCAAGCTCCAGGCCAGCCTTATATACACAGAGAGAGAGAGGGTTTTGTTTTGTTTTGTTTTGTCTCCAAATCAAAAACTAAAATCAAACAACAACTAAAAAAACCTTAAAGTATAATTAAATTTATAATGTTTCTTAGTTTTTAATCTCAAAAAAGCTTCCTGTGTGAATAATGAACAAATCCTCTGTCCTGACCTTAGATCACCATCCTGAAGTCATATTAAAAATCACTGTTAAAATGTACCATATGGCCTTCTATTTTCCTTTCGTGTTGACCTTAATATAACTAATAAAATCTTACTCATACATATTAAGTGCATACTCAGAGGATAATTTTAATCTTTCACTTAGTATTACAGAAACAAAAATAAATTTTCTTCGGGTTTTAAGATTTCTGTATATATGTAAATATATACACATTTTATTGTAGTATTCCACAATTTTGTATTATTAAAACCATGTAAACTTCCTGCCTGACCAAGACATTTACATTCACCTCATTATGTTCAACCCGTTATATTTAAGTGTCCAGAGCAATATGGCTTCATCCCTCTTAATCAACTGATTCTTACTGATTGCTCACACATACCCATCAAGCCCAGGATCAGATCTGTTTCATATACAATGAGTATAAAAATGTAATTTTAATTGACAAATGCAGCAATAGCAAACAAACAAATGAATAAACAGAAAACAACAGCACCCTTAGTGGTCAGCACTCTTAATTAACAGTACCCTTAGCAACGTATTCTGGCCCTTGAAAATACAAAGGTAAGGGTCAGAAAGACCTGGAGGAGCTAAAACATTGGGTGCCATCCGAGTATCCACAAAACAAGAATAGAAAAATAGGGATAGCAAAGCACTTAAGGAGTGAACTATGATCAATACTTGATAGAAATTTAATATGTTCATCTAATATATTGTCATTAACATTTAAACAATCCATAAGCGATAAAGGTGAAAAATCTGAATGTAAAAATCTAGAGTGTTATAATTGTTCACTTTATGTTAACATGATGCAAGTTATAGGCATCAGAGAGGACGGGACCTCAATTGAGAAAATGCCTCCATAAGATTGGACTGCAGACACATAGGGGGCACTTTCTTAGTCAATGACTGATGGAGAGGGCCCAACTCATCAAGGGTGGTCCATCCCTGGGCTGATGGTCTTAGATTCTATAAGAAAACAGGCTGAGCAAGCCATGATGAGCAAGAAACTAAGCAGAGCCTCTCCATGGCCATTGCATCAGCTCCGGCCTCCATGTTTCTGTCCTGTTTGAGTTTCTGTCCTGGCTTCCTTCAGTGATGAACCACAATGTGGAAGTGTAAACCAAATAAATCCTTTCTTCCCCAACTTACTTTTTGGCTAGGGGTTTTATTGCCATAATAGTAAGCTTGATTAGGGCAGATATTTGCATTTCAAAACATACAGGGAAGGAGTCATAAAGATGAACCATGAGGGAGAATTTGAAAGTTGGGTTGAATAAGAGGCAAGAAGGACTGTTGTGTGTAGAGCGAGGAGAAGTGAAAACATTCCTCTAAGTGTGTAGATGTGGGCATGTCAAGAACTTACAAGGAAGCATTGGCAAGACTGAGAAACATTGTTAGGCAAGAACATCAGATACACCAGGCTGTGGGAAAACTGCCTTTCACCTTGAAGACTTTGCACTGATTGATGAATGTTATGAATGCTGCTTAAAGGAATTTGGACTTGATTCAACTGGGCAAGTATCAGTCATAGTTCAGAGGAGGGCTGAATTCTCATGTCTGTTGTATTTAGGTCATGGAGAGAAGACAGAAATGACTCCGGTGGGAAGCAATGAGGGATGGACAAGCTTAGGTTTGAGAGAAATTCATCCCTAAAACTGTAAATTTCATTACAGAGACATGGAATTTTAGAGTTGGGGGTGTCTTTGGAATACACTGGACTGTCTTCTGAGAAGGAAATGGGCATTTGAAGGACATGTTTAAGTGAGTTGGCTGGTGGTGGCTGACCCAGAACCACACCCTAATTCAGTTACCCTGGCCCCAATATACCTCCCTCTGATTCATCTTCCTTTCTTATAAAGGGACGAATGGGACATCAGCAACATTTTAAGAAGGTTCCCTGCATAGCCTAAGTAGGCTGAAAAGAAAGGAGAGAGCCTTGGGGAAAAGATGAAGAGGAGACTACAGTAAGACACCTGAAAGCAGAAGCAGCTACCAGGCTAAGAAGGAACACAGCACAGAAGGGAAGCCAGCCATGCTTCCCACAGCTCAGGCTCAGTTCTTACACAAAATGAGTGGTGCTATCAGATAACTGAGTGAGGCTCCTGGGTATCAGTCATTACAACTGTTCCTCCTACGCCTCGGCCATGCAGCCCTTGACACACAGTCCATGGCCCTTACATCAGAGTTCAGACTCACTCATTGGTACTTCATCTAAAATCTCTATCATCTGGCTTCTCAATTAATGGGACACAAGGCCATAACTGGAGAAGTTGAATTTCTGCCAAATTTTACTTGATGAGCATATTAATGATAAAGTTATAGCTCAGAAGGTATCCTGTACCAAATTATTATCATTTATTATTATTACTTTTTCTCCCCAAAATAGAAAGTGGCATTTTTAATAGCCAAGTCAGAATCCAAGGATAAGGCTACAAGTATCTAACTATACAGTCAAGTTAGGAAATGTATTAAAGGCACTAATATAAGATACTTACATGATTCATATTCAGGATAGTTTAAGGAGTGAGCTCCATGGCAGACAACATTCTAGGAAAAACACTCGCAGGATTTTAACCTCTGATCTACACACACTTTCTCCCAATTATTCAATCAACTACTAATCTAGACAGTGAAGTGAAGGGATTTTTCACATATAATGAGAGTCCCAAATCAATTGACCTTAAAACAAAGTGATTATATAGGTGTTCCTGTGCTAACCACATGACCCCTTTTAAAGCAGTCTGTCTTCACTCACTGGCTACAGAAAAGGTGTTAAGGGATTGGGCAACATAAAAGGCTCCCATGAGACTACACCCTTAAGGAATCTGGCAGCATGTTGAAGATGAGAGGGTCCTATGGGGAGTCAATGAAGTCCTGAGCAAATGTGGATTATTGACACAAGCATCACCATGTCAAGGACCCCAATGTCTCAGACCCATGGGAATAGCAAGGCTTTTCCTGGGTCAGGCTCAGAGGAAGGGCAACACCACACCCTGGTCTGAACTCAAATGTTAACCAATATCGACTGTTAGGTAAAATCAGTGAGCACAGAAAGTATACAACTGTGGTTTCCTTGTCTAAGGTATCTGCACTGTAGGCAGAAACTCACCAGCGGTTTCCTCCTCCAGGGTGAGTCTCAGGTTAGTTTTTCCCTATGTACCTGTGGTTTCTTCATTACCAGTTGCTCCAGTCAGCTCAGTTGACTAAGCCATTCAGTACTCCTGCAGGCCACTTAGATTCTGTGGAACTGAACTTACAAACAGTTGTGAACTGGATGTGTGTGCTGGGAGCTGAAGCTGGGCCCACTGAAAGAGCAGCGACTGCTTTTTTACCACTGCCTTCTCTCTCCTGCAATCTATTTTTAACAGTAGTACACAGGTTCCACAGGTGACTTAATTGCTCTGCAATGGTCACACACCCCTAATTCAAATGTACATATATTTCTTTGTAGCAAATTTTATCACATTAATTATTTTAGCAAGTACATGGGGTTTCCAGGTAGTACTCAGTAGTACTAAATGGTAAAACAATTATCTAGAATCTGGACAACTCTTCAAAATTAAGTGACCTGATTCATCTTTACAGAATTTAAATTAACAGACTATGAATACTCAAGTAAACAACTCCAGGCCATAATTCCATCTTTTTTTTTTATTTTTATCATAGTATATTTATTGAAGGAAAAGTAGGTTTTGAATAAACATGCAATAATGACCCATGATTTTGCTTCAACAATTTTGAAATATTACAAACCTACAGAGAATTTGCAAGAATTGTGCATAGTAAACTGTAGAACTCTCCCTGGGCTGGCCAGTTACTGGCACACAAATTTGGTTTCATTTGTATGTTCATGTACCTCTCCCTCGTTTCCTGTTGCCTGTACACACTCACATATGCAATATGTATGCACAGACTTCCTGATCTCTGTACACATCTCTGTGTTAGTCTGTGTACAGTATCTATGTACAGTTACATACACACATGGTACTAAGTCATGTGGAAACCAGTGGGCTGCATAGTCATAAGCTAACAGATAAGGCTGGTTCTTGCCCAGGGACACCAACAAAACCACATTGTCCCTCTAATACTTAAACACATTAACTTTCTCATAAAACTTTAAATTAGTTCATACAATGTAATATTTATAAATGAAATTTTATCATCTTTGTCTCAATTATCAGGAAGTTAAACACATTTTATCACTTTACTGAGCCTAAGGTCAATCACCAGTCTTGCTTCTGCCATTTTCCCTCCCCTGGCCCACCACTGGCAAGCACATTCTCCACTTAAGCCAAAATCATATGAAACTAGAACCAGATCATGCCAGAGTATGTACATCACAAGATGCCTAAAAGCCACAAGCAATTTTTCTGGTGATACACAGTTTAAACGTGGATAATTTGGGTACACAGCCTGGCTTCACAACATTCCAAACTTTATGCTGTTCAGTCATGAGAACTGGAGTCACATTGTTACCTTCGGTTCATCAAAATTTATCCTATGATTCTTAAAACAGCAAAAGAATTCTAATGTTGTTGAAATGCATGTCTGATAAAGAAATCCACACAACAGACAAAAACAAACAAACAAACAAAAAAAAAACCTTCAAATTAAAACCCAGATGCCCAGAGTGATAACACAGGCATTGAAGTCCCTGCCATATAAACTAAAGACCTTAGTCTCGATGCCTAGAATCCATATAAAAGCTAAGTGTATCGAGGTGGTGACTGTTACTGACAGACACATACTCAGAGACAGCTGGCCATTTAGTCTTAGCCAGTTGCTCATCTCATGAGCTCAGTGAGATACCTTGCATCAAAAAATAACACAGCCAGAAGGATTAAAAAATCTACCCAATGTTAATATCCAAGCCTGGCCCTGGCCCCAGCATGCATACATATACAAATGTATGCATAGACACTCATGCACACACACACACACACACACACACACAATTACTTTTACTGTTTACTAAGCAACAGTGAGAAACAGCAGACATGCTGGTGTTATGTTTAGATCAGATCTGGATAGAATGGTCAATGTCTGGCTGTAGTATCTTTGGGCCAATGTTGTTTCCTTCATAGCTGGGATTAGAAAGTCACACACAGAGACACTCATCCAGTGCTCGAGAAAGACTATTCCTCCTCCCTTTTGCTCTCCTTCCAAATGGCAATAAGTCACATCAGAGGACACAGTTTCTAAAGCACGATTGCACTTCTTGAGTAGTGGCACACACTTAAGACAGGCATGCAGTAATCCTGGGACATAACGCCTGGAGTGTCTTATTGCTTAATTAGAGCTGGCACTAGGCCACTTCTTCTCAGCCTTGAAACAGTGCAAGAGCCCTGGAAAGAGCCATGGCCATGAGAAGTGTTATTCCAGGAGGACAGAAGGTAATGGCACCATGCCAGTCTACAGAAAACAAAGCCAAGTGCTCTGTCTGCTGCAACAAAAGTCAAAACGCCCAGCGTTATTGCAGCCAGAGATTAAATGCACTGCCATGCCCATAGCTTGGGTTTAAGCATGCTGTGTTGTAGTAAAAAGTTGATAACTCTCACTCACAGGACAACAGGCCATGAAATAACTTATTAATCTGAAAGATATCACCAAAAAAGCAAATTTCAAGAATCTAGAAGCTGTATGCTGACCAATTTCAGATCAAGAAAACATACTAGCTGATTATAATAATAAACATAACTTTGCTCTAAAACATTCCATTCAACAAAGGTAAAAGCAATTATTAGAATTATGTAAATACAGTTTCCTTAAATGGTTGATTGTCTTTTCTATGGAGGAGGGGAAGAAGAAGACAGACCTCTCTAACTTAATTGTGACAAATGCTCAAAGAACAACATAATTCTGCAATGCTGTCATTGTTGGGAGATCATAGAGAGTACTTAAAAGTTAGATGGAGTTCTTTTCCAGATTTCCAGAAATGGAATTATTTTTAATTAACTAAATTTGTGAGATATGTAAATATGTCATGTTATAAGCAAATAACAAGAGAGAGAAGAAAATGAAGCCTGAAAATATCCCTGTTGCCTGACTGAGCCTTGGGTTCCTTAAGAAACAATTTCCCAGAGTATGGAAAGCAGATCGGCCCCTGGAAGAGCTGCAGCCCCTCAGCTGTGTGAAGACATGGAAGCTTGTTGACATTTTTCTAAAATGTATTTCACCTGGCAACGAGATCTCCAGACAACAGGCCCAGTGACATCTCCAGGTGATCTCATCTCCAATAGTGGGTTACCAGTGATAGCATCTTAAATGGTAAGTCCTGAGAGGTGTCACTGCAATGTGGACACAAGTATTTTTATTTCTATGGTTGGAGTCTTGGCATTGTCATCTCCAATGATGGGGTAATGAAAATGGCATCTTTAATGATAATGACTTTAATAATCAGATTTTGACTATTCATCAAAATTCCAAAAGAATTTACTTTTTATGAATATTGTCAACTTCTTCTTTTAAAAGGGCCACATAAGCCAGATAAAGACACCTAAGACATGGGTTTTAAAACCAAAATACTTTGACTCCTCAAATGTAACTTCATGTAGATATTGGAAGCTACAAAGAAATTCAAGAGACTCCAAGAAACACAAGCGATTCTAAGAAACATGTCAATCTGTTGGTTATTTTAGAAGAACCCTGGCCTGTTTCAAAATGCAAAGAAATGGTAGAAATATTTCAAAGATAGAATCAAAAGGGAAGAATGGCTTTGGAATTTCTGCTTTCTGTGAACTGCTGTCTTTTAAGCTTTCTTTGATAAGAACTCCAAGAGTCTAGAGGCAGCATACTGCTTGATCACTCTCAGAGGATTCAGGAAAATGTTTCTGACAAAACCAATCCAAGAATTGCTTAATGCTTTCTTTTCTCTCCATGGGAAATAGAAAACCCATGCTAGGTACTTTGCCTCCAGGATCATAATCTGCTTGTCTCTGCCTTGGCTTCGCTCACTGATGGACTATGATCAGGGCATGTAAGTCAGGCAAACCATTTCACCTTCTCCTCCTCATGTTGTTTTCGGTCATGGTCCTTAGCCACAGAAATAGAACACAAAATAGCACCTTGTGCTCTGACTCCTCCGGGTGGCCTCAAAAACCTGCTTGCACAGTGGTCCCTGAGCCTCAGGTGCAGAAATCGTGCTGTAGCTGAATCAGCCAGCACTGGGCTCCACATGATCTCTCACTCTGCATTTTGATCAGTTGTGGTTTTCTGAAATAGTCGCCATCTGTTATAAAGGGAAGTTTCTTTGATGAGGAGACAGGATTACATTTATCTGTGGGCACAGGCGAATTTAGAATGTAGTTGGGAATTATGCTGGTTTAATAAGTTCCTGCACCTCAGGCTCAGAGATCAGTGCAGAAGAGGAAGCAGAAAGACTGTAAAGAGCCAGAGGCATGGAAAGTTTGCTGTGAGATAGTTTCTTCTAGAAATGGCAGAGAAGTTACTCCCATGAAGTCTCATCAACACGACTGCCTAAACAAGACCGGCACAATGATGACACCAGTGGCATGCTAACATGGAAGGGGGAAAGTTCAAGGAGCTTAAACCCCAGACAAAGAACCACAGTCAAACAAGGAATGCTGAGAGAAAGACAAATGGTCTTTTCCAGAGAAGCAGAGAAGAGCCTCCTAACTGCTTAATCTTGATTGCAAGTGCCTTTTCCCAAATTGACTCCAGCTTATGTCAAGTTAACACACACACACACACACACACACACACACACACACACACACACATATGACTATGAACATCAAACTGAAAGGGTCATGAATGTGTGAAACCTTTTAACAATGAAAAAAAGAGGTAAGAAAAACAGAAAGAATGCATGCTAGGAACATAGCGATGGAGTCTATGAAAGCATTATTGAGGGAAACTGGCAAAGGACTGTCTTCCCAGACTCAGCTAAACACTAATAGCATTGTGTTATATAATTTGATTCAAGTTCAGACTTGACTGTTCTTGGCTATGACATTCAGAAACACATAAATAGACCTCCACAGGCACTTCTGTTCTTCTTTAAATACTGTGTGTCCCTCTGTCATTAGGCACTGGGGAAACAGTTGACCAGGGTCCTGGCAGTGTTGAAGTGGTCCCTCACAAAGCATCTCTGGGTAGAGAGAAGCTGAGGGCAGGTGATGCCATGAGCCAAATTACTTCCTGATATCTGCCCAGAAGAGTTAGTCTTAGATTTATGTGCTGAGACATCCACTGATCACTGATGTTCTCGAGAAATATCTCCAAAGCTTGGATTTTCCTGGATCCTATCAAGTGAGGGAGAAGAAACAGATGTATCTTCCCAACTGGGAAAAGAAGACAGGGTTGTAAGTCAGAAAGAAACTATGTGTGACACATATGTGTCTGATTATGCTGTGAGGCCTTTCTTTTGTGCATATATCTAGAATATGCAGTTTACTTCAATGTTTATGAATTGTGGACTTTCTATCAGCTTGGGAGAAATTTATAGACCGCTCCTATAAATGTCAGGGTAGAACACAATTATAACTTGTTTGTTTAGCTGACTAGCTATTTATCTCTGTGCCTTATCCTGATGCTGACTAGGGATCATCCCCTTTTCCAAACCTTGGAGTCAAGAAAGACTCAGCGATTTTTTTCTTGCTTGTTTTCTCTTGGAACATGTTTAAAACATGGAAGATGTTTTTAAAACAATTTCTTGGTTATAATTGCCTTATGTTTTGAGAGCATTTTAAACCCTACACATATTTTGCCTTGAGCCAGTCACACAGACATCACTATACGTGAGAAGGCAGCATACCACTGTTTGTATTTTGATACCCGTTCAGAGTTATAAGCTTCATGAATGGAAGTTTTGCCTTTCGATTCAGGTCAAAAGCCACCCACAGTATGAGCTGCTAACACTCTCTCCTCATCTCTGACCTTGAGTAATGTGTTGGTCTTTGTGTTTAAGACCAGAGAAGGATTATGTGAATCTGATTTTCCAATTTACTACGCTTCTGTGTAGGGAACACCCTTCTAGTGGATTCATTTTTAAACACAATCCACTAGTTCAGAGGCAGCCATACAGCATTCAAGAAGCTAGCATCTTAATCCTTTAGTTAGACTTCTATAAACTTAATTCCATTAAATTCCATAGACCAAATATACTGAGAAAATTTTCTTTTGCCTTTCTCCCACATTCCCAGTTGTCCTTTGCTTCTTTCCTTATTTCCTCCCTTCATCTCTGCTTCTTTATTTATATGAAGATATCTTTTTAAACAATTTAAGTTCCTGTACAAATGCGTTGCTCTAAGGACCACATGCCTTGATTGGACTACCCTGATTTATCTCCCCAACATGTAGGAGTGTTCCAATTATAAAAACAGACATTCTGTCATCATAATGGCTGCACATTAAGTGCACTGTCTTTTGATTGATGAAAGTTATTGAATTACTTATATATGTTCTTACCTTGTTAGATTTATCCAACATCCAAAAAACAACAAATATTATTTAATAAAAATATTATTTAATAAGAATAAGGTGAATTCATGTCGCTATAAAATTAAGCTGACAAGTCTAACCTTAGCTTTCTTCTTCGATGGTTTAGGTAATTTGATCAGTCACATGTCTGTATACATTCTGTTCTATATTACTATCTCATTATAAAATAAATGGGGCATTTTTCCCAAAATAACCATAAATTAAAGTTGATTTCCCTTTAAAAGTTTGTGGTAAATAATCTTAGTATCCTGATTTAGTTCTCTTTTCTTTCACTTTCTTTTCCTCCTTTTGCTTTCCAGAGATTGTCTATGTTTCTATTGTAAAACCACATCTTCCCTGAGTTTTTCCACCCATGCCCACAGCATCTGAAATGCTTCATCCCATAGAACATAAATGAAATGCTTTCATATCACTGTTCTTACCTTTCCACATTCAACTACAGTTGAAATAACAGGGAGAGAGAGAGAGGCTCAAATACACATATCTTAAAAGAAAAGAAGAGAAAGAAAGAGGGAGGGATAAAATATTCTTTTTTTCCATTCCAAGAACCATTCTTTCTCCATCAACAAGATCTTAGAAAACCCTCCACTAATTTTGGAAAAATGACCTAAAACTTTCAAGCAACTCCAGTGAAGTTTTCTGTCACACCACAGATTTGCAGAACTAAGCCAACAGCTCGGTGCTTGACACAGCGCCACTATTGTGCCTCAGTCTCTGCCCCAGAACAGCTTTTTAGTTGACTTTATGCATCATTCATAGCAGAGGAATTATTTGTTAAACTGTTATGTCTCAGAATGTGTTTTGAAGGTCAAACTCAAGGTCAAATGCACACCAGGCAACTGCTGTACCACTAAACCACACCACCAGCCACTGTTGCCTTCCTTTATGGAATTATTCTTAATTTAAAAGGTGCACCCTTACTACAAATACACTAAGAGTAACAACCTGCAAAATAAAAACACAGACCCCCTTGTTCAACTGTTGTCAAGAGTGCTGAGGTAGTTGCAGCAAACATTAAGCCAAGACCAAGGTCCTTCTGGATGAGAGCCCCCATGCAGCAGTGCTGGCCAGATAAAGAGAAAGAAACCCTTATGGGCCATAGCCCAGCTATTTCCTAGTCCTGTGCTGAAACCATATTCCCTGCCACCTCTGCACTGAAATGGGCAACCCCCAAACACCTGGAGTCATGGTTTCTGTTTCTATATAAAGAATGAACGCTTATCTTCACAGATCACTCTGGAGGGAAACTAGGGGTTCCCATTTTTGTTTCTGTTTCTGCTTTTTTAAATATAACATTTTTGTTTATTCGTGGAGGGTCTCGTCTAGGCACACAATATGTTACTCTCTTTTCTTTTTTAAATTTCTTGAGCTCCTTGGTTTTGAACCTAACTGCTGACTGTTGCTCTTCTAAGGCAGTAACCCGGGTGAACATGGACAGGGTGAACAGGAGCTGGGGACTCCTTAGGATCCTCTTCTGATGCTTTTCATTTGTGTGTCCCCATCTGTCAGGTTCCATGAACAGATGTGGGTGAAACACGGGGTTCTGATGAAAAGGGAGAGACAAGATTGATACAACATAGACTCCTATTTCACCTATGAGCCTCTCAGCCCATCTCACGTACTAGAGAGTAGGAGGAGCACACGTGACACCTTTGTGAAAAAGGTGGCCCCCAAAAAAGAAGACTAGGAGGCAGTCTGTAAGGCAGACGCTGCCATCTAGAGAGGCAGTGTGAACACAACAAATCCACAGACAGACAGGGAGCATGAGCATGAGGGGATTCTCTAGGGAAACCTCATCCCATACAGGAAATTGGCACTTCATTAAAGGTAGCATCAAGGGTCCCCTGACATGACAGGAAAGTTTATTCCATAATAATTATAGAGAATGGGTATCTCTAAGATCTTTTACATTTTTTAAATAGAAAAAAGATGCTCTTGAGGTTTTATATAATAATCGCTTCACAACTATTTTAGCTATCTAAAAAGTAAATAAGATACAGCTCTGCTTCTAGTTTTTCTTACAAGCCATAAAAAAGCTTAGTTAGCTGTAGAGAGTAGTCCACTTTTCTTGTGTGCAATATAGTACAAAGGCATTGTGCTTTCCCCCGAGTGGCATTAAATGAGAGCAGATTGCAAAGCATGAGAGAGAGACACACACACAAAGGGCCTGCTAAAGATCCTTCAAACTGCAAGGAAAAGCCAGGCTGTCCTCAGATTACACACAGCCACTTAAACAACTGGAATCTTATAGTAGATGGTACACATGAGATGGAAATACGCACACTACATACCTCATACCTCCCAAACAGCCCCATTGACTGTAATCATCTGAATTCTTGAATTCCTATTTAAGAGAGACTCAGGAGCCTTCCAGGCTCGATTAGGACAAACTAAAGGGCATGCAGATCCATATCTGAACTTCAAAACTTATTTTCCTAGCAGCTTTGAAATTCACTATTACATTGTAATGACAAATGATTCAAAACTATAGATTTATATGATATATATTTTGATAATATGTGTATATGTTCACATATAGGTATATTATCTTTGTATTTTAAAAAAAAATCAGTTATTTTCAGTTGAGAGCTGTCTTCTAATTTTGTCAAAGGGCCCATGTCTACTTAGCCATGATAGCTTTGGGTGAGGTCATAAGCATTATTTACTTATGTGGAAGATACTTACCGAGCGTCTGCCACAATGAAGGTTCTGCTGTAAATGGTAAGGGAGCAACAGTGAACAAATACAGAAACACAGCTCAGTGAGAGCCTCCTCATCAGCGTGGGCAGTAAGTGGGTCCCAACTCAGAGAATATTGCCCAGGACCACTGCTTACAGGTGGGATAGCTCATGTCACATTGTCTGGCCTCCTGTATTGCTGACTTGATCACCAAATATTTAGGAGCTCTAAAAGAGAATATTAGTGTGAGTCTTAGAGGGTTTGTTGTAATTTACTTAAAGCACTTAAATGTTTCATAGACACCATCCCTAGTCATTAGGGATAGCCAAGATGGGATAACATTCCACACCCATTAGGAAAGGTGTGAAGGAAGAAAAGATGGGGGAAGGGTACTAAAGGGAAGAATAAAAAGTTTTATAGGGATGTGGAAAAGTTGAACCTGTGTCTAATGCTGGAAAGAATACAAAGTTATAAATTCATTATGGAGAACAGTTTGAGATCATCTCCTCAGAAAGTTAATTACAGAGAATTATTTTGTTACAACAACCTCACTTCTAAATATGTATCTAAATACAATCAAAGTAACCATTCAACACAAATCTTTGACTCAATGGGAATGTTGAAAGCAGTAGCTGAAGTGTCCACCAACACAAGAACGAACAAAACAAGAGACACACATGTCGCGGGATATTACTCAGCCTCAGAAATAGATAACATTCGGAGACTCTCCAGAATAGCGTTACCCTTGAAACCATTGTGTCAGGCGAAATAAGCCAAGCACAAAAATGTTAAAAATCACACGATTCTACTTACATAAAGGATCTGGGATAGATTCATTGAACTGGAAAGTAGAAAAAAGCCTTAGAGTCTGGGGTTAGAGGGAGTGAGAGTGTAATTGTTTAATGGTTATAGAGTTTCTATATAGGATAATGAAAAGTCTACCTAGAGGAAAGGGTTATAAACCAATATGAATATACTTAATAGCACTAAATTGTATACAGCAAATTGAACATTTACTGTTTTATGTTAGTGGTAGAGCACTTGTCTAGCATGTGTGAAGCCCTAGGTCCAATCTCCAGCACACAGATAGACAGACAGACAGACAGACAGGCAGGCAGGCAGGCAGGCAGACAGGCAGACACACACACACACACACACACACACACACACACACACACACACAGGGGGGCAATATATGTGCATACAACAAAAGATGAAAAATATCTTTCAAAGTCGTGACAGAACACTGGCAACCAGAAAGTTTAGGTGATGGACAAGCAAGGGTAAGAGAAGCTAAAAGATGCCAATATAGACAATCTTTCTAAGCAGCTACACACATAGGTGTCTTCATACTTCATAATTTAAGAAAGTATACCTTCCAAATATGTATCATAGGATCAATTTTTTATTAGAATTTATCACTCATGGACGCCACACACACACACACACACACACACACACACACACACACGTCTTTGATAATGTTTGGCAATATTTAAGAAGCTAGATCAATTAGGATGTGTCTGGGGTGATGGTTTGTATTTGGAGAGCCTCCTTCGAGTTATTTATTTAAAGATGGCTTATTGAGATTACTTTCTACATTTTAAAAATCTCTCTGTGAAAAAGCCTAAAAGTGACACTACCCAAATCAGAATTTTATACTCCTAATTATCTCTTCTTAGGAATTTAGCACCAAGATCCACATAAATTTGACAATCTTAAAGCAATTTTGTATTAGACAAAAAGAAAAACTGTGAGACACAAGCAGTAATATTTCTATAAAACTAACTATAGTACATAAATTGTGAAGTATTCCTGTCAGAGACTTTAAAAAATTGCCAGAACACATGTTTCTCATTAAAAATCTGCTTCTGGGGCTGGAAAGATGGTTCTGCGGTTAAGAGCACTGACTGCTTGGTCCCCAGCACTGACATGATGACTCAGGACCACGGCAACTCCATTCCCATGGGATCTGACGACCTCTTGTGGCCTCCTCAGATACTGCACACATATGGTGCACAGACGTGTGTATGCAAAATACCCATAACCAAAAAATAGAAATAATCAGTTTCCAAATCTCTTTCTACATAGTACTTCTATACATACTGACCTAAAGGCAGGATGGAAAAGCCTAAAATAAATTATTCTGGCTGGGAAAAAATATTGAATGGCTATTCATTTGAGAAGGACTCTGTGGTTTTCCATATATTTAAATTCACCAGGATAAATATTATATCATTATGTAATATGTACTTTTTAAATTGAACTGAGAATGAAAGGAAATTATAAAAAGTTGATTGCTTTCCTGAGTCTGTGTGTACATAAAAGCCTCTGTGGTTTGTGCTGGTGTCTATCTTAATCTTCAGTCCACACTTTGAACTCCTCTAAGGGAGAAGGGATCCCATAGTTGAGAAGCTCGGGAGTGCTGAGGCAGAAAGGATACTGGAATAGAAACTCCTCTTCCCACCCTCTCCCACCCTCGCTGTGCCTTTCACAGCATGACCTCAGACACCACGCTCTGGTATGGGAATAATGACAAGCTGTCCTCACTCCATCTTTCTAAAGCACCAATGAAGATCTCGTAACTATGTTTGATACAGAATAAATAATCAATAAATACTTCCTGTCCGTGTTACTCTCCTACTGAAAGTTGGAGAGTTATGGCAATGGAAAGACACTTTACCATGTGGTGAGGTGTTGGGTCTGACACTCATCCTTGGCTAAAAGCCGATGCCTGAAGGAGAGTTGCTTCATCATTGAGAAGCAAGTTAGTAAAATGGCAACAACCTCATTTGTTAGAAAAAAATTTAAAGATTAGTCTTATTGCTTCTACTTAGAACTATTGTAACAAAGTTTTATTGGAGAAAAAATAAATTTTTAAGATGAAAATATTTTTCTTTCATTCAGATAACCAAACATGAAAGATATATTTTGTTAGTTGCTTAGATTTTCTTCCCTTTGGAACGTTCTTTGTAATGATGTGACTACTGTACCCAGAAGCCAAGTGAATGGTAAGTAACAATAACCAGATGGACACCTGGTTTATTCTGTAAAATGTTTATTGCTTTTATGAGAATGAAATTTTAGAAAAAAAAAATCTCACAGTTGGAGACACTTGAGTATGGTGTTCGAAATATCCAATGCCTCCATGGACTTTATGGAAGCTAGCCTAAGCCAATTTTTAACCCTTTATATTTACTCTATGCAAAAATATGTCTCACTTAAATATTACTAATAACAATGAAAACTATTGAGGTGTGGGATAGAAGTTTCTCAGAAAGATGGCAAGGGTAGTCTATCACAGAGAGGATGATTCGGGGTTTTACCCAGCGAAGCCCATGTAACCTCACCAGAAGCAAGTGTGACTTTACTTTCTGATGTGATCAATCATGATTTGGTTGTGTTTGCTTTTGGGCCGAGTGTGATGTTTGCTTCCTCTCTATCATCATTTTGCTGCCCTTCCAATTGATAAACTCTGCATTCTCCTAATCACATAAGCTACAAAAAATTAACCAAGCTAACTTTTATTAGCTTGTTTTCTTGGACTACAAATGTGAGGGCAACCTGACCCCCTATACCATCCAGCCCTGGAGTGATTAGAATCTATAGAAAAGTTTGTTCTGAAGTCATTGTTTAGAGACTGGCAGAGGAAATATCCCTCGCCTACTCTAATGAGTGAGTTATTGCATTGCTTAGTCAGGGCTAACAATGTTTGCTTTTAAGTTTTAACTTTGTTAGGGTTATTTTTTTGTAGCCTTTCAGAAATTTTTAAATATTTTCGTAAGTTTAAGTAAGTTTTCATTTTCTTTTTTTCCCCATGTTTTCTAATTTTATCATCAAAGTTTCTTTTAAAAAATGTTAATGAATATTGCTATACTCAAATGAAATTCTTTCAGGCATTTGTGTTAGTGGGTTTTTAATGGAAAAAAGTGAACACAATACCTCACACTAAAAAATCATCTCAACTAAGGTAGAGTATAAAAGGAGGAAATTAATACCAGGCTATAACAAAGGAACTGCTAACAGAATGAGCTAACCTTCTCTAAACTCTGTCTGTGAATAAGTCCCTTTTCTAGGGTATGCTGCTGTCTTTATAAGGCCAACATTAGCTTGTTTATTTATGGACTTTTGCTTAGGAAAATTTTACACTTGCAAAGACCTATCACATTTTGGGTTTATATTTTTTGAAAGTGATGAATTTTTTTCCAATTGGTACCCTTCACCAAAAATAATAAGTTGTGTCATTGACCAACTAACTTCTCCATGAGTGTGTGTGTATGTGTGTGTGTGTGTGTGTGTGTGTGTGTGTGTGTGTGTGTGTAAAACTTGCATCTTTCTGCAGCTTCTAATAAGATACGTTATTGTTGCAAAGTATTTTTAAGTTTAAAAAAAGGATAGTCATACTAGCTTAACAGTGTTAATACAAATCTGCCTGGCTATGTAGACGTAAGTAAATCCATTTGGGGGCATAGTTGTTCAAACTGATGAAAAACTGTCAAAAATCCACCTTGATCAATGAATTTCATATACTCACAACCGGGTCCAGGGAATATCTGATAAATACACTATAACTTCAGAAACAGAATAAAATGGGAGCAGAAGATAAAGTGACCCTGTCTTAGGGGCACCCCCTTTATTTGGACAGCATCACCAAAAGTTCATCAGTCACGTGGCAATGTCTACAGCCTCGTTAAATCATTAGCACAATCCTATGGTAAGCTTCCTAGTGTGAACTGTATAAGAAGTCAGAAAGTTCACTGGCATGAAAAGCTTGCATGTGTTGAGTGCCTTCAACTAAGCATGTTAAGATAGACATCAAATACTAGACATCACACAAGGACCAAGGCCAGATGCTTTTGTCCATACTCTACCTTTCTGCTTTCTTCTTAGAATCTCTCTGAGCACAATAAACCATTCAGCATACAACAATTACCAAATAACTGTTTACTGGCACACCCCCCCCCATGCACCAAGGATGCTATTCATGAAATGCAGGCATTTAAGGCATTAAAATGTCCACATGAAATCCAAACTAAAGCAAATGGAGATAGTAAGATTTTTATTTCCTCTTGAGAAGATCTGGCTCAGAGTGTGAAAAATAAGATATTTTAAGTAAGAAGATCCATGGACACGTAAATTAGTATAAATGGATCACCAAACTTTTTCTGAACATGTTCAAGCTGATGGCAAGATAATTCAAGTCTTTATTTTTCACCCCCTTTTCAAATAAAACACTTAAAGTTATGTGGAGAACAAGACAGGATATTGCTCTAGAGTCTGCCAGTTAGAAGAGGCTTTTACCATCAGAGGAGCCATTACTGGCCCAGCCTTCCCTCATCACCAAGAAACACTTCTGCAGTCAGGTGAATGATGCTGCAGAAAGGAGAACGATGGACAGCCTGTATCAGCAACTGACTATATCCACTGACACAGACTGACTGATGGAAACTTCTCACCACCCTAAGACTTTAAGCCTTGGTACAAGGGCTTACATCAGGCCCTTCACAGAAGAGAAGCCACTTAATCCTAGAATCACACTAGACTTCCTCCAAGACAAACCGGGTGCTTTCTCTGTAGTCTATTAATTCACAGAGAACAATAAAACAATACTTTTACATCTCTGCATCCACATTCATTTTTTCCACGTATAATTGTACATCTGTAAAGATGAAGTGCTTAAAGACAGGTGGCAGATGGCACCCCAGTTTTGCTATGGGCAGCACATCATTCTTACAAAGAGCTACTGCTTGCTTAGGTCTCTGGCAATCATTTCTACCATTTCATTCTGAAATGACATGCATATTTCAAAAAGTAAAAACAAAAAGAATGAGGGGAAATGCCAAAGGGCTCTGTGCCTATCCTCCCAAAAGGAAATTCAAAGGTTTTATAATTTATATGGAAAGTGACTAGGGATCACACATTTGCTCACATGCTTTTTATTAAATTAAAAGGTTTTTCTTATTTCTCTGCATTTTGAAATTCTCAAATCCAGCGTATATTTTCTATGTTTTCGTACTGAACGAGGAAAAAAAAAAGAGGAAGAAGAAAAAAATTCCCAAAAGATTGCATACCAAAGAGCAGAGCCTCCTGTTTTCGGAGATTGATGTATGTTTATGAGGAAAGCCAGCAAGCAGTTTTCAAAGCCTTCAGGTTCATTGTGAGTTAAAGCATGCGGCCTCCACGCAAATCATTCCATCTTTTCAAAATCACTCACCAGAGCTCCCAATTGCCTGCTCCCTGAGCCTCTCTGTGCTGTTCTGTCCCTGTCGAGCCCAGGGCTATGTCTGTGGAGGCCATGAGAGGAAGAAGTCATCAGGTATTTCAATGACTTCTTTTATAACACCACTCCAGTTCACCCAAAACATTGTTCCATCTGCTTGCCAATTTCCCCTTTGTGCTTTTGAATCGAATTATAAATAAGAAAGAAAACTTCCCTGAAGAAATCATATTTTTTTTTCAGTTTGTGTGTGAAAGTATGTGGAGTGTATATGTGTTATGTGTGTCTACACAGGAGCCTGTGATTGTCTTCGCCAATCCCCTGCTGTTTGGTTTTTAAAGCTCTCTGAGCCTGACACCCACAGATTCTACCAGACTGACCTTCTAACAAGCTCACAGTGATCTTCCTGCCTCTGTATTGCCAGCACTGAGACTACTGTCACACGCCACCACACAAGACTTTTCACAGAGGTCCTAGAGATTTAAACCCAGGTCCTTTCAGTGACACAAGGCAAACACTTTACTGACTGAGCTGTCCAATTGGAGCTGGGTGTGTAAATGGAGTCGTATCTTTAGGTTGCAAGACTGCAGAACACTTTTCACTTATTTTTTTTTCATAACAAAACACGAATAGTTTTGAAAATGTGTATTCTTTCAAGAAAGCTTGAGTAAAGAAGCTCTTTCAGCCTCAAACACATGTTAACATCTGGCACACTACATAACGCAGCCTCAGAAAATGTCTTTGAAAGAGAAAGGCTAGGTGGCTTCTGATTTGTCACCTGCTTTGTTGTTGTCGTTGTTGTTTGACACAATTGCTCAGTATCAAATGAATGAGCTTTCCATACTAATAGTTGAACGTGACTCTTGACCTTAATTCTCAAACCAAAACCCAGTGGGGATGACTTAGATGGGGAATCGTTTATCTTCAAGTCTCTGAGTTGGCTTGCTCCTTGCCCGCCTTTGTTCCTCCTCACTTAGGATATGCTAGAGGGGCTCAGACCTGTTAGTTGCCTACATCAAAGCTCATTTAACAAGTTGAAGCCAGTGATCACAGGCTGGCTTTGACTGGGGACAAAGGCAGTAAAGAGATGGGTTTTCTGGCTAAACATAGCTGAGTACTGGATTAAGTGAAGACACTGAGCTGCTGGGCCACCCTAGAGGTCCTGGCTGCCAAGCGGCCAGTGCCACACCTGCAAAACAAACTCTGTAATATAGAACAAATGCACATAGTTCCTGTGTATAAATCAGCGCTTTCTAGGGAAGCTTGTCCTTCCGTATTATGAGAAAACCACTCCAAATAAAGAAGAGCCCACACTCAGAACAATCATAGCCGACATCACGAGGAATGCTAATTGATCCAGCTAGGATTGCCTTGTGTAGAAATGTCTTTTGAATGCCAGAATCATTTGCTCTTGAGCTGCAGTGTCTTCATCAGTGATAGATAAAGAAAAGGAATCCCCATGATAGATTCTGTTATGGTTTTATCGGGTAAAGCAGAGACTATCCCAGACTTTCCTTCTCTGATGTTCTCAATGACAGTCACAGGAGTGCAGAATCTCCATTTATATCCTTGATGAGTCTGGAATGAAAAGGTGAGGTTCAAGGAAATGCCATGGAAAAGGGACTCAGATGAAAAAAGCATGTTACTCTGAGCATGAGAGAGGTGGCTTTTTTGCATTGCCAGAGAAAGGACATCGGTTCTTTTCCATTTCTGTTGGTGGAACCTACTCACACAAGAGAGGTAGACTCTAAACAGCCCAGCAAAGCAGATGGTAGGAAAGTTGAAGGACATTCAGGTGGCAACGGGCACAGCAAAAGGCAACCTGGCAAAAGAACAAGGCTGAGGGTCAGGGAGTGCCACTGCTTGTTGGTAAGAGTGCTGTTATCACTGGCTGAACAGGAATCCCCATTGCAAGTAGGTGTCCCAGTAGATCACGGGCACATTACAGCTTGGGATGCTGTGTTACAGAAATTACAACAGGTAAGTCTGCAACATATACAAGGATGCATACATGAGTTCCAGACAAGCTGGATTGTATTATGTAGACAGAGATGACCGAACATTTCAAACACAGGAGAAACAGTAATATAAAGCTACATGTTAAAATGTGATATATCTCTATGTGTAGATACGTCTAGATGAGTGTGCCTATACATGTAAAATAAAAACAATTAGAGTACTGTTGAGTAGTTCACTTGAGAGCTGTGCAGGATAAAGGATTTAAGAAGTATTTAAACGTGTCATCCTTAATCCCATATTTTCTTTTGTACTAATTCCTGCAAAGTATCAGAGGCCTGCTCTTAGCTCCAGGAAGCTAAGTGGTCCCTGGAGTGCAATTCTCAAGCAACATTTTATCAAACAGTGAGTCAACAGAGGCTTACTCCCCAGATGATGAGGTCACAAAACACATGTCAGCCTAGTCACCACCTAGAAGAACCTAGGCCAGAACTGCGAGGTCCACACTGAAAGTTGGAAGCAGGATGGAGATGATGGGAGGAAATATTGCTGAAGCGAATTTGTAACATAGACAGAGCCCAAGAGAAACTAAGACCCGAAACATTACGTCCCTTGTCAGGAAATTCTGTCAATACAAATTCAGGAAGCAATGAATTCTGGTAGCAGGACCAATTTGCTGTGCAGTATAATACTAGCAAGAGAGACAGTGGGGATGTGGGTATGGGACCAGTCAGCTACCCACAAGAATTGGGAGAGGATCAAGAAGTTTTCTCTCCGGCCATCCTTCCTGTTTACAAATCATGAATGATTGCTGGGGTGTTTCAGTGACGCAGGCCTGCAGAGAGCAGAGGTGCTGAGCTTCTGTCACTTCTATTGCTCTCTCTAGCTTCCTGTTCTCTGACCTGTCCTCAGAGTGACTTTTCTTTGTAGGGTTAAAACTCATCAGGGTTAGGCTTGCCTAGTGAGCCCCTCTGCTCTGTAGTGAGTCGGTAGACTTGGCATTGAAAACCTTCCACTGAGGTGCTAAGGAGTCTCATGCAAGCACTGACTGGAAACAACCCTTTCCTCAGCTAATACGACATCTACCTTTTTTTTTTCAAGCTGATTGTCTCACATGTAAGCTTGGTATCACAAACCACAGTTAATAAATCGGCTAACTGGAAAGGCTCACCCAGCAGAGGTCCAAAGGCTTCACTTAACTATCACTCCTATAGGAGCTTCCTGGCAACTTTTTTTTTTCTCTCTCTCAGGAAATGTGAACTCTAAGAGGTAGCTCGAAAGGCACTAAGAAGGCTGTATCATCTGGGCAAGCTAGGTCACACTTGTTTGGGTCTCCATTCCCTCTTGTATAATGTGGGGATCATGTCAATGATATGTATTTCATGCTATTCTTTTAAAGATTAAGTGTTGTGTCTCTCTGTGTGTGCACGTGCATGTGTTTGTGTGTGTGTGTGTGTGTGTGTGTGTGTGTGTTACAGGAACATACAGTACCTGACACATTGCTCAATGTGCTACGTAAAGATCAATTTATTATTTCTGTTGTCAAATACCACTTCCCTTATATTTCTAACGTATTACAGGTAAAACATGAGCCAAGTCCAGGGCTGATCATAAGAGAAAGCACAAAGCAGACAGTTTGACCATGCAATCAGAGAGAGGAAATGGAGCTTCACTCTGTGATAAGTCTTCTTGTTGGGTCATTAACAGAACAGGCCTAAATTTCAATGTATTTAGAAAGTCCTGTGGTGGAGTCTCTCCCTTCAAAGATCTGAGATTTGCAGAATTCTTTTAACGAGCAAGCAAGCCACTTACCTGATCTAAGTGAAAGTCATAAAATCGTGGCCATGCCAATGAAGATGCTAAGGCTTTGGGCAAGAGTGAGTGAGAATGAGTGAATGGTGTGAGGGGATCCTGGGTAACATCAGTCCTTGTTGTGATGTCATATGAAGGGAAGACAGCTCCAGCTGTCACTGTCTGTTTTACTCCTTCGTAGTATCACTGCCTTTCTGAGGATGGGTTTTAATTAGCTGACTACTAGAATCATCTGCTTTTACCCATAGGCATCAGGGATGTATCAAAACCTTCAAAAAAACCCAAATCCAATGCAGAACATTTCTGGAGATTTGAGGAAGTATCCTTCCAATGGTGATGAAAGGAAGTGGACAGGGTGAGAAGAAGATGATGTCAGAAGCAAGCAGCCTGGGGTGCTGTCACTTTTCTGTGGCCAGTCGGTTCTCTTCAAACCTATCTTATACATGGGCATTGGTTACTGGATGGCAGAAAAGTATCAACTATTCTATTTGCTGGGGGGGGGGGTATTTTTCTCTCTACGGTCATTACCATAGCTGAATAATCCTTTGAGAAAGGATTGCAAACAGCTTTGTTAAAAATAAGAGTGACATTTGCAGACAGAGGCATGTGTATATTCAAAGGCAAGTCATGTTGGCAGAGTGACTGTCTCCACATGCCACCATTGCACAGAGGAGCTGTATGGCCTCGCATGCTCTAACCAACACCCCAGAATCACCTACCTCATGGAAAGTAAATACACAGAAGGATGTCTCTAAGAACTAATGAGCAACAAAAATAATTATTAATAAATTATAGCTGTGATTAGTAAGTATACAGGTTAAACATATGTTCATGTATTAGTTTTCTGCATGATAAGTGAGCCTATCACCATATGGTAGTTTATTTATACTTAATACAAATTAATAATTGGAATAAAAATTTGTTTTAAATAAACCTGAAATTTTCTATATTATATATATGTGTGTGTATGTATATGCTAACTATAAGATTTAATTTTAAATTGTCACTCATAATTAAATAAGCCTTATATTTAAACTTTTACCTGTCTATCAGAAATTCTCCTATTATTTATACCTAGAGTATTCAGCTTTAATATCACTTTGCCATCATTTATATCCTGGGATATTAACTTTTGAATTTATTTTCATATCATTATAAACATAGTTATCAAAAATATGAAATTAGGCCTATACTTTTAAATCACCATTTTACCGACTGCATTTAAAAATCATATTTTGGTTTACAGTTGATTTATTATAGCAAATGAATATTGACTCCTTGTATTTGACAAGAGTTGATTAATAAAACAGGGAATGAAACAATTGAAAAGCAAGCTACAACTCTGACATCTGCTTTTCCTTTTTTTCTTCCTTTACTGGCATTTTACAGCTATGTCTGTCCCCTCTGATTTTATTAATGATAAATTTTTGTCAAAAGAGATATACAAAGAAAGAGATGAAACCAACGTCATAATAAATGGACTTTCAGTCCGTGGATAATACATTTCCTTTAATACTGTATTGAAGCTACAGAGCAGCCATCTTTTTTTTTTTTTTTTTTCCTCTTCAGTTTCACATCGGGTGCCAAAGGAGCCCATACATCCAGGTCGCCTTCAGAAACAGTGTCAGAGCCCCCAACTCTGTCACTCCCCAATGACGAATGAGATTCTTTTTCCAAACAAATAAGCACTTCAGAGGGATGCCCTTGACAGGGCTGTTAATCCAGAAGGCCTCCCTTATCGCTGCAGAATTCAAGGGCTGAGGCTTCACAGGATCCCTGCGCTGCCTGGCTCTTGGGCAGCTGGAAAGTACAAGGCACATAACCAAGGTTCACTGAGAGCAGGCAGACTGGCCTTCTGTCCAGGCGTCTGCTCCTTCCAGATTTAGCCTTCAGATAACTGCAGGTTGCTCTCTCAGAACACTCAAATCATGGACTCTATACACACAGCAATTAGTGAGTCTGCTGTGTGGATACAATTTTTATTTTCTTTCTCAGAAAAACTATTGACGACATAGATTCCCATTCACCCAAGGAAAATCAAAAAATCGGTCTCACCCGACGGGTCTGGGTCTCAGGGGAGCACAAGAAGAAATGAAAACCCCGGCGCTGGGTTGGAGGGCATGAAACATGGAGACTATCTATCTCTTATCAGCATTGCATAAATTTCCTACCAAAACTCTCTGGCTCTTGGCTCTGCCTCCCCTGACATCAGACTAAAGGTCAATGCTTGCTTTACATTCCAGAAGCTATTAGGAATCGGCTTCAGCTTGTGCTCCTGCTAAGAATTGACGAGTTGACCTTCATTCACTGAGGTTCAACAAATCTCTCAGTAGCGTCTCCTAAAATACTATGTCCAGAAGACAGTTAAGAATCAAAATTCTTTAGGCAGCCTTCACTCTCTTGATATTTTAAAAGGATTAACATGTGTTTCTAAAATAAAAGGGAATAGATGATGATGATGATGATAATAATAATAATAATAATAATAATAATAATAATAATCAGCTTTGTCTGTGTGGATGATGACCTACCCCCAACCTGCTCCTACCTTCCTCTGCCCTTCTGTCCCTCCAGTGTAGCTCCATAAAGATGGAGAACTCAAGATGGAGAAATAAAGAATGAATGACTTTCCCCATTTACAAGCTTAATGCCTTAGGACTTTTAGGAAAGATGTGTAACAAAGCATGTTTGAAGAGCAGAGCATAATAAACTATAAAATATTCAAAAACATAGACTAATATAATAGAACTGGCCACTTCTGGGTACCTGGAACTATGTTTTTTTTTCTTTCCTTATCTTATCTCTGTATGTTTCTCTCTCTCTCTTCCCCCTTTAAGAACCAAACACAAATCAAATGGAAATAAGATATTTTAGGCATGAGAAGATATAAAGAAAAACAAAAAAACAAAACCAAAACTAAAGCCAAGGGGGAAAGACCATGGCAGGTTCTTTCCAGTGTATCAAACAAATTGTTTCCTCCTAAGACTTAAATTCACTTTTTCCTGAATGCTAAGTTCTGATTTACATACTGCCTGAGAATTAAATCTTACAACTGTGCAGTTAAGCAAAGCAGAAATGCTGGTTTGTATTTTGCTCCCAATTATCTGAACACAGAGCAGAAACATTAAAGTGTGTGATTATTGATTCTTAGGACAGAGAGTTTGCTACAGTGTTTCAACTCAGCATTTCTACCTCCTAAACAATCAACATGCAAGAGAAGAAACGCAAGTCTGGACTCCCTATTAGATTATATATGTTGCATTGCTAAGAACTAGACTATGGCGAATTTGAGTCCTTTAATACTCAAAAATCTGTAGGTAGCTACTTATTTCTTAAAGCAGGCCTATAAGTCTTTTAAAATATCCTATATAAATGAAACATTAAGTGGGCCTTATTGAAATGGCTCAAGAAATTGCAAAATACCAAGAAAGTTCATTTTTTTCAAGCATATTATAATTATATATATGTTTGTATCAAATTGAATCAAAAAGTTAAATTGCCAGGTTGAGCAATCTTATGATGTTCATAGAAACAATATTAACATTCACATACGCCATTTCATTTACCTCCCTAGCTAACTTAAATTTAAAGTTTATTTTATGTATTATAAGCTTATAAAAGAAAAAATTTTTTAGTATCTTCATACAAATTAAAATAGTAAAGCATTACAAACAGTATGTAGGACAAGCCCAACCTCTCCCAAGCCCAGAACATTTTGTTTTGTGGAAATGTCACACTTTTGTGAAGTTGTCTTCAAACTTCATGACCAGGACATATGCTTCCTTCTAGTTGTAAGGCTATAAATGCATAGAGTTATGTCATATATATGTTATATATGACATATAGACAATATATATAATATATGTATACATATATAATACTGTATCTTTTTACTCTGATACAGTACTCAAATCAAAATATTCCCATTCTTATTATGTTATCTTTACATATTAATAAACATTCATAAAATAGGTGAAAATATTTAACTCAAGGATTAAAATCATAATATGGTAATTATAAAACAGAGGGATAAACTTAATATTCAGGTAGATGTCACTCAATGTTCCTTG
Source organism: Rhabdomys pumilio (assembly GCA_030674055.1). Taxonomy (NCBI): domain Eukaryota; kingdom Metazoa; phylum Chordata; class Mammalia; order Rodentia; family Muridae; genus Rhabdomys; species Rhabdomys pumilio. The sequence goes on from JANHMN010000001.1 coordinate 29,002,315, forward strand.
CAACAAGATGGATAACTGTGGCAAAAACACTAAGTGCTGTGAAAACACACTAAAGTTGCCTAAGCTAGATCTCCAATGGTCTCTCAAAGGACAACTGGAAGAAAAAGGAGAAAGAGTGAGTAAAAGGTTCTGTACTAGCGGTTCTCAACCTGTGGGTTGAGACCTTTTTGGCAAACCAGTATCTCCAAAAATATTTGTATATAAATAAAAATACATATAATTACAGTTATAAAGTAGAAACGCAAACAATTTTATGGTTGGGGGTCACCGTAGCATGAGGAACTGTACTAAAGGGTCACAGCACTGGGAAGGTTGAGGACTACTGCTCTCTACAGCCTCAAAAGCTCTGGTCTCAGAGATTCTGACGTAGACTTCATTTCACTTGCAAGTAGAAGGAAACATGGAAAGAAGAGGAGGGAGAAGGAAGGAAAGGAATAACACTTATTTCAGAATAAATAAATCTGAAATTTAAAAGAATGAAAAGTAAAATAAATGTTTCTCGTAAGTTAGGTAAAAAGGAGTTCAAAGTGATACTTAAAAGGCTTTGGTGCCTTTGAGTTTTTAATATAGAAGTAAGGGGATATTGCATAAGACACTTTGTTCTTAAATTTCTAGTCTTAGCTGAGTTTGAGATATTAAGAGTTATCAAGAACTCTTATTTGTTTCTGAGAAGGACTGCCGGGTCTATCTTAAGTGAGTTTGCACACAGCCCCTTATCGTTGAACAAACAAGTGATCGGATGATTATATTGCCATCAATGATGTTTTCCTGAGAACTTAACTAAAGAGGAAGCATTGGGTAGTCCCCCAACCTTTTCACTGAAGCATAGTCCTTTATTCAATAATTGGGCATATCTGCCTGGAAATTGCTCTTTATTTTTCTGATTATTGACTAGGACACTCTGCTAAGAAAGCAAGAGCAGCATCCATGGGTGACTGGTTGGACAGGATGCAACTGTCCCACAGAGAGCTTCGTTCCCTGGTCTCCTCCGTTATCTCTCTGGACAAATCTATGCAGCCTTTAACTGCTGGCTTATCTGTGCAATAATTAACAGTTTGCGTTTGGAGCAGGGTATTGTTTTTTAAAAAAAAGAAAAGAGTATGTCATAGGTTAGATATTTTAAACATACACCTCAATTTGACCATGGAATTGATTTATAAAATGGAAATTGCTTGGCAACTGTCTTTTAATTGTCAGCCTGGACCTTAACCCTTCTGGAGAGCATTCAAATTGATTGTTCTCTACGGTGAATACGTGAAGTTGGTTCGATTGATACCAGAGTCGTTCTTACTGTTTTATCGTGAACCGCGATCTGTGTAGGCGGACAGCTTATTATCATCTTTCTGTGAAAGATCAATTGCAGTCAAAGAGATTTTTTTTTCCTTTGTAATTTCCTCCAAAATAAACATGAGATCCTGGATGAGAGATGCTAGACAGGGAAGGCTCCAAGGGCAGTGTACCCTGTACATGAGGCGGGTGCTGCCTCCAGGAAACTCAGATTAGAAAAGTCTCTTTAATAATGAAGTCAAATAAACCCTCCACGAGGTAATTCACTCGGCCTTCATCAGTTATCCTTACATCTCATGACATGTTATGAGATGACTGAGTGGATGAATCAACAAAGATGTTTTCTGAAATCAAATGAGAATCCAACTTTATGAGACAGTACCACTGTCAGTTAAATGCTTATGAAAAGAAACTAGTCTGAAGTTGAAAAATAATTTAGCAAGGGGGAATAAGCCATAGTTCTCATATTGAACCCTGCTTTATGGTGCGATAACATTGTAGAATTTTTTTTTATTCTAAATGTGCACTTCCCTAATAAATAGTAAAGGCTGTGCAGTGATGTTTCTTGGTATATACGAATGTCATACTTGATTTGGTGTGATCTCATATTAAAATAAGCTCGTGTTTTAAAATATAGAGAATTTTCAACTTTGAACTTATATATAGTTCCTAGATATATAGTTGGGGATGCGTAGGGGCTGAAGAGAGTGTTAATTGATCAAATTTAGAGAGCATAGTATTTTGGGTCTTAGAAAAACAATCTAGGAATAAGTGATTCCTGTATGCTATCTGAAACTACGGTATAAAACTGATCTCAACTTTATAGAATTAGTTATATCTATTTATTTTATTTTATGTTTATGAGTGGTTTTGCCTACATGTAAGTATGTATCACATGCAGGCCTAGTACTCTTGAAAGTTTGAAGAAAGTGTCAGACTCTCTGAAACCAGAGTTATAAATAGTTCTAAGCCGCAGTGTGGGTGCTGTGAACAGAATCTCAGTTACCTGCAAGACAACAATGCTCTTAACTGATATCCTACCTCTCCAACCCTGATCTCGACCTATCAGTATGGCCCTGCTTTTATAAGTTCCAAAATCAAATAGATCAGGCACAACAAGCGTTTAAGAGTTCTCTTCTGCCCATTCGAATCAACCACCCTATTGGTTTCAAAGACCACGCTTTTCAATTGGAAAGCAAAACTGACCATACTGAAAACTCAGAACTTAGAACTCCCAGCTGGGTTGGGTTGCTCGGAGCCTGGCTGCTGTGTGAGTTGTGAGAACCAATGTGAAGGGACATCACGGGGTCGGGGGTTGGAGGGACAGATATCAAGCCAGTACTGAGCTTTCAGCAATTCCACCGCTGTGGCTGCAAGGCTACCCACCCAACTCTAAAAGCAGCCCTGCTGTGCTGCACCTTAAGAGTAGCTTGAGTTGCTGGAGTTCGCTTCAACAGAATCCCTACCAGTTGCCATCGAGCAGGCTTGCAGCACAAATCTACATCTGCATCGATTGGCTATCCATCCAGGGACCTTTCACCTGCCCTCTGTTTGTGTGGCTTCATATCTTTATGACACGGAATGGACAGCGCGGCGCCGCGGCGCTGTTATCCATTAACCATTCCTGTTTTACTAATCATCACTGACTCCATCTTTCTCTGTCCTATCTGTTATTGTCTTCTGAAAAGAGATGTGAGGTTTTCTTTGCCTGCTCTGGTTTACATGACATGATTTGTGTATCTGCCTACAAGAGTTTCTCAAATGAACCTTGTGTATTATCTAACCCCCACCCCCCAAACCTTTCCTCCTCAGAAGAAAGAAGAAAAGGTTATACATCTGTAAAATGACAGCACTTATGAAAAATTAGAGTTTGGTCCACATGGCTCTCATCAGACACAAGCTCATCTCCTGTGCCACAGACACTGCTCATTTCCTTGACATCAGACTGCAGTTAAAAACAGGAAGCACCTAATAAATTGCCTGCTCTCTCAAATTAACAAAGCATAAAGAACCTTCTAGGTAATCAATGAGTATTTCTTACTCTAAAAAAATAAAAAATGCAAGTGTCAAGCAGCAGTAACTTCAACATGTGATCACACTTCTCCTGTTAAAATGACTTTAAGATGTCAGCCCAAGTTGAGTTTGAAAATGAAAAAGCCTGCTCGAGAGAAGGGGTGGGGAAAAAAAAACAGGGCTTTCTTCCTAATTTTCTGTCATGGAGACATCAAGCATTTCAAAGACATGATGAAATTTTATCCTGGAGTCACTACACTGAGATTAGACACACATGTTTTCAAGAAACTATATGTAATACATAACAATTATATAAGTGTGAGGATACCGAAAGTGACACTGCGAGAAATCAATCAGCCCTATTTTCAAATGTGTGGGGGTGGGGACTCTGAGTCTTACAAAAAAGTTTTTTTTCCCCCATTAATATATCTAATTGTTAAGAGCTATTGCTTTTGTGTGTTTTAGTCTAGAGTAGATGCCAAGAGTAGGAAACGATGAATCAAAAGGACACTTTCATAAGCTCTATTTTGGATTTAAAAAACAACCAAGTAAATTTGTTGGCGTGGGGGGAGGGGTATGTTATGCAATCGCGCCCCTCCCCTGCCTAGCTCAATGTAAGAAAGATAAAATCCTTTCACCAAGAAAAAAAAATAGCTATTCTAAAAAGGGTTTTCTCCTTCTCTTCAAGTCTTTGAAAATCTGAATTAGGCTGATGTTTGCATGTTTAGGTTTCATCCTTACCCTTAAAACAAACTCCCAGGAAATGGAACTGTTGGAAATAAAACTTAAGTTCCTGAGTCAAAAACATTCATTAGGAAAACCACATTTCTTCAGGGCAGAATTAGACTACTCAGCTTCCAACGGAGAGACAAAAGATCTCATCTCCTCTCAGGCACTTCCTTACTCAAGTCTATGCTGCCAAGAGTGTTCTTGTCTTGTGTGTGAGTGACCCCTTCAGGTGCTAGTTTGAAAAGACTGTTTTATATACCAAGAAGGAAAAGCCTTCTTGAGTGCTAGGATTTTATGAAAAAGCTACTCAACAAAATGTTTGAAATTAACTCAAAAATTGCAGGATAATAATTCTATTTTTATGGCATTGAAGTTGTTTTAATGACATGATAAATTGTTTTAATCAATGCATTCCACAGTGTATTCATATACAGCCACCAGGAAAGTTTTTGAATGCTACATGCAAGAAGCTATGCTATCAATAAGGGAAGCACAAGAATCAGGGCACTCTGTAAGATTCTACTTCAAGTAACCTCTACGCTGACCCCAAAGGTACAGAGGAATTCATTGAATCCTATTATCTGGGTCATTCTCAGAAGACATTCATACCACAATAATAAGAGGCATAATAATGCAATACTATGGTTCTTTCAGTGTTTACTAATCACAAACTACACAATTAATAAACTATACTTGTCCACCAAACATAATTTCATAATCTTCAGAGTCTCAGATAAAATACCACCTAAACACAGTACAGACAAATCAGTATGATTGAAATAAGTCTGACTCTGTAAAACGTGAGGTGTAGTCAACAGTCATGTCTTTAAATTATGCTCGACTTGAAAAAGAAAACAAAAAGTAAGAGAAGGTGCTTCTCTTTTGCCTAATTCATAGGGGTAGAATCTGTGGCAACACCACGTAATAGAGATTTCTGAGTTGATGGATCTCTCCCACAGACATGACCTACTTACAGTAGTGGTCACCAGCCCCAGGGATCCACAGAGCACGTAAAGCATGATTAGTGAACTAACAGAATTTCACAGTTCATTTAAATGTAGTCATTCATTATACGATACCTGTTTTCAAAATCACACTGGAAAATGGCCAGTATCTAGAGCAGCAAAGGAAATTATGGCATTCACAGCCTGGTAGTACCTGTAAAGAATGACAGAGTTTAAAGGATTGCAGGAGGAAACTTCCGTAATTTTTCTTAATATTAGTATTTCAGTATTTTCTCTCATCTACCAATACCATTGCAGGATTTTTTTTCATATGAATTGTATGTATAAAAAGATGTCTATAAAAATTAAAATGCTACATTCAAAATTGAGTAATCTCTTGTACATTTAGGCAACACTGTAGCTTTAGGAGAGTGGGGGTAAAGAATATGTAATGACATGAAATATGCCTGTAATCGGTAGTTAGATGAAAATGCAAATTCATCAACATACTATATGCCTCAGAACTATTAACTGAAATATTTCAGTTAATATGATATATTTCAGTTTGTGCATAATTTCAGTAAAGTATATCACAAGTAACATTATAGAAATTTAGACAATAAAACAAATAAATTCTAGTAATTCTAAATTGCCACCATTTATGAAATTTTATTAAAATTTGAACATAGAAACTACACTGTAACACTATGTGTTCATTTGTTCCCATTAAAACTATACCATACATGTCTTCCCATTATTTCAATGTTCCACTGTACTTGTGACAATAACATACTTAGTCTTGAATTCATGGATACCTAGTTTCTTTTCTAATTCTCCCCTATTTATTTATATACACTCTGAGATGAATATTCCTTTAGTTCAGTCTCTGAAATGTTATTAATGACTTAATAACTCCAAGATAAATCTTTACAAGTTATAAAAGCTTACTGATAGCAATAACTAAACTCTTTTTAAAGCAAGGCTAAAACCAGTGAATCAATATTAGTCATCACTCCTACTAATACAAATAGTATGTTGCCCATATGAGTAAATATTATTAAAATGTTCTAGATATTGCTCTCAGGGCATTAATTCAGCCAACTCAATTATTCTCCTCCATTAATCTTAAGGAAGAACTCAAGACAGTGTTTGCAGTGGAGATGATTTACTTTCTGGTAATGAAGTCCCTCCTCTTCCTCCTCCTCCTCCTCCTCTTCTTCCTCTTCTTCTTCCTCCTTCTCCTCCTCCTCTTACTCCTCCTCCTCCACGTTCTCCTCTTTCGCCTCTCATCCTCTTCCTCCTCCTCTCTTCTTTCTCCTCCTCCTCTTTTTCCTCCTTCTAGTCCTCCTCCTTGTTTCATGGATTTTTCAAGAAAACTATTCATTTTTGGTAAAACTCAGGGGCAAAGCAGCTGAACTCATAGCATCACTGTAGTAGATTTCTAGATATAAAATGGAAGTCACTCATCACAGGGCAAAACAGCAAGTGTCATAATAAATCTTAGGATCCAGCATATACCCAGATATGGAAGGTAATGAAAGGGGAAGAAGGACCTTAAAGATCGGGAGTTTCCCGGATGCAGAGGAAGGATTAGAATTCCTTATAAACTGTGTTAAGCTCTGCTCTTCAGACAGCTCCATGATCATGCAGTCCCGTGACATGCAGACTCATGGTGATGTAGCCCCATGATGATGTACCCCTGTGATGATGCAGCCTTATGATAATACAGATTTGTGATGATGCAGATTTGTGATGGTGCAGAACAGAGATAATGCAGGAATAGTCCTGATGGCCCCATTTGGCTAACAAATTCCACCCTCTGTAGTGAGGGCAAAACTAGTACATGACCACTGCCCTGGTTATGCACACTTTACGGAATATGTGATCAACGTAAGGTAACTTAATCAAGTAGTGTACACACTACTTCATTCTATAGATTGAATCACATTTTAATTCATCCCTGTTGTGAGTCATAAGAAATTGCTATGTAGATATAGCCCTTTCTAATAAGTACCTAAAATGGGCACATATTATTTTTCAGATCAAAACTATATTTAAAAACAGAAGCATAGAAATCCCACAGAATGAAGACATTATCACCCTAACGAAGTACTCCTTAGGAAAAATGAATTCTGTCTGAATCCATCACTCATTCTATCACATGCTCTGAACTTGCTTTACCACCTCAGGTCATGCTTTCCACCTAGTCTGCATCGGGCAGTTCTTTAACTGAAGCGGATTTCATTATAAGGCCAATGTGGCAATACCAAACCCACTAAATTACTGAGGCCAAATGACTTCAGGTTGCTTTAGACTCATGAATGCAAGTGCAGGAAGACAGGATACAAGCAAGCATGCATACACGTATACATACACAAACAAACACACACACACACACACACATCACACAAACACACACATACACTCTCATATACATAAAAGCACATGCATGGAGCATAAAACAGTAAACTACTGTTAATAATTTAATACTCAGGGCAAAGCAACAAAATACACCATGCTCCCGTGGTTTTCCTGTCTAAACATGTCTTTTCACTATTTTCATTATAGTTTGTAGTAAATCAAAGAGCTCCACGTGTCTGTCTCTAGGCACACAGTAGCAAAGGAGGAATACAAGATGAGTTCTAGCAAGGATTTTCTTTTAGATTTTTATTTTATGCATTTGTATCACAAATGTCACATTTGCTGCCACCCCCCCTAGTGTGTGTGTGTGTGTGTGTGTGTGTGTGTGTGTGTGTGTAAGTCAGAGGACAATAAATAAGAGTTAACACTCTCCTTCAGGTATCTGGGGGAATCAAACATAAATCGTCAGGTTTGTACAGTAAGTACCATCTTTCCCCACTGATCCCTCTGGCCAGCCCTGGCAGAGATCCAGAGGAATCTTACTCATATTAACCAATGGCCATGACTTGCTACAAGCATAATAATTTTTTGCCTTGTGTAGTATTTTGTAGTATTTTGAATGGAAAATCTCACTCATGAGCTCCCATGTTTGAACACCTGACCTTCAGCTGATGCCACCATTTCAGAAAATTGTGGCAACTTTAGGAGATGGAGACTTTGTGGGAGGAAGTGAGTCTTGAAGATAGGTCCTGACAATTGATAGTCTACCCTCACTTCTTGGCCCTTCTCAGCTTCCTTTTCCATCCAGATGTGATTAAAAAAAAAAAAAAGTCTCAGCTTTCTCTGCCATGCAGACTCCTCCATGACTGACTGTACTCTCTCAAACTGTAAGCCAAGACATTCCCTCCCTGTAATCCTTTGTCAGGTATTTTCCTACAGCAAAAAAAAAAAAGAAAAACAATGAATTTCTTAGTACATGTCATGCATGTATACATTGTACTTCGTTAATAAATATTAAGAGTACAAAACAGTGGGTTTCAAGGTGGCAGTTTCACCCTAAGCAAGCCAGCCTCCATTACAACCCTTCTAGAAACTTTCCTGGAAACACAGTCTTATTCCCAACAGAAACATAACTTTCATGCCCTCCCAACTCAAGGAATGCCCTCACTCCTGCCTCTCATTCTCCACAGGGCCCAAGCTTCTGGAGAAGTTAAACCACTGGCTATTTACATGCCATTTCTACATTTTGTTCTCTTTAACTAGCTTCCTGTGAGGTCACTGGAGCAATAAGCTTGTGGACAAGTTTGAATCTCAGAGGAAGCTGTTGGAAAAAACACACACACACACACACACACACACACACACACACACACACACTGAATTAATATTTAACCATCTTGCCCACAAATAATGTGCAAATATTTTTGTGTTGTTTCTATCACTCCACACTTTTTGTTTGTATTTGTTCCACTTACACCCCCTGCTCTCTGTCTCATACATTTTTTTACCCATCTCCTGTCTTTCTAGACTTAATATCCCTTACTGAAAATAGTGGTGCCTTAAAAAGTCTATACTTAGAATATACAGTGGTCGACATTAACCTAGGAAGAAAACATCTTGAACCTACATTCGATCTTTTGGTGTGTGTGTGTGTACAATATGTGTGTATGCATGTAGACATTGTATGTGTATACAATATGTGTGTAGGTATGAAGACATGCATTGCCACAGTATGGGTGTGCAGCTCCATTAAGTGCTGTTTTTCACCTTCCACCCTGTTTGAGACAGAATCTCTGTTGTTTTTCCTCTGCAGATGCCAAGCTACCTGACTTGCAGACTTCTGGGAATTCCCATATTTCCTTCTCAATACCCCATACATGGTGTGCTGGGGTTATAGATACTCACTTGGTGGCTCACAACCACCTCTAATTCCTTTACTAGGGTTTCTAGAGCCCTCTTCTGGCTTCTCGGGGTTCTGCACACATGTGGTGCACTCAAGGAGTCTCACACCCACACACACAAATAAAAAATAAACATGTTAATAATCACAAGTTAATTAATGCTGTTTTCAGGCCTTCTTCAGACACAAGCACCCTGATATTTCAAGTCTCCAAGGCCTTAGCGGTTTAACTCCCCCCCACACTTTAGAGTGTTTTGAAGCAAAGCTACACTTGGAAGATATTTCAGGAACTCTCAATGTTGTAAATTAATTTGCTCATTTCAGAGTTTGACAAAGCATCTCTCAGAGTCTGCCCTGGTTTTTGCTGAAGGAAGGGAAGAATGGGGGGAAAATAACAGCAGCAGGTCAGAGACCTGGCACAAAGCGTCCCCTGAGTTTCAGTAAGTGGCCTTGTCACATGAAACTTATGTTGGCTGTTAAGTGGTCGAGCCAGCTGCAGGCCATGTGCCACACAGGCTGGGCCTCTTATTTCTCCTGTCCAGTTATTGTACCTATAAATCCAGCAGGCCACCTGTGCAATGTGCTCATCAGAAGAGCCCCTGAGGAGGCATTAACATAGCAAGGCTCATAAAGCACAAATCCTTAAATGTAAAAACTGACACTTTCATCCTCTCCAGGCTACATCTATATAGATTTCTTTTTAATGAAAAAGAAAAGGCCTATTTTTTTTCAACTTCCAGCAAAATGCCTGTGTATGGGGTCACATAGCTAATAATCCTATTTTCAAAATTTCTATTATTGTGAAGCTGCCTGATTTTATTTTCCTGTGAAAGTATATGTTGTTCCATGATTAGAACACTTACCCTTCTTGATAGCATTTTAGTCATGGAAATGACTCAGGATGGACACTTGAAGAGCATTAGCTTCTAGCATCAAACAACGACAATGGGATACCTTTCAGAGACACAGAATACACCATTATCTTTACAATTACATCTCCTGAAAATCTGCTATTTACTGGGGAAAATAGAAGAGAATGAGTCTTTTCTCTTACATTTCCACTCACAAGAGTGTCAACTAAATATTTTACCATTCTTTGTAGTATTCTAGATGTTATCTAGTGGATATTCCAACTCAAGGATTGAAAGTCTTTATTGACATCTGTTTCTTCTATGGTACTGTAAACTTCTAACAGCCGTTCTCAGTGGGCCTTAGAGAGAAGTCGAGAAGATTGACTAGGGACTCTTTAGCATGCATGCATTTTCTGTCCTAACATTTCCTACCCTAGTCCAAAAACCAGCAGTGGCATAGAGAGCAGAGAACACAGAGGTCATAGACATCCTTATACTGTGTATGTGTGCACCGTGGGAACTATGAAACTCTGAATAGCAAATTAGAACCAAGTAAAACAAACACATTCCATTTAAATAAGCCAGCCACAACAATGCAAGCCTTTCAACAAAAACCATCTTGAAGATAAACTAAATGATAGGGCACAAGAAAATGGGATGGTCTTTGGAGAAACAGAAATGATATTAATGATATTAATACTAGAAAAATACTAGAAAAAATACTAGCAGAGCAAGAGATGTGGAGAAGCAAAGAAGAAGCAGGGTAGCTGTATTGGGCATGGAGGCCATGGAAGTCAGATGCCCTGGAGCCAGAGATACAGGGGTTGTGAGTTACTCAGCCTGATGCCGAGAATCAAAATCACATCCTCTGCAAGAATATGTGTTTGAAACTGCTGAACCATGTCTCTCACCTGCAGACTACTTTAAAATTTTATTGTACGTGTAAGTAGAATGCCCATGACCAGAGGACAACCCGTGGGAGTCAGTTTTCTCTTTCTACCATATAGGTTCGAGGGATCAAACTTAGGTCCTCAGGCATGTTGGCGAGTTCCTTTACTCCATGGGCCATCTCACAGGCCAGCATGTACTTTGAAATACATCTTCAAAGCTGAAGCAGGACCTTACTGATAAAATATAGGAAATCATCAAATCCTGACAACCACAGAAGAGGAAGCAGTTAATACAGGTGTGTGATACTGCCAGATGATCAGGGTCAGGTTTCTTACTAAGTCCTGGGGGAAAGAACTGGCTCAAGTATTTATTAATCTAATTAATTTTCAGAGTCTGTAGAAAAGAGTCATATCCTCAGTAAGTCCTTTGTCCTTGTGCCTGGGAGTTAATCTCTAGGAAAGTGACCTTGTTTCATGTGAACTTTGAGCCACATCAAACATTCTATCAGTGGTACTTAGGATGGGGCTGTGGGCCCACATGGTCTCGGCTCTACCTCCCAAGGAGGGGAGACTGGAACATCTGGTTGACCTTACAGAGAGCTGGAAGTGAAAGGTCAGAGACTTACCAGTCACCTGGATGAAAAATACTAACTCAAGTCTAGGGGGACTCTTGACTCCCATCCCTAGTCCCAAGGCTTACATGAAAATGATTGCTGGGTAATAAGCATGTTACTTAGTTTTCACAATTACTAACTATCCAGAGAAGATGCTGCTGAGCATAACTTTATGATTGTGACAATACTGTACACTGTCTTTCTAACTGCAGTCTCACACACACAGACACACACATGTGAGGAGAGAGGGAGAGAGAGAGAAAGAGAGAAAGAGAGACAGAGACAAAGACAGAGAGAGACAGAGATAAGAGAGACAGACAGACAAAGACAGAGAGACAGTGACAGAGATGGAGCAATGTGGGGATTCCTCTGTGCCAGAGAGTGCTCTGGAAACAGAACACACAGTAACTCTCAACCCTTGCATATAAATCCATATCATGATGGAGGTTCACTCAGTGATACATTTTTATTTTAGATTAAAAAGAAGAAGAAAGACTTCTGGTCCACTACATTCCTTAACTGGTTGGTTTCTGTAATTTGAGCTTTTCAAAGACTTCTATGTTTCAGTAGGTTGCCTTAATCCACTTTGGCTCAGATTCGTATTAAGGACTTTTAGTGCTGATTTTCTAGAAAACATTATGGTATCAGTAGTCTTCTTGAAAACATTATTTCTAAGCCAAGATGCAAAGACCTGTAGAAACTTACGGCCCAAGGAGCTGGTTCAATCCATAAAGTGCTTGTTGGACAAGCTTCAGGACCCAGGTTCAGAATCCCGGCATCCCATGTAAAAGCCAGCCACAGCAGTATGTGCTTGTAACCTTGGGACTTGGGAGGTGAAAATCACAGGATCCCTGAAGCTCACTGGTCAATTAATATAGTCATTTTGTGAGCTCCAGGTTCAGTGAAACACTTTCATCAAAGAAAATGGGGAATGATTTCCAAACCCTGGCTTCACCACAGGTGTATACACACGCAAATAGCAGACACACACATAAACACACACAAATTCTAAACAGTTGCACGTAACCAGACCAGTACTTTGTTACACAGGCTAATTAAGATACTGTTGAGCTTGTTTACAGGGACCAAAAGATGTTCAAGGGAAGTGATTTCTTCTTACATTGTCTAGTTTGTAATTTTGATAAAATTTAGATTAGGTCTAGTTTTCATGTTTTGCATATGTGTTCTTTCATCTCTCAATAATCATTGAAATATGTGGTAATAGCATAAAATACACATGAATGACAATTCAACAGAATAGAATTAAAAAAAATAAATCTGTGCATTTTCAGTAAACTTAGCCTTGACAAGTCACCAAGAATGCATATGCAGAAAGAAGTGACAATGCTCCCAGTAACTGATGCTGAAAAAGTCACTTAGGACAGAGTCTGAGGAATAACTTAGACCCTGATAACATTATAACAATCTGCTTATGATGGGTGAAAGACTTAAATGTAAACGCACAAGACCTGAAACTTTAAAGCCAGGACAGAAACAGGGTAACTTTCTTGGCACTGACTGAGATGATGCCATTTTCCATGACACTCAAAGCAAAAGTAAAGAAATAGGATTTTAAAAAATAATAATGTAAAATAGTTTTCATATGGGATGGGAAACAATCCAGAGGAAAGAGACAACCTGTCGGATGGGGAAGACATTTGCAAGCCACATATTTGATAAATAGCTAATAATCAAAATATACAAATAATCTATAAACCTCAATAACAATAAAGGACAGTGAAGAAACAGAAGACTTGATATGACATTCTGTTTTTGGTTTTGGGTTTGGTTTGTTTTTAAAAACATTATTTCCCTATGCAGTCCTTGATGGCCTGGAACTCAAGAGACTGGCCTCAAACTCATAGCGACCTGCCTACCTCTCCCTTCCAAGCTCTGGGATAAAAGAGGTATGCCACCACATCCAGCCTCTACCAGGACTTCCTTATGAGGAGGCCAGCAATAGCTGAAAGACATGTAAGAACGCTCAGCATCAAGAAGCATCAGAGAAATACAAATCAAAATCACAGTGAGATATCACCTCATATTGGCGAACATGGCTGGTGCCAAAAACCTAAACTGTGGAAAATGCTGGCCGACTTTGTGAAAAGAAAACCATTATATGTAGATTAGGGGAATGTAAATTGGCAATGGTATTAGAAGAAACATCATGAGAGTTAAAAAAATAAAATAAATAATAGATAAATAAATGAACAAATATAAAATTACCAAGAGACCCATCAATAGATCTTTGGTAATTTATATCTAAAGAAAATATTTAAAAATATAAAGATTTCTTTGTATCCAAAAAAAATAAAATCAACTTCTGAACAAGACATCTATCTTACTATGTTGCTTGCTGCCTTAGTTCATAGTCAAGATATAGACACATTTTAACTTGTTGCAATTATAGAACAAAACCAAAAACTAAAAGAGAGAAATTAGTATAGCTCACAGTTTGAGAGATTTCAGCTCATAGTCCCTAACCCCATTCATCTGGACCATGAGGAGGTAGAACATTATGAAGCTGTGAGAAGGTGGCTAAAGATGAGGTGGCTATTTTATGGTAGACAGGAGAAAGTGAAACGGAAGAAATCACATACCACCAAGGATCTGGCCCCAGCAAGCTTCTCCTTGCAGCAAGGTCCCAGCTCCTGGTAGTTTTAGAAACTCTCCAGAAGAATCAGCAGCTGGAGGTCAAACAGTCAGCACACGAGTTAGAAAGGATATTCCCTATTTAAAACTCCAACAAGAAACAATCTGTGTCTATGAACAGGTAAATAAACAAAACCTGAGAGAAAGAGAGAAACAAAAAGGCAGAGACAGAGAGACAAACAGAGAGACAGGGTGCTAGATAACGGCCTCATGCTCACACAAGTGCTTACTGACTGAGCCAATTATCTACCCACTCAACTCTTTCTTAAATTCCCAGATGCTCCTTTTATAGCAAAACCCAACCATCTGCTTGGGGAACTTGCTTTTTATTTGTGCATTTTGGTTTTAATCCTCTTAGCAGTTGACTTGTTTCTTTAATAAGCTTTTGTGTATAGATAATTTGAACTCAGTGTATAATGTAAAGATTTGATAAATAGTAGGACAACTCTACCTGAAAAAGATGGGAAGATGACAAGCTTTGGGGTAGAGAATGTTGATCCCATTCAGTCATCTAGCTCCCTAGTGTTAACTATACAAATAAAAAATTATAGTACTCAAAATGCTTTTTTGGAAAATTCAAAAATTTAGTTTAAAGCTCTCAAGTATACATGTATTTCTGTATAATACACCACATTTGTTTTCAAAAAAGGAAAGTAGGTGGTTTTAGAAATATACAATTAATATTTATGGCATTTTTTAAAATGTGGTGGTTTAAATGATAATAGCTTCCATAGGCTTAAGGATTTGAATGTTTGATTACCAGAAAATTGCACTCTTTGAAAGGATTAGGTGGAATGGCCTTGCTGGAGGAAGTGTATCACCAGAGGTGGGCTATGAGGATTTCAGAAGGTCAAGCCAGGCCCAGTAGCTCTCTCTTCTTGCTGCCTGCAGATCCAGGTGTAGAAGTCTCAGCTACTTCTCCAGCACCATGTGTACCTGTGTGGTCCCTTGCTTCCTGTCATGATGATAGTGGTCTAAATCTCTGAAGCCATAAGCAAGCCTCAGTTTTTTTTATGAGTTGCTGTGACCATGGTGTCTTCTCTTAGCAATAGAACACTAAGACCCATAGTTACCGTCTATCGTGTCCTAGTTTGCTTCCTATTTCTGTTATAAATCTTATAACTAAAGTAATGTAAAAAGAAAAGGATTGACTTGCCTTACACTTTCACCCCAGGTTCCATCACTAAGGGAAGTCAGGACAGGAAATGAAACAGAGAGTATACAGGAGTGCTGCTTACTGGTTGTTCACCATGTCTAGTTCAGTTCACTTCCTTATACAATACAGGACCGCCTGCCTAGGAGTGGCATTGTCCAGAGTAGACTAATCCATCAGTCATTAACGAAGAAAGTGCTCAAGACTTATCTATGCATATGCCAATCTGAAAGAAGCATTTTCTCATTTGAGGGTTTCTCTTTTCAGATCACCCAAGCTTGTGTCAAGTTGACAAAAAGTAGCAAGCATAATGGGTAACGCAGCAGCCGCCATTTTATTCATGTGTCCCTCAGAGTACCATGTTTGCCTTGCTGAATGGATTCAGGGAAGGGCAGCTCTAACACAACATCCATGTTTTGACTTTGTCTTTTGTGCCTTTATGATGGCACCGACAGAGTTAAGTCTGTGTCCAAGGTCAATTCCTTTGCCTTCCTCATTTTTACCACAAATAGTTATTTTCTAAATTGAAAAGAAAATCTGAAGAGACTTTAAAACAAGCCAATGCTTGTGTTTTCACTCACCAAGATTGGGTGCTGTGTGTTTATATTTCTGCTATGAATCTATTTGTCAAATTCAAGCAACCAGGTCACGTTATACTCAAAAACACACTCCAGAGTTTACTTTCATATTAATCATCTGCATTATCAGAAAACTTTCATGGTGGCATTTCTATATAGGAAAAATAAAACAGATAGTATGGAGACCAAAAGAGCATTTTCTAAAACCAGCCAGAGTGCCTGAAGCATCATGTGTACCTTGATTACAATATGGATTATCTCCCTAAAATAAGCGTGTCTTAAAATTCATTAAGGCCTCATTCAGCAAGCTCTTCAATAGCACCCTCAAAGGCTTTCTAAGGACTGGCAAGATGGTTTAGCAAGTTAAAGCACTTGCTGTATAAGCCTGGCCGCCTGAGTTCGATCACTAGAACCTACATAAAAGTGAAAGAAGAGAACCAACTCCACAAAGCTGTCCTCTCACATGCATACGTGCTCTGTTTCATATGCTCCAATTAAAATAATAATAATAAATAATATATAATAACACCTAACATATTATATATAATAAATGTATAATATATAATAAATATATCACAATATATATTTGTTATTATTATTATTTTCACAGTTTTCCAGTTAGAATTATAGAGCATTCATTTACTTTTGTTAGATGTTTACCACTGATATTCACCACTGACAGAGTGCAGGACAGTCAACGACTCAGAGCCAGTTCTTCCAATGATAAAAAGGGAGTAACTAGGAGCTAGGGAGGATTCCTTGCTCATTTCCAAAACCCACACAGTACTCTCTTCTAGATGACATGATTAAAGATTTGCCAGAGATGGGTGAATAGGAGCATGTAGTGTTTAATAATTATTGAGTCTTTAAATTATTGGCAGAAAGCAAATTAAGTCCCCAAATTTAATGAGCATGAATAACTTTATTTTATATGATTAATTTGTATATTATTGTGTTTTATAATATTTATCAGTTATATATAAAGTATTATATGTATATCTTTTGAGACATATATGTTGAGACAGATTCTCCCTCCATAGAGCAGGCTGACTTCATATACACATAATTCCTCTGCCTGAGCTTCCTGAATTCTGGGATTTTGGATGTATATCACCATCTTTGGCAAAACATTTAATTTTTATAGCAAATACCTAAGTTTTTGTTTTGTTTTGTTTGTTTTGTTGGTTTATTTTGTAGCATTTGGGGACAGAGCTTAGAGCCTTCTTCATGTTAGTCAATACAGATGCATAAGTAATTTAGAATTCCATAAAACGGGTGGTTTATGATTCCAGCTGTATATGTTATTAACATTCCACTGCACTTATCACTAACAGGGGTCAAATAAACAACTTTTAACCCTGACAAAGTTTCAAATAAACTATTTGGCAATGAAAAGCAGTGTAATGTGATGTGTCAAGAAAAATACTTCTCGTGAAATAGATAAATTTGCTCAGGATGCTGAGGGAAAGCTTGAAGCCAGAAAGATCACACACTTTATATAATGAAGAATGAGGCCCTGTGCTTCCCAACCCTGTAAGCAAGAAAACACAAGTATTCTTTATATTTTCATCCACTTTCTCAGATTCAAAAAAAGAAAAAGAAAAAACAACTAATCTCAATCTTTTTCAATAATGGTCACTGTAAATATTCCCATTATAATTTAAGAACAAAAGTATCAAAAGTCTGGAGAGATGACTCAGTGTTCACACACTGCTCTTGCAGAGAACCTGGATTCACTCCTAATGCATATAGAATGGCTCCCAACAGCCTGTATCTCCAGTTCTGAAGCATCTGATACTTGCTCTTGGCCTCCATAGATATCTGCATGTACAAGGTACATATACAGGCAAGCAAACACCCAAGACCTATACACATACCACACACACACACACACATACTATATACATGCAATCACAATCACACATGCAGAAGCATAGACAAACAGACACCCCAGACCCATGCACATACACCACACACACACAAACACACACACACACACACACACACACGTGGGGAGGGAGGGAAGTAGAGAAAGGGAGAGAGAAATAAAAAACAAAGAATGTTTTAAAAGAATTTTTAAGTGTAGGCATAGTGCTGAGGAAAGGTATGTGCTGATCAGACACAACACAACGCTCTAATCTTAGAGTTTGCCTTACATGTGTGCAGCAATGATATGCCATTTTGAGCCACATGCTAAGAAACAGGGAAGATAATCAAAACCATCTTCATACTCTAAGGTGCATAAACAGTTCAGAGCTCTGTTTTCCCTTCCCAAATACTAAATAATTTTCAACAGGTAATCATCAGGCTTTATCTGATTCATTTTCAAAGGATGGAAACAACCTAATTCTACAGGCTTTCCAAGAACCGTGAGAAACAGTCAGAAGCCAGCCTTTATATGACGTTTTCTACATCAGTCTCACAGACTCTTAGGGCTCTTGAATAGTTGATCTTTCACATAGTTTCATTAGCCTTCATGCTGAAGGATGTTCCATTAGCACTGAAGGGGAAAAAATAGACTTATACAACATGTAAAATACATGAGTATATTCAATGACCCACACATAAAATTGTGCATACGAAATAAGTTTCCAAAAGACAGAAGGCTGTCTGAATTTACTATCTTAATGAGCTAACAAATAATTATTGGTGATCTAGTACCGTGCACAAAATAATACATGAATATGTGAAATGCGTTGCCAAACTCAGTGACCCTCATTACTAAAAGAACTGGATACATAAGCAAATAGCAACTCATCATTTAAAACGCTACCTCCACCGGGCAGTGGCGGTGGTGGTGGTGGCTCACGCCTTTAATTCCAGCAGTTGGGAGGCAGAGGCAGGGGATTTCTGAGTTCGAAGCCAGCCTGGTCTACAGAGTGAGTTCCAGGACAGCCAGGACTACACAGAGAAACCCTGTCCAAGACTCTTCAATTTCAACAAACACAATACAAGAGGCAGATGGGTTGCATTCCTCTAAAACCTGCCTGTGTTGGGTTTTGCCTCTGTCTAGAAATTTCTTCCTAACCCATTAACTCGTGAAACCATGCTCGGCTACACTGCCTCCCTGAACACGCTGCTCCTCACACAAGGTGTTTTTCTTGGCTGAAGTTGAAGGAGTTTCAAAAGTGTCCCTACCAGAGAAACACCCACTTATCAATGAACAGAGTTAAGTCTCCTCTTCTAGACACATCAAGGCAAGCAGAGACATTGGTGTCTATAACAGGCTTGTATCAGTACACAAGACCTTACAGTAACATTCTCAAGGCAAGCTGCTCAGGCAGGATTTTAAGATGGTTGGAAATGCCTGCTCCCTGAACAACACGACTCTGCAATCTCTCAAGTGCAGGGTGTGTAAAGTTTTGAGGCTCTGCTGGAGAAAAAAAGGATCAATTTAGAATGGGGAAGATGTGTTTCTAACAGGGGACCCGAGTGAGGACAGTCGCTAGTTCCCATGTTGGATGTGTGCTTCAGTGCTGTTGGTTGTCTCTAAAATTAGCAAAATCCCAACTGCACAGAGGAAACTCATCTCAGTGCCAATGGTGCCAAATCTCCTGTGTTTGGACCTAGACTGAGCAGTGTTCTCTCCCCATCACATAAAATCTCTCTAGTTTCTGGAATAGTCCCTACTTCTTCTAGGTTGGACAACATTGCAATTTTTAATATGCTACGTGAATGACCCAGAGCTCTTGCAATCCCTGCACGGTTTTCAAATTCAAGGTTAAACTGGGGGAAGTATGTACTTTCTGCATCTCGGCCTCCATCAATTCCCAGGAGGGAAAGGGTGGGGGGTGGGGAGAAGGGGAGCAGCAGTGCCCCACACTTCTCTCCTGCCCATTGCTTCTGCCTTGCATGCTGTTTACCCAAGGAGGTGGAAAAGCAGATTGTTTGTGAATGCTTTGTCTCATGACATTTCTTTTACAAGGTATATAATGTTTGCATAATTTCTAAGCCACTAATTCATGGTTCGGTTTGAGCATTGTGGAATGTTTCTGAAGAGTTCTTCAGCCTGATGTGTTTAAGAGAAAAAAAAATAATAACCATCTCCAACACACAAACCTTGACTCTAAACATTGCCTGCCCTTCCTGACCCTGGAAGCTGCAGACATGCACGTGCACACCCAGCATGGGAATCCTCTCCTCTGGCCTCACCTGCTACTTCCATCATTCCCAGTCTTTAGCTCCCAGCAGGCAGTAAATCTGTCAATGGGGCCTAGCACCAACCAGCACCAGGTTTCTATCTAGCCTTTTAAGACACCCCCGTCCCAATGGCTTCCTCCATTTAGATGGACATAAACGCTACACTCCAAGAAAGCCTGATACCCAAATCTTTAGTTAAATTACTTTCCCACTGAAGCAATTTTATCAATCAAAACAGATAAGAACAAATTTCAAAGAATCATCTAAATGTATCCATCCCTGAAAAATCAAGGCCACTCAGTTTGTTTTGGTCTGCCTGGACAGAGTGCCTGGTGCCTGCCGAAGTGGAGATAAAGTGAGGGCTACACAGAAAGAGGTCACGTCAGTTGGGTTTGAAGCCAGCACTTCCAAGACCCCATCATCTACTTCCAGACTGTATTTATCCACTCTCAGCATGGAATGCTGGTTTCTGCTCCCCCATCTTTTATTCCTGCTCAGGGCCATTATAAATGATGTATGAAGGCAGAAAGAGGGCCACAGAGTGATCCGAGGGAGTGGGGAGCAACACTCCGATTCTCAGTCCTGACATTTGAGCTAATTTCATTGTGTATCAGAGGTATACCTTGTATTCTGAGTATTTAATTGTGCCTTTTCTTCATATACATACACATTGAGAATATGACTATGACTACAAGCTAAGGTAGAAATAAAACCTTGGACTGGATTTTGTTTTCAGCTGGGTCTAATACTTAATGAAGGTTTCTAAGCAGAAAAATGTGATACTTGATAAAACACATCATTGTTTCTCTACCAACTATGAAATATTCAAATTAAAAATACTTTCAATTACTTCCCAAGAGCCAATTTACTTTTGCTGTTATTGTGAAGTCATTAGCAACTATTGAATTTTTCCACTTATTAGCTGACAATTATCATTCTAAACCAAGTTCAAATGATGTGGTGAACAGACTTTTAAGATAGCTCTAAGATTTCTGAAATATACATAGGATCAAACAAATACATGGTTCATTGAAAATAAATGAGATTGGTAAGTCTGTAGCAAAGAAACAATAAACTAATAAACCTAGAAATAAAAGGAAAAAATGTTACTACAAATTTTAGTAAATTCTGAAGAAAGGTTGAAATCTTTGAAACTTATATTTTCACAAAAGGAGACACATTGGACCTCTTAAAATTAAACCAAAGGCATGTAAACAACTTTAACAGATTCATAGTAACCAAGATGGAAGTTGTAGTAAAAAGTCACTAACAAAGGAAAGCCAGGATCGTATGGCTTTGCTACATGATTCTATCATGCAGATAGGGAAGAAAAGCACTAGGCTTACTCCACAGAACCTGTGTCCTCCTAAAATCAGATAAGAGCACAGCTAAGAAAGAAAACTGTAGATCAATTTCTCTAACAATGGATTTTTTTTAAAAGTATCAATAACATTCTAGCAAAGCAAATTGTAGAACACATTTAAATGATCATACAATATGACCAAATTGGTTTCATTCCAGGGGTGCAAATAACACAAATCATTTTCATACACAAATCATTAAGTATGATAGGAACACAAATCGGCATAAGGACAGAAATCCTATTATCATCTCTTGTATTAAAGGCAGAGGTCTCTCACAATGTCAATATCCTTCAAGAAAAAAGTCCCGAAGAGTCTTAGACGGAAAGGATAACACATCAAAGTCTGTTATCTTAGTTTGATTTCTATTGCTATGATAGAATTCTGACCAAGTCGAACTTAAAGAGGAAAACGTTTATTTGGCTTATACAACCTAGATCATACTCCAACATGGAGAGAAGTCACCTGGAAGCAAGAAGTAAAGCAGAAAAGTGGAGGAATACTGTTTACCAATTTGCTATCCATGGCTTGCTCAGTTTACTTCTTACATACCCCAAACCACCTGGCTACCCACAATGGGCTGGATCTTCCCACATCTAACATTAATCAAAAGACTGTCTCTATCTCAGATTGGCCTATAGACCAGTCTGAGGTGGAGGCAGTTTCTCAATTAAGGTTCCTTCTTTCCAGATGACCCAAGTTTAAGTCAATTTGACAAAAAAATAAAAGAGCATATCTATGTATGACAAACCCATAGCCAAATTATACCAAATGGTTAAAAATAGCTGAAAACATTTTCTGTAAAGTGTGGAACAAGACAAAAGTGACTCTTTTCTACCAGTTTGGTCTCTGAGCATGTCTATGGGAACATTATTATCATTATCATTATCATTATCATCATCATTATCATTATTAATTGATGTGAGAAGGACAAACCCACTGTGGGCAGTACCTTCTCTACGAAGGTGGGCCTGGGATGTATAAGAAATGTAGTTGGATATGACCCTGAGAGAACGTAAGCAGGCCTCCTTTATGTGAACTCTTGTTCAGTAGTGGTGGAAGTTTTGAACCAATAAGACAAGAGAAAGAAGTAAAATGAATACAAACAGGGGAAAAAAAGTCAAATCATTCTTATTTGCAGATGATAGAATCTTATACTTCGAAGACACTAAAGACTCTGCTATAAAGCTTCTGTACTTTATAAACACCTTTAGTAAAGGATGAGGAAACAAATGCAAAGTTAATATATAAAAATAGCTTGTAATATATCAATCATGAACTTTCTGAAAAAGAAATAAAAGGAACCAGACCATATTATCCATAATAGCATTATAATAATAAATACCTGAGTCTCACTTAAAAGTAAACTAGCCAAGAAGTGCAGGACTTCCACATGTCAACCTTAAGACACTGAGGAAAGAACATGGAGAAGACATCAGAAAGTGGGGAGACCTCCCACACCTGTGCATTAGCAGAGCTAATATTTTATGCCTATATTAGGAAAAGTGAACTGCAGATTCAATTTGATCTTTATCAATGACTTTCTTCAGAGAACTAGAAAACCAATCCTAAAATTCATATGGAAGTCTAACAAGGCTTAGTAGCCAAGAGCTCTACTGCACATGCCACTGTACGGGGTCTCCAATTATTCTACAGAACAAGAGGTTTGGTTTTTTGGGGTTTTTTTTTTTATTAGACATTTAAGATATTGCAACACAAAAGTGGATCCAGAAGTCAGCCAACAGAGCTATAACCACCTAATTGTTAACTAAAATGAATAGACAGTTTCAGAAGAAGTGTAACTAGGCAAAAAAAAAAAAAATACTTGAAAAGGTGAACAACATCCTGAACCATCTGCTGGAAACACGTTATGGAGGTGCCTCAAAAAACTAAAGTTAGAAGAACACCATCACATGACTAAGGCATTGTGTATGTCCCTTGTCACAGTTACCTTCAGCTGTCAACATGACAACCCTCGAGTCACCTGGGAAAAGAAAAAATAGTTCTCAACTAAAGAATGTATTCTTACACCAGCATCTACTAGTAAATACTAACCACACCCTTCATAAAGATCATGCTGATATCTGCACCTATTGACCTAAAAAAATTGAAATAATAGAAAAAAAGTTTTGCAAAACTTTTACTTATGAAGTTGTTACCTTGATACAATAGGAAACTGTGCTGCTCTATTAAGGGGTAGAAGGCTCCCTTAGCCATTCTTGGGATTCACAGTACCACCCGAGGTTCTCAAGAGCATCTACTCAAATACCCGCTTCTTGATCTTTTACTTTAGTGTAAGAAATTAATATAGCTACAGAGACAACTTCTCTTATAATGCAGCCAGCCTTCTGGCCAATTTTCAATCCAACCTTTCAGCCCCGTTGACCCTCTGTAAGGTTTTCCAATGCTGACCCCTAAACTTTTTCATTTTTCACTCTATCAGTAGCTGACTTACCCATCTACTGTTTTACTCCTGGAAGCTACTATGGTTTGTAACAGAAGCAAGACATAGCCACATCTGATAAAGGAAAACCTGACCCCACACACTTCTTGTGAAGGCTGTTAGGAAATAGCCTTCACAAGCATCACAAATAATATAAAATATCTTGCTGTAACTCTAACCAAGCAAGTGAAAGATATGTATGTAAAGAACCACAAGCCCCTGAGGAAAAGCATTGAAGAAGATATCAGAAGATGGAAAGCAACAGTTCAGATTGGCTTAGGTAGAGAACTACCTGATAGCATGGCTTAGCTGTCCTCTGCCCAGACTGTATAGAGTGACGGGTAGATAGCAACTTCTAGTTCACACTGTGACATTTCAAACCAAGTGTCATTTTTGAAAGCAGAATACTATGCATTGTTTCAGTCAGTGTGATCAGAACCAACGAGTGAAATTAAAAAGGAGAAACAATGCAAGACGTTATTATTTCTATTAAAATTCTTTCTGCAGTAAATAGTCCAGGAATGGCCACCACTGGTGGCTTTCTCTCATCCCAGCCTCACACTGTTAGCCTCCTCAAACAACCAGATACACCAGTGACCCAGCATCAACTTCACAGATGACCCATAATATAATGCTATAAAGAGCAGCTATAATGCTCTTTCCTGGAGTTGATCAATTAATTAATTTCTTTGACACTAATGAAAGTTTTGTACCTGTATATATTTGTTACAAAATGATTTGAAGTGTCAACCATTAATTTATTATTTACCAGGCAGTTTTACAGCAAGTTGTTTTTAGATTCTACTAAGTTCATGTGACTAATAAGAGTGAAAAAAGAAGAAAGAAGAGAGAGGGAGAGGGATGGAAAATAGGACAAAGAAAGGAAGGAAGGAAGGAAGGAAGGAAGGAAGGAAGGAAGGAAGGAAGGAAGGGAGGGAGGGAGGGAGGAAGGAAAGAAAGAGAAAAACTTTATAAAATATCCAGAATAAGGTGGCTGGGATAGCTCAGCAGGGAAGACATTTCACTTACAACATGTGCCTTTATTTGTTCCAAGATTGATAACTTGATTTGGAGCCTCAGACCTACATAGTATGGAAGAAGTTAACTCCTGAAGGTTATCCTCTGACCCTCCAACACACACGCGCACACACACACACACACACACACACACACACACACACACACCCTGAAATACAAATTATATTGATGTCAAAAACAAGTGAAGATATGACCACATACCACTCTTCCTTCTCTCTATTCCCCTGTCCTCTGCTCTCTGTGGTCATCAGGACTCCTATGCTATACACCCCACTGACTGATATACTAGTACCTAATCTTACTTCTCATGAACTTGATTTTCAACAATCCTGCTACAAATCTACTTTGAATGCTTGTCTGTGGTCTTAGCTGAACCAGAGAGGCAAACTTTAAAAAATAATAATAATTTTAGCAAAACATACAAACAAGTAATGAAAGAGCCTAACCGTCTGCGGAGGTCACATTAGTAGATTATTCAATATGTCCCCTAGCAACATGACAGTTGGCTGTAAACCTGAGCTCTGTCATTCATCAAAATCAGAATAAAATAGAATCAGGGAGTCAAAGGTTATATAAAATCCTTCTTATTAAACTCTTAAGAATGGATGGGCAATGTGAAATAATTTAGTTTGTGCTCATTGTCTTTCTCACTTCAGCACAAACAAGAGAATGAAGGTGGGGACACAGCAGGCAGAAGCCACAGCCTCTGGATAATCTACCCTCAAAGGAAATATCCTTCTGCTGTGCTGATGAAGTGGCTCCCTAGTGTAGCCATGCTCAAGGACAAGAGAATATAAGAACATGAAAACAGTATTCCCTCTTCCTGAACGCCTCATGTTCTATTGGAAGTAGTCATTGGGCATCCAAAAATGCTCCAAGAAAACAACAATCCGTAGGTTCCCAAGTGTGTTCCATGCTGAGTACTGTAATAAGATACTGTGGTATATATTTCATCCTGCTCAGGACCTGAGTCATCCTTCTGTATGATATATCCACATTGCATAAATGACCCATTCGTTAGTCACTTAAAAGTCACTTGGTCACCAGAGTAACCACCACAGCATCATAGTGATAGCTTATAAGAAACTCATATTTCATGTTGTAATGGCCTTAATCTCAAAGGTAGTGGAGCTGGCAGTTGAAATAACATGGGTATAGTGAAGGGTTTTCTCCACAATATCCCCACATATCTCATGGTAAATTGTGACTCTTCATTGGCAGTCATGATAGATAGACTAGGGAGAGCTGCTTGATCATGAAGGCAAAGCTTCCATGAATGAGTCAATGTCTTGACAGGAAATGGGTTATTACAAAACTATGCCCTCTTTTATTTCTATTTTCTTTGTAGAATTTCTTTTTAGAATTATATTATTACCTTTGCATTTTTATTTATAAGTATTTGTGTCTCTGTGCATATAATGATATGTCCATGGAGCCCAGATCAAGTCCCCAGTGCTAGACTTATAGGTCCCCATGAACTGGGAACTGAACTCAGAGCCTCTGGAAGAGGCTTGTGTGTTCTTGACCACTGAGCCATCTCTCCAGCCCCCTCTTTCACTCTCACACACCCATACTCTTTTGATCTTCTATTTTCTGTATGAATTGAAGCAACATGAAGCTCTCATTGGTATCGTGTCCTTGGACTTCCTAGCCTTCAAGACTGAAAGTCAAAAATAAAAAAAAAATCTATTATTTAAAATTTAGTTCAGTTTGACACTCTGCTTTAGAAAGAGATCTAATAATCCACTGGATGTGCTAAAAAGAAAACGTAAAGTACTTCCTATAAATGAAGGGCCAAGACTCTTACGTCAGAAAGAAAAAAAATATTGAAATTGTTATGATTTAGAGTAAGAGCAAATCTTCTATTAGTTAAGGCAGAGGGAACAGAAGAACAGGTTTGTCATCCCACATCAGACTTCAAACACCGCATACACAGTGCGGGATGAATGTTCAATCCTCCCCTTCACTTTATCTCAGCACATAGTCCCTAATGCTCACAATCATGGTGAGAAGAAAGGGGATTATTATACAATACATTTTCATACACAAACATATGGATTGGGATGGGAGAGGGAGAAACAGCTGCTTATTTTTCTCATAGCCTGTTGTTATAATCATTCTTTTCTATAATTATTATTCTTAACCTCTTACTATGTCTAAATTTTAAACTTCATCATGGGTATGTATACTGAAGAAAAAATATAGCACGGTAAGCAGTTCCAGGCCTCTGCTAGAGGGTCTGGCATGTGTCCTCGCAGATAATGGGAGACTCCTGTACTAGAAACTTGAGATCACTGTGTGCCAGCTAGCGTCTGTGTGACTTGTGATTTGTACCAAATGTCAGCTGAACCAACCTCAATGGGCTGACTGAATCTACCACAATAAAACATCACAATAAATGTTTTTAAGTCTTTAAAATTTCTGTGTGTACCTAAGCATGTATGTGCCTGTTTACCATATGCAAGTGGATATCTAAGGAGTCAGGAAGAGGCAAACCCCTTGGAGCTGGGGTTACAGGTAGTTATAAGTCATCTAATATGGATGCTAAAAACTCAATTTAGTCCCTTAGAAAGAGCAGTAAGTGTCTGCAACCACTGAGCCACCTCTCTAGCCCCCAAAAATGAACTTCCTAAACTTACCAGTCTCTAGGACTAAAAACAATAAAATTAAATTAAAAAAAATATTAATGTAGGTATTTCAGTCTTGCTTCTAAAAGAATTCATGGTAACAAACATAAAGAAGATAATTGAATAAGAAATTCGTTTTTCTATTCAATCTTATTATGAGTCCCTAACATAATAAATGATTGAGGGAAAGACATTGCCTCTAAATGCCTGGTCATTGCATGGTACAGAACACCCTTCCCTGTTGATGACAGTTTATAAAGTTACAAGGCATAACCAGGACAAGGATGATCTCTGCAGCTATGAAGGGCAACTATGAAGGACTGGAACCCCACAGGGTGAAGAAACAGTACCTCAAGAAACATGAAATTGTGTAGGTCCCCTGACTAGCAATGGTCTTCCAGTCAGTGGAGCCAATTTAGACTTGCTGAGAAATTCTTTGCTTGAATTGGCAAGAACTGGCAAGACCATTCATTGGAGAAAGAGCAGATGAACTAGCTGTCACGATGGTGATTTGTTATACCTTTCTTTAGGTGTGATCATGATTCTGTGACTATATGTCAGCAAGACCCTCCTCTTCTTCCAAAGTGATTGCTGAAGTCTCCAGTGTTGATTGCCATAGTTTGCAATTTGTTTGCAAGTAGTTTTTCCAGAGGTGTGGAGAAACATGAATATCTCATAAAAGAGAAAGTATGCAAATGTTTGTGCTTCCAGAGTCTAGATGAAGGTATGTGCACACATCGTCTTCTTACTTAAATTCATTGGTAGTTTTAAATGTATCAAAATAAAAAGTTAGAGAAGACAAGGTCTTACTAGCTAGTTTTGTGTCAACTTGTCACAAGGCAAGTTTATTTAGAAAGAAAGAACTTCAACCAGGAAGATACCTGTCCTAGACTAGACTGGGACTTTTTCATGGTTAATGATTGAATTGAAGGATTTAGCTCACTGTTAGCTGTGCAAGTCCTGAGCTGGTGGTCCTGGGTGCTATAAGAAAGTAAGTTGAACAAGCCATGGAGATCAAGCCAGTAAGCAGGTTTCCTCCAGGCCTCTTTATCAGTTCCTGACTCCAAGTTTCTGCGTTGAATTATTTGGCTAACTTCCCTATATGATGGACAAAGCTATCAGAAGAAACAAACTCTTTTTCCCACTTTCCTCTGATATTTTATTGCAACAATAGAATCGCTAACAACCAATAAGAAAATGTGCTTTCTACTTTTTTTCTATATTTTTTTCTTTTCTAATTGAAAAAAATTCATAATCTAGACTCTCTCACAGTGGGCTGCAAATAGCTGACCTTTGAAGTCAGATTAAATTATAAAGGACAATCCAGAACAAAGAACAGAGGACCTGCACTACAATAGTCTCATAGGAAAAGATGGCATAAATTGATTCACATATGTCCTAGTGTCTAACTGAAGGCTTATAACCCTTCATGTTGAAAATTGTATTTCCTGATCAGTAACTGAGACCCAGTAAAATTTAACACATACATTATCGTTATTTGAAAACAATCCCCTTAACTATAATAATGTGTATTGCTTCATGAAGTGTCCCTTGCTGCTCTGCTAACTACTAAATCATCATTTATTAAGCTAAATTTTTTTGTTAAATATCTTAGGTAAAGGAACGAATGTTTCTGTTGTTAAATACATTCTGACTTCCTCAATGCTTCTCAGTTATCTTGTGATTATGACAGATTTTATTGTTTTCTTTAGCTTCTCTAATATGTCTACTTTCTCTTTTATCCGTGAAACATTTGCTTTAGTTGAATATCTGAGCTGAAGAAGAAATAAAAATTATGTTCCTCTCATTCTCTCTCCAACATTAACGTGAAATTCCTACCTAGCCAATAGATAATGTTACACAGGTGAGCTAGATGAAGAGACTCGTTAGAACCAAATAGAACCACACACGATGCTTGAGAAGTTACATTAAATACCCAAGGACAGTATCTCTATTTGTTTCTTGTCTGTGAGAATTTCAAAAAGCCAAAAGTCTGGGTAGAAATTAAACCTGAAAGTTCAAGTCAGCACAGTGTGAGCAGTCACAGGCCTTAGTGCAGAAGCTGAAGCACAAAGACTAGGAATCTGCTTAAGACTAATTCTCAAGCTAGCACAGAACACAAATCACACTAATATGCATCAACCTCAACCATTAGATTAAATGGTACAATGGTAAACTAAGAACCTTTCTCTTAAATTAAGAGAATAAATGTTGGTATCAGATCCTTTTTGATGATAACAGTTTGAGCTGCAGTTCATATTACTTAATGTCTACATTAACCTTCCTAATCTCTAAATTGTCTATGAATTTCATTGTACTATTGTGAAAAGGTTAAAATATGAAGTATTTGATACATCACAAACCTTAACAAATGATCATTTTCATCCAAATTATTTCTTCAGAAAGATTCTCTAATGGAATATCTTTATTTACAATAATAACATCTTAATAACTGTGAAATTTTTGCCAACCACTTCTGTAATTAATTTGACTTCCTAAACTAAGTGCAAAATCAAGTATTCCCAGTCTGTTTGGAAATCCAAAAAGATAAAGGGGTTTAATTAAGATAATCTTTTAGGTTTTCAAATTTTAATTCCATTAATTATTTTTTAATTCTATTTTGCCAAATAGCATATGCATTAATATAATTTGATACAGCATGAATCTAATTAGAACTTTTTATTATTCTTCACAGAGGTCATTAGCATACAATTAAATAAAAAAAAGGAAAATTACAAACTCTACACTGTGTAATGGGAAAATAAGATACTCCAAGAGTCTAATCAAATGATAACTCTTCCTCACTGCGAGTCCCCAGACAGCCTCAGTGATACTGGTCCTTGGTGTTTACATTGTCAACCAAAGTGTGAAGTCATTAGGTTCACAGCTCCCTCAAATCTAGAATCTAATATTTCACAATATAAACTTGACCCTATTCCATAGAAAAAGACCCTTAGAGGAAACTCCAGATGCTTAGGTGAAATCCCTTCCTTTGTGTGAGTCCATAACTTCTCTGTGTGAAGCATTGTGCTCAGACAGCACATGCACAATACAAACACATAAGCTGAAGTGGGTACCACTGGCTGCACATCCTTACCGCTCACCTTTCTGCTTCCCATAGTATCAATAATCTGTTAACTTTATGGTCAAGAGGGTTCTTAGAGGATGGAGAGAAAAATAAATTCAACATGGAAACTCCCTGGAGATGCAAAGCAAAAAAGGAGTTTAAAATATGCCATTTAGTGCTGTTTGGCTGATCTTTGTGGAGAATCCAGGAGCTCTGGTAATACAGCATTCGTTCGCAAATACAGAAGACATTTGGGGGCTTGACTCTCTTGTGGCTGTCATTCTCAGAGGCCCATGCAAGAGGAAAGGAGAGCCAGGTTGTGAAAATGTGGGTGTCGTCTTCAAACACAGCACCCTTTGCAATACTTTCTGCTCCCTCTAAGGATAAAGGTAGAAAAAAGCCAAATAAACTCATTGGTTCAAATTAAAATCCAAGAATTTGCCAGTTTGAGTTGCTGTTTCCCTTCTGAGAGCATTTAGCACGTTACTTTACATTTAGCACGTTACTTTACATCGGGCAGAGCTAGGGTTGACCTCAGCTTCCTTAAAGGGGCACGCTCTTCAGACTGACAAGTATGGGTATGTGGCTCCCCTCAGTGGCCATCAAGAACATCAGCACAGTTCAGAAAAGGTATGGGCAAGGTAAAGCAGCGAACAGCAGCAAAACTCACCAACCCGTTATAGTCAAAGTCAGCTAATAGTTGGTGTAGACATAAAGATGAAACGAAAAATGGATGGATACGCGTACAATCTGGGAAGGCTTTCTTTGCAAAGAAAGTCAATTCCAAGTAATAAAAGTGCCAGGATAAAGTTTCCAGAATATTCTGGTGCTTTAAAAAGTTAAAGGAGTTACAAGGTAAGGGAGCGGTGACCACAAGGGAGCAAGAAACAAGCGTCATCTGCAGCCCAGTTCCTTGATAGCTTCAGGTTTAGTAAAGTAGAGCACATACTGTAACACTCAAGAAAAGCTAATTCCAGAACATTCCAAGCCTGACAAGTAATTTGCAGTGGGAACTGGCACGATGAGAAATTTCAGTGTACAGAATATCATCCAGTTGACGGGTTTTCAGCAAAAGCAACCTCTACAGGTTCCCAACAGGCCCTGGGGCATTTAACAGCTTCAGAATTTCTGGGCCTTGGCCCAGGTTTCAACCCTGTTTCTCCAACAATGTTTCCATTATTCTGAGACTGAGTCTTACACCGGAGCTTCTAGATTCAAAGCACAACTTCTAAGAATGAAAAAAATGCTTTGGAATAAAGATCAGAAGACCTGTCTGCTTCATTATTTATAGCCATCTGCATTTAGCAGGACTACTCATTACAATTCCAACACTGCATCCAATCATATCTAAGCATTGGTGCCCATTTAAGCAAGAGTTGGGAGGGAAGCATGGCCAGCCTCCCTCTGCCAGTAAACCCTATCCAGCAAGACCACCTTGTCAATTCTGACAACCCGCCCACTGCTTAAGTGTGGCTTCCTGTTGAGCAGGATGGCTGATGCCTCTCATCCCAGCACTCAGGAAGGATCTGGAGACCAGAGGACTGCTGTGGGTACAAGGCCAGCCTGAGCTACATACTGAGATTGAATCCAGCCTTGAATACAGAGTGAGACCCTGTTTCCAAATCCAAAACAAAGCAGAAATGGTCTTGACTGGGGTGTGCATGAACTCATTCTTGCCTCCGTCACTGTATGTTGCCTTCTTGTTGCATCCGTTGTCGTCTCCTGACCTCTTCAGAGTTGGCTTCTGCCTCCAATGCAGTCTCCTACACTGCTGATGTTCTAGGGTAAGAGCTTGACTCCACGGGCTGCAGAGCTGGCTCAATGGTTAGGAGCACTTGTTGCTCTTGCACATGACCTGGGTTTGATTCCCACCTCCCACACAGTGGCTCACAACCACCTGTCACTCCTATCCAAGGGGATCTGATGTCCTCTTCTGACCTCCACTGGCACCAGGCACACATTTGGTATACACATAGACAGAAACGCTCATACACATAAAATAATAAAATAAACCGAGGAGAGAAAAAAGAATGTGACTTCAGTCTCTTCACGTGTTCCCTCTAACCTTGTCATGGGCTTTTCCTCAGCCTCATGTTATTACTAACATATTAAGCAGAGTGTGGATGTTCCTGAAGTCACTCCACCACAATGCATAATGGACTTGTAGTGCTTCAAGTCCCAGAGGGTCTCAAGACACACTGGGGCAGCATTCAGCTGGCATGTTAAGAGGCCTCCGACTCACTCTGATAATGAACTCGAGGCTCAGAGCAGGTAAGCATCTTGCTCACTTCTGATGAGCTGTTATTTGAAGCTTCTCAGAGACTGAGTGTTTAGCATGGCTACAACTGTCCCTTACATAAAAACACTCTGAGAGCAGAGTTAAGATTTGGTGCACACTGAGAACCATAACTTAAAGAAAAACCACCTGCCAACAGCATCACTGAATCCCTGTGTTAGGAGCAATCTACTTTCTAATTATGACTATTCTGTCTTTCACATTCTTCTTTTTTTTTCCTCTCTCTTCACTTCAGCATGGATAATTAGCCCCTTTCTGAGAAACGTCTCCTCTCTGGTTATTGTGTAGTAACACAAGTATGTTCTCATTTCTAAGGGGAATCCTTCTTCATCTGCCAACTGTCATTAAAAATCACATGTGCTTTGCCCATAAGGTTTTTTTCCCTAATGTTTTGTTTTGCAAGGGGAGGTTAATTGTAGCTCTCTCCCATGGCCTTCCTACTGTTGTCAGGTTAACCATGGGTTTGCTGTGCTGAGAAAGGTTTAGCTAAGGCCTGGAATCCAAAACAGGGGCAACAATAAATACCAATTATCCCAGGGCCTTTGCTTCTGCTGCTCCTCTAAGGCAGCAAGCCTGGCTGTTGACTTCCACAAGACTGGGCCTTCCCGATGCTCTTGATACGCTTTGCATTTGGAGTGCTATTTTGGGTCACATGCTGTCCTTACTGTTAGCAGTTATTGCATAGTGAGCAGTCCCTTTCCTCCCTTCCTTATGAAACATTCATTTATTGGGTATCTGCCATCAGGAGAGACATCACGAGTACCATGTTCATCTGTCTCCTCACAGTCATTTTGTCACAGCCTAACTTTAGAAATTGAAATCGGGATTCAATTTTGTAGGACAGAGATTTAGCACAGAGTAAAAACCGCATGTACTTTTCAATATCGGCAGAAATGTGTAACATGTCTTTCTCATTTGTACAGCTCCTTGTTAAATTAGTGGCTTATTAAATGGGAGCTACCTCTGTCTAAAAACATACAACGTAGAGATGTGTAAACTAGTCTATCAGGACAGGAAGACCCAGTTCCCTATAAAACACTTGGGCTTTGAGGCAAACAGAAAACTGCTGGCAATTGTCCTAAATAAGTGACATAGTGCCATAGATATTAGCTATCATGGAACACAATGGCACAGATGCTGGCTGGCTACAGTGCCCTCTAGTGTTCTCTAGGTTAAACAATCAACAGTTCCAAGAGCAAATATTCCACTTCTTCATTATGTTGGACCAACACCAAAAGTTAACTGTGATTTTTGGAAAGGAGCATGTCCTCCACAGCAAGGTGGGTCTGTGCACCATCCAAGCACTCATGTGCAGTTGAGGAATCTGTCATCGAAACCATCTTACCACTTAATGAAACTCCTTTCTCTATTTTCGCCAGTAACTTTCTAGCCTCTGCTCACAGAATTGTACAATAACTTTAGCCTTCGTTACAAATATCTGTCCCACAGAATCAGATCCTCATCTTCCCACGATTTTAGGCAATGGTTTTTTTTAACTTTCTCTTGGAAACATCACAAATTATAGTAGTCAGAGGCAATGGAGCACTCATCACTGGAAAGGTGTTAGATGTTGACATACAGTCTCCTTTGTGGGATAAAGTCTACTGTAACTTCAATTTAAACCCTCAATTCACAAAGATTAGGAAACATCAAATATAGTTAGTCAGACAGCAGAGAAAAACGGCTGGTGGAAAATTTCCTGGTCTTTAAAATGCCTTAATATACAGTGTTCTGGACATCTTTGCCTGCAGAAGTGAAAAACAATACCAACTGCACTTTGCCTCAAGCTGAGCCTGGTGGGAAGTAGGGCTAAGCTTCGTAGAGAACACCGTTATTGACAGCTCACAGGTCTATTTTACAAAGCAGAGCCAATGACCCAACAAAATCTGTGGCTTCTTAAATCTTTTTTTTTTTCTGGACAACAAAAACATTTTTTTTAAACAAAAACAGTTCAGTCTTCTCAGGTTCTATAAAATTGATAAGCCAAAGTGCCAACTATAGGACATAAGGTCACTGTTTTTTGTCTCTTATCCTTCATGAAGAGCCAGTTATTGAAAATAAATATTTCTATAATGTCTCTATTTCCTCTTACCTCTCCTGTCTGTTTCCTCCACTGAGCAATGTCACAGTGCTCTCAGGATAGGTGAGAAAGTTGCAGGCCCTTGCCAAATGAGTCAATACATACATATGCATATATACATATACCTAAACATACACATACATATAGATATACATATGCCTGGTTCATCTTAGAGTATTTCATGAAATCCTGTGTTTTCACCTCATTCAGCTACTATGAAAGTAGATTTATACATAATAAGACAAAAGACTAGAAATCATTAACCTTTAAACTAAAGTGAAGACTAATTTTTACATATAATTATTTAAAACTGTCTCTCAGTCAGCAATGAAGTCATCAGATCCAATTTGAATTTTAAGGAAGTAAAACAAAAAAAAAAGAGAGGTGGAGGAGGAATTTGTGTTTGTCTAGCAAAAGAGCCTCTGAAATGATAAGTTGAAGGTGAATGGAATAGTGAAGGGACTAAAGGGACATAGGAGTGGAAATATTGATTACATACAAACCAGATATTAAAATGTGAGATAAAGATTAGCTGCCATCTGCTCTTTTACATAAGTAAAAATAAAGTAAGTAAATAAGGGAGTAATCTAGGACCTAGCTAAAAATAACTCTGGATTGTTTCACAACAGTACACTTATGAGGGGTTCCTCAAAGGGACAACCAGAGAAGCAGAACCCCCATCTCATGAAGGCATCAGAGATGCCAACAGGAAACCAGACCAACGATGGTCCCCAGATCCTCAGCTTCTCTGAGTAGAGGGAGGTGCAGTAAAGCAGGGTTTTGCTGAAGTCTCTAGTACTTAGTAACATGATGCTTAATTTATCAAACTTCCTTCAATAGACTGACAAAGATAACAAGAAATAGAAATGTTTAAAAATATATCTTTTCTACAGTTACTCTTAAGAACATAATACCAATGGGGTTTCTGAGCCGAGAATTTTAAGTCCTTTATAAGTCTTATGAAGAGTAACAATTTTATGCAGTTTTGTCTTTTTTTGCAAAAGGTATGAAATCCTTAAGACACTTTAAATTAACTTTCAATTATTTTTGTAAGCTTCTTGTTCCACTTACCTATATCCAGCCATTTAAATTAACACACAAAAATAAAATGAGTGTTCTACATTCTAACCTGTAAAGATGCTAGACAAACTAAGTAAAATTATTTTAACTATTTTACAATAGCATTATTCTTATCATTAGATATAAACATTAATTAAGAAAACAAGTTACTTACTCTACCTGCATCAGCAACCTTACTACTATTGATGAATCAAAATGAAATAATGTGCTATTAATTATCAGATATTATAGCATGTAAATACAGATTATGTCTCAATAGTTTTCCACAAAAATAATTGTGTTCTTTCTGAAATGTACTGTCCTTTAAATATTTTGTGTGTAGGCCTGGAAAGACGACTCAGTACTTAGGAGTTTGCTGTAGCGGACCCAAGTTCAGTTCCCAGCACCCACAGCATGGAACTCACAAGAACCTGTTACTCTAGGCCCAGATGATCATATGCCTTAGCGTGCATACACCTATGCTTAACCACACACAGGCAGAGATATGCAACTAAAAACAACAAAATTAAATCTTCAAAACTATTAAGTTGATTGGTTTGTTTGTTGTTTGGGTATTGGTTGGTTGGTTGGTTGGTTGGTTGGTTGGTTGGTTGGTTGGTTGG
>JANHMN010000001.1:29039030-29076495 GCA_030674055.1 Rhabdomys pumilio
TGGTTGGTTGGTTGGTTGGTTGGTTGGTTGGTTGGTTGGTTGGTTGGCAGATTGACTATTTGGTTAGGGGGTTGGTTGGTGAGTTGACTCAGTGGTTGGTAAGTTTGTTGGCTGATTGATTGTTTGGTTGGTTGGTTGGCAGATTGGCTATTTGGTTGGTTGGTTGGTTAGTTGGTTAGTTGGTTAGTTGTTTGGCTGATTGTTTAGTTGCGTGGTTGGCAGGTGGATGGGTGAGTGAGTTGACTGGTTGGTTGGTTAGTTGGTTGGTTTATTGGTTTATTGGTAGGTTTATTCGTTTCTTGGTTGATAGGTTAATTGGTTGGTTTTAAAACAAGATCTTGCTATGGTGCTTAGTGTAGCCTCAAAATCACATCTGTTGCCTCAATCTCTCAATCAGTTGGTATTACAGAAATATACCATTAAACCTAGCTTGAAATGTATTATTAAAATAAAGTCAATAATATCCTCTTCACAGAGGTGTTTGGGTTTTGTTTCATTTGATTATTATGACTATTGTCAGTACTAGGAATTGAGCTTAGGGCCTTACACATGGAAATCAAACACTCCTTTTACTGAGTTACAACCACAACCCAGTATTTTGCTCTTTAAATGAATGAATACTCACACAGCATTCTGCACAATTTCTAGTACACAGTAGGCATACAATGAAAGATATTTACCTATTTTCTAGGAATGGTCATAGTTAGCAGTATGAGAACACTTATGTAACATCTTTTGAAACTGTCCTAAATCTCAAGAGTTCTTTAATTGGAACTTTGTTGTAGTATCTCGCTTTTGCTATAATTTTGTGTTTTCCTAATGACAAATACTGTTAAGTATCTTTTCATGTGTATGTTGTCAGCTCATGTATCCTCTTTTGAAATAACTATTTAAAATCTTTTGCCAAATATGTAAAGCCTTAATCTATATTTTAAAATTATTTAATTAATTCTGAATAGCCAGAGTGAGGCCTATGTAAGCATTTTTTTTTTTTTTATGATTTAAGGGTGAAAACCAACTTAGTCAAATTTAACTAACATATCTGACATAACTGGTGTGACACAGTGGAGCAGAATACAGAAGAGCAGAGAGACAGAGACAGAAAGACAGAGAGACATAGAGACAGAGACAGAGAGACAGAGAGAGACAGAGACAGAGGAATCAAAGAGAAAGCAGAGCCAGCAAACAAGAGAAGAAGAAGAAGCAAAACTACCTGTCATGAGGACTGAAAGCGAACTGGGCTTTGAAGCAAAGTCAAGGAAACTATATGAGAACACAGGCTAGACCACAATGCAGGCTGTTCTTTCATCATAAACCAGGTCATTTTAACAAAAGCCAGAGAAGGAAATACGACAATATCATACTTACAACCTTCCACACCATTCTTATTTTGAGTTTAGCACTTTAATAATACTCTAAGGTGTCACTGACTTCTTATCTTAACCAAGAAAACAGTCTCTACTTAGCAGAGCAATAAACAGGCTCAGGATCTGAGGTCGTGTGCTTGTCACTCTTTCTACATTCTGTTGATCACCAAGAGTTCCAGTAGGTGTCCTTGACCCAAGGGAATAAGGTACCCAAAGACCTCCTCTGACCTACACACACACACACACACACACATACACACACACGCTTGCAGACAAATGCATACATGAGCCTCACACATACATGCACACAAACACAATATCTGAGAGACACAACATGAAGAAGAAAAGCTTTACTTTGGCTCATAGTAGCAGAGGTTTTGATCCATGCTCAGATACCCAGTTTCACACTGTATACTTATCCACCATAA
Source organism: Rhabdomys pumilio (assembly GCA_030674055.1). Classification (NCBI taxonomy): domain Eukaryota; kingdom Metazoa; phylum Chordata; class Mammalia; order Rodentia; family Muridae; genus Rhabdomys; species Rhabdomys pumilio. The sequence goes on from JANHMN010000001.1 coordinate 29,040,826, forward strand.
TTAGGAGTTTGTAATAAGATAGATGAACTGAGAGAAGGGGGAGAAAGGTTTAGAGGGCAAGACATCCTTTAGAAATATCCCCAGTGATCCACTTTTTCAATCAGTCTTTACCACTTAATGGTCCATTCACCTACGAATTTATCAATGGATTTACCCATTGATGAAGTTTAAATCTTTGTGATTGAATCACATGTCAACTGGAAACAAACACCTGAGCCCTTTCTGTTATCCTCAAACACTGTCATTAGGTTGCTTATATTTTACCTAAGGAAGCAAATAAGTAGCTTAAACACATTGCGTGTCAGATGCTTGTGAAATGAAGAAAAGCAAGTCGTGAAAGAGAAATATAGTGTTCCCAGAGAGGGGAGGAACAAAGAGTTGGTGCTCTGTATAAATAAAGATAAATAAAGACTCCTTGGTAGAGTGATGTTTAGTGGAGGTCTAAAGGAGCAGACAAAGTGTCATGTCATCTGGGGAAGGAAAGACCCCACATAAAATGCAGTGAGAGGGAGCATCCTTAGACAATGTGGCAGGCAAGTTCTTGGCACTGTAGACCTTACCAGCTGATGCAAAGCAGAAGAGTGGGCGCAGCCTCGTTTGCATTTTGAGAGGAGAAACTTCTAAACCAAGCTTTTCCTGAGATGGCAGTCACACGGGCAGACCATGACACCACGGTCTGAAGAAGCCCAGCAGGCCATGCAAGGGGAAAGTAAACTAGTGTAGGATGTAGGCTTGACCCACCAAAGCAGGGAAAGTCATCTCACGAGGCCTAAGAAATCCACACATTGATTTGTAAGTTGGCAGCTTGACGAGCAGATACCATGATCCAGAGTTGACTTTCAAACCAAGATACGTGGAGATGGTGACAAGATGCATGCAGCCGTCTCCCATCATCTACTTAGCTTAGATGGAAATCAAAAGTGGTCTCTTTCCATTCCCAGTCCCCACCAAAACCTCCTTGCTCCCCTAAGCTCAGATTTTATGAGTGATTTTCTACCTCCAAAATCAATCACTACAATTTAGGAATTGCAGTGTGCTAGTGAACTCTGAGTCTTAAGTTGTATTCTTTACCCTGGAGTCAAGATGAGAACCCAAGGACATGTGAGGACAGAATTCCCCGAAGGAGAAAGAGAAACAGAGACACTTAACAAAGGTTTTCATGCAAAGATGTGTAGCATAAGACCACTATGGGCTAGTAAGACCTTTTCCACTTCTGTGTAAGTGGGCTGTCATCACTGAATATCTGTGTGTCCCCAGATTCATTCACATGTTCAAACTCTGACATTCAGTGTAATGGAATCCTTTGAGAGATAATGAAATATTGATGAGGACTTTCTTTCCTCCTCATGCAACAAAAAGCCAACTGTCTACAAGTCAGAATGCTCTCACCAAGAAGCAAACCAGTCACCACCCTATATGGGACTTTTCAACCTCCAGAACTGAGGGTAATAAATTCCTGATATACCTGTATCAGATCTGCTGCAAAGAAATGATGATCAAAACTTGCAGGCTCAATGTGGATAAAGAATACTGTCGATTCAAAGAGATGTACGATTAGTAGTCTCATAGAAAGTCTTACACACCTAAAAGCTTTTCACAAGCCTAACCATTAACGGAGGATTACACACAGTCACCAAGATGCTATGAGATAAAATAAATCTTTAAATAATTTCTCATTAGACCTGTGTTCGTATAAATGTGTGTGTGTGTGTCTGTGTGTGTGTGTGTGTGTGTGTGTGTGTGTGTGTGTGTGTGTAAAGTCTGTTTCCTCAAGAATAGGGATCCTGGGTAAATGGACACTAGTAAGGATTTGTTTCACGACAAGTTGCCTCTATGGTAAAGCCCCCCGACACACACATTAGTTTTATCTCTAGCTGAACTCGTTGGAGCCACATCCCGTAAACGGAGCCTGAAGAAACACAACTTAAAACTCTAAAAAGATTTACCTTCACTAACCTAAATTAGAATCCTGAAACAGACAGATGGAAACACAAAAGAAGCCGTGGTGCTTCCACAATGACTCTACCCTACATTGTCTACCACCTCCTGGTCTGTCCCCCCACCCCCACCCCCGCACCAGTGTTGCTGCGGACCGGGAGTATATTAGCCTTCGAGTAATTTCAGAGCTGTATGAAACGCTGGGGGCAGGGCAGGAGAACTCAGAAGAGGATTACCTTGTCTTCCTTTTTCGTTGTGTTTCACGTTGCCCATTTGGGTTTTTTTTTATTTTGTTTTTTCTTTTCTTTCTTTTTTTTGAAAACCAGAGAGAGAATAGATGGCTGGACGGACAGACAGAAAATTGCCTGAAGCCGGATTATTAGTGGCTTAAGGAGTAATCTTTTAAGTGTATTGCCAAACATGCCACAAAGGGATCTGAAATAGCTCTCCAGCCAAAAAGCCGAGGCGGTGTGGTAACCGCACACTTCAAACTGCCTTTCTGACCACTGAGACTTTAAAACGCTACTTTCATCTCCTTAAAAGGTGCGTAAGTCTAGGTTTGATGCTTCCGTTCCTGCATCTGCTCTAATTCTCTTTCCACTGAAGCTTGAGTTTTTAGGATTTTTTTTATATTACCATTGGAAAAAAAATATTCCAGTAATCCCCTGAAACACATACAGCTATTTTGGCTGCGTTTTTCTTCCTTCTCATTTTTATTTTGAAAGATAGGGAAAAAATGGCTTGGTGTGTTCTTTGCCTCTTTCATTTCACTTTTGGAGCAGGTGAGAGGAGCTGACAAAATTGAAACTGGAACGTATTGAATTAACATTCACATTTATTGTAACAAATTCGAACAATACAAGTGTGTGCAACAGAAAATGAAGGCCCTGTCCTCCTCTATGTCACTTCCTCAGGATAATACTGATTTTATTTTTTACTGTTTTCTATTCTTAGATTGTATGGAATTGTAAAGTGTTTATGCAGTTAAATATATAATTATACTAACTTTCCAGTCTAATATACTAAGAGAGGACACTACAGATTCTAGCACATTCTTGCTGCCCTTCTGTTGTTTTGATCCGCCCCCCTTAGTTACACCCGGCTTCAACAGATCCTTGAATACTTCGATACCCACAATGAAATTCATTGTCTAACACTACAAGTCCCAAGTTGAGTGTGGTTTTGCTTTCTGTACACTAACAACTTGATAGTGTCGCAAAATTTACAATCGCCACATTGTTGCTTGTCTCTGTGTCATTGCCAAGCAACTGTAGTGACTAGGCTTCCCAGTGACAAAACGGTTTAGGCTGGATTTTCACTCCGTGAGCCACGAAGCACTAATTGCGGAAACCAGTCATAGTGTGGTTACCTGTATCAGGTGATTCATAGAGACACTAAATCTCTCATGGCCCGTGGTGTGCTAGTAAGCCATTAACACCCATTTCTCTGGGCAAAGAGCAGCTTAGTTTTGGTTTGTGGCATCTGACAGTTCCTTTGGAGTAAGTATCTCTGTCCTGGCCAATTTAAAGATCTCCACACAAAGTCAGTGACTTCAGACATGGGAAGAGATACGAATGCCCTGGGTCCTGAGACCTGCAAGCTGTTGACAGTATCTCCCATCATGAAGACCTTCAAAACACAAGTAGAAGTTAGACACGCCCAAAGTTGTCACACACACACACACACACACACACACACACACACACAGTAGTTAATCATGACCAGGAAATCCTGTCCCTTGGTCAGTTGCACCCCTCTCCCCTCTAGAAAATTGAGGTCAATTGCTGAGCCTTTGATCTTGAGCCTTTAGGCTGAACTCAGAATGTTTAAAGTTTCATGTCCTCTTGCCATATTGCATATTTGATATTCTTGTCACCTGTTGGGGGAGATGGGGAAAAAAATGAAAGAAAAACAACAACCTCTGTAATTGTTTTTCATACCCAAAGCAGTAGAGGCTTATTTCCTACCACAAAGACTAAAGTCAAAAGGAAGGCTAAGAAACTGTAATTATTCCTGAAAGCACAGTTCCAGCAAACAATGTGGTGATCAGAGCCTTCTACCACAACGCCCTTCCACCCATGGACTTCTAGAATCAGCACAAATTGGTCCACACGGTAAACACACAGTAAGTTGTCTGCCTCCGTGAAAAGCTAGATAGATGCTTGCTGGATAACTAAGTGGAGGCTCAACTCCCTTCCATAGCTCCTTACGAGGAGAAATGTCCATCATTGCCTGCAGCTATTTTAATATGTAACAGCATGAAAGTTGTTGATAGAAAAAGACAATATTCGGTGATTCCTCAATTTGGCAGAGAAAGAATTAGCTTGCTAAAATACCTATTTCTAAAATTAGCCAAAATGCTTTCTATTTGTACTGTTATTGTCCCTTCAAACTTTCAACTCAGATACCCTGGCACTTAGGCCAATCGCGCAAATGATAATAAATGGGGCCTGGAGAGATGGATCAGCAGTTAAAAGCACATGCTTCTCTTGCAGAAGACCCAGGTTTGATTGCCAGAAGCCGCACTGCAGCTCACAACTATCTGTTAATTCATTCCCAGGGATTCAGTGCCCTCCTCTGGTATCTGTGACCACCAGGCATGCATTTGATGCATAGACATGCATGCAGGCAGAAAACATTTTGAAAAGTGAGAATAAAGGAATGTTCCTGGCTGAGAATTGTATGCAACACATATCATTACTTAACTCTCTGCTCACTCAATACTTGGTCGGTAGTTTTCCTCTTCACTAGCAGATAGTATGTGTTACAGCTGATGTAAGTAATCTCTACCGCCTTCTTGCTCCACTTGGGAAACCAGGAAGCAACGAGGCTCAGTTTGTTTGTTGTTTGTTTGTTTGTTTGTTTCCTAGTATTTTGTTCAGTGAAGATCTGTTAAACTGATGTGAGAAGGAGAAGTTTTAGGAAGTGACAATTCATGAACTTCATATCTTTAAAAACAACTTTCTTCCATTTTCTAATCCCCACTAAGATTACTGTTTCTCATGAATTTCAGTGGAAAGATCCTTCTTGAAGCTAAGCTGGTGTCTGACTGCTCTAGTTCAGTGACACATGAAGCAGGAAAATTATCAGATGAGGGAATGGATGCCATCAGATTAATATCACTGTTCGGGACTATAAGTGTGTTCATGACCACTAAGATGAAAATGCTCACCTAGAATACATCTCATGGCCAGCATGAAGCCACCCACAATTGTATTCAATTCTCGGTCATGTTAGGGACCAGAAAATAGAATGCCATTTATCCATCCATGAAGAAGTCTTTTTGACTGTGGTTATAGTTGCTATAACACCATCTGTTTCACTCTTCCTCAACGAATTTTCTCCAGTCAGTCTCAAAGGCCTTTGTCAGGCTTGTCTTTGTTACCTGTGCCTTTGGAAAGCCTGGTGACTTCTCTCAGAATTAAAAGATCTCAATGTAATACCAGACAAAGCAGCTCACCAGCTACCTGCTCCTGCCTCCTCTGTGTAGGTAAATACCCAAGTGACCGTTCCAGGTTCTCCCCAGCCTCCTGCTCTGCATCTATACACGGAGCTCACCATCTTCATGAAAACAGTAAAATCCTACAACTTAAACTATAGCCCTTCTGGAGAGTTAGAATTATGCCAATTATTTCCCCCTCCCTGTTAGTTTCAGAAATTAGCCTTTCAATATAAGAAGATAACTAACTCCAGCTAAAGTCGGTTGACTTCCAGTGGTTAGTCATACCTTGTAGTTAATTTACTTCACTATACAGGCTTTGAGGACTCTTTTGTCTTGTTTTGTTGTTGTTTAGAAGACACCACTCAACACCTGCTCTGTCTATCAACTGGAAACCAAAACCTTGAACAGAAAACAAAATTCTACAGTGAAAAATACTGCTTTGTGGTCTTCAGAGCATAACCTAAGATAAGTTCATATCTTCAGTAGGGAACACTTCTTCAGTAAGTACCCACTGCTAAGTTTCTTCTTGGCTTTTCTCTGCTTTGACTTTGGTAGCACTGGTGTGCTCAAACCCTATGGTTTGTAACTCAACCTATCAGCCAATCTCCCATTGTGGCAACCCAGCTTTGTCAGTATTCCTAAGGACAAGAGTGCTGACAGGGCGAGACAAACTGACAGATTAATTCATGCTTTAATCCTCAACTTCCCCAATATTGATATAATGTAGAGGTTTCTCTTACACAGGGGTGCAGTTAATAAGTGTTTCTCATTCAGGCACCGTGATACAACACCACCATTAGGCAGGGTCTTTGCAGCAGCTGAGTCACTCCTTCCATTTGGTGTCAATTAGGCTAATTAGTGGTTAGCAGATCCGGCTGCTCTTCAATCTTCTGGGGTGCCCACTCTAAGGTCTTCTCAAACACTGATATGGATGTCTTCTCTGCGAAGGCAGAAGGCTGTTCAGAAAGATGTCATTTATTGGCTGTAACATACTCAGTCAGTGTCACGAACTACAGTTTTTGACGGCCACCCACTAGTTCTATGGCCCCTTGTTGGCCACTCTTCTTGGAGTATAATTTGTTGGGCCACTGATACAACAGGATCCTATTATCTTCTCATCTCACCAGCTAGGTGGTCGGAGTGTGCTTCCCCCCCTAGGGTGCATGTACCTGTTAAAACACTATTTCTTTTGGCTCTGGTTCTAAACCCAGGCAGAGGGGATTAGAGGCTGGTTTTTAATTGCGCTTGCCTTTTTCTTTTACGAATGCCGATCGTTCTGCAGTACCTTTTGTGATATGAAAATGAACACAGGATTAAAGCATAGTTTTGATTCCTCACCAGCCATTCGAGTCTCTCAGGCACCTTCCTTAAGCCTCTGGGTGTGCTTCTCAGGCAGCTCCAAGCCTTGGCAGGAGGCAAACACTGAGCCTTTCCAAAGACAACCTGGCTTCCAAAGCTAAAGAAAATCACTGGGAAAGAGTTTATGGATGTCACTCAAAGAATCAGTTAACATTGTCCATTTAGTAATCAGATGAATATCTTGAAAGTCTTGACAGATGATCTCCTTAATGATATTAAAATGATGCTGATACATACCTAAGAAGTTTAGATAAATTGTAGAAAACAATTATTAGTCTACAAATAGTTACACTTGAAAAACAACTATTCAAAGTACATTATTTATGCCACATAATTCCAATTTACAAACATTTGCTATATGACTCGATGATTTCAATGTTTAAGAAAAATGGTCTTGTTCTGCTGCATTATTTATATTATCATGTTTTTTATTTTTAAAAATTGGATCTTCTTAGGGTACATATCAGTACACTTGTTTCAAAGTTAATTCCAAAAAATTTCAAGGAGGCAATATGAAACTCTAGGACTTCCTCACCAAATATTGAAAATTATATAAGAAAATATCTAAGCAATGAATCCCATGGCAGATTTTATGTTTAAAAGAAATCCTCAAAACACATGACTGACACAAAAATATACATGGTCTACTTTACAGGTTAAATATAATATATATTTTCAGTTTATAATTGATATACTTATTTTTTTTACTTATTTATAGTCTTGCAATATATGTAAAATATACATTGTATGTGTTAAGCCACATACAAAAAATTATGCATACAACTGAAGTTGCATTATTTAAACAATTCTTAAAAGAATTTTAAAAACCTGGGTGTTTTCACAAAAACTGAGACAGAATTTATAGCCTTAAATAATTGTGGCCAGCAACAACAACAACAAAATCTAATTAATGAAAGGATTCATTTTGACTAACATTAGCTGTGCAGATTAAATAATACAATGTTCTGAGTCATTCTATAAATGTACTAACATTTTAAAGTATATATCCTGAGCAACTTCGTTTTTTATCAGTATGATAGATTTGTTTTGCTTTTACAATTTACATTCTTGAAAATATGCATCTATTTGTAGTCTCCAAACCCACCTCATACAGAGTAGATTGAAATTAGACGGCTACAGCCGGATTGGATTGTCTTTGTAGATACAACAGATTACAGATGGGGAAACTTTGAAAGTAACTTTTATTTGCCTAATGGTTGATTACCAGTAAGACTCAATCTTAGATATTTCCCCCTAAATATAATATGGCTCTTAGAAAGAGTTTTTCTTAAGCAGAATTACAAAAACCTACACAGCTATAGAGAGTATGTGGAGCACAATTTTTAAAATATGTTCTACATAAAAAGTAAATTAACATCTAAAAATTGAGACATGGGAAGAAAATGAAAACTACATTCTCTGCTGTATTGTCAGTTAAGCTGGCCCCTCCAACATCAAAGCTTCAATCTAGTCTAGTTCCCTAGACTAGAATCCCTTCACTAGCAAGGCATGCCCTTACACTGCAGCGCCCAAGTACAAGCAAATTCCTCTCCTTTCTCTATTTGAAAGCTGAGCCTTCCGCCTCTTTCTCATTGCTTCTTAGCAACTCCCCGTTTCACACAAACAGGGTTGCAACTTGCCATCACAGACACCCGTGTGTAGATTTACATTCTCCATTGTGCAGAGCACCCAAAGGAGATTCTCAGAAGAGAAAACAGAGAAAGCCTGAGAAACCAATGAAATGACATCAGAGCCTAAGAAACCGAGTAGGAAGATAAAAATTTGCGAAGAATACAGAAGATTTCAGTCCCGAAAGGGGGATGGATACTAAGGAAATGTCTACAGAGAAGGAACTTGAATTGTGTGGGTTATTTTACAATTTTCACCATAGTTAATTTTTAGCCATTCAGTTCTTTCATCTGTATGAGAAGGGATAATCTTACAGTCCAATATGGTAGCTTCTGGTCACAAGTGGTTTACTGAGCATTCCAGAAGTAGTTAGCTGCTCCATGTTGAAGCCAGCTTTAAAAGCAATACACACTGGCTTTCAGAGATTTAGTACAAAAATTATATAATATATCTTTAATAACTTTTAATATTGATTATAGATTGGAGTAATAATTTTGGTAAGATATACCTCATGTTCTTGATGACTTTGTGGACATTAAATGTTTAGAAATCATTGATGATTTTAACACTTCTAACCTATTCCAAGACACAAACTAAACTTCCTTTAATAAATAAAAATGCAAGTCAATTTATAAGTATGTTTCATCTGTTTATTTTGTAGTGTTTCTGCTAGAAATTGTAAGATTCTATTTCTTGAAATATACTTTTATGAAAAAGCTACTGTGGACTCTATTTGCACAGTGATAGGTAGCCAATCACTTTGATCACAATTGTAAATTGGTTTATTTAAACAGAAGTGCCAAAGAGACAGCATAACACATGAAGGGAATTTGCCTGTTTTCAACAATAGGATTTTTTTAAAAAAAAAAAAAAAAAAAGCCAAACTACAAAACAAACACATACACACCAAAGAAAACCACATAATAATAATAATAATAATAATAATAATAATAATAATATAAAATAATAATGACAAAAAACAACAAAACAAAAAACCACACAAAACAAATAAACAAAAAATTCAAAATCAAAGTAAATTCTAACTAGTTGAAAACAGAAATCATGGGAAAGTCTACCAAAGCAAGTGAGCTGAGTTATTTCCCACTGACTGAGACATTCAGATCCACAAAAGATTTGTGATAAGTGATGTGGTTCAATTTATATCTAAGTCGCAATCCTTCTACAATGCAATATTTTGCATTCCTGATGTCAATAAACATATATAAGTCAAAAATATTCTAAGCTATAGTAGACTAGTAAACTGAAAGTCACGGGGCAGCACTGCGCACCAGATTTGCACAAACAGAGCAGTTATTAAAACCCTGGAGTTCCGACTGCTAATTTTTTTTAAGTAATGCATTAATCCCATCTGCACTCAGCATGCTTCTTCTATTGACAGGTGTATGAGCATACTCATCTAGACTAGATGACTGGAAAGCTAAAATGTTTGTCAACCAGCTGTTTATAGTGCCGTGCGGTCACAGTAAACAGCGGGAAGGCATCCAGTGACTTCACTGAAACCAACGTAACCTTAAAGAACATGGGAAAAAAAATGCCAAACTAATGGGAAGAAGCAAAATGATACCAGCAGTCCTGTGCTTCCAGTTAACAGCAAATATGTCCCTCCCGCAAACAGTTTCCAGGACGTGCGTCACTTACTTAAGTTCTGTTCACGTGGAATTCGATGAAACCCTCAGCAGACCACAAGATGGGTAAACCTGTTCTAACTGCTCCTACAATATCGCGGAGCAGAGCTTGAATTACCAATCCACCGGAGAATGCTAATGCAATTATGAGTGTTTGCTTACACCATGTGTATCTCGCTGAGCCTCCCCCGCTGCGTCAGGAGAAACCAAAGGGAGCTAATGTTTTATAGATGGTAAGACTCTGTTTGTTTTCAGTGGGGCTAAGTCTCCCAAAGTACTCAGACACAGTAATTAAAGTAAACTGCAGAGACCCATAATAAAATATATGTGTTTGGAGACTGGGAGATGAACCCTACTGGCTTATTAAAAGTCAAAAGAAAAATATACATTATTTATGACTTCAAAGGGACACATTCTGTGCTCTGGTTTATTTAAAGGATTAACTAAGCAGTGGTTATTGGTGACCATCTGAAGACTTCTTCCACGGCTCATTACTTCTGTCATATCTGTGAGAAGTCATCATTTGGGTTCAGATCAAATATTATTAATCAAATAACTTACAGAGGCTACACCAACATTATTAAATGGAATCTTTGTGAAAATGGCTGCTAATAAATCTGTATTACTTTGCAACAGTTGCCTCGTTGCAACAAAAGTAATGTGGGCCTTCCAAATGTTTATTTGTATTATGTGACAGATTCTTAATAACTTTGACCATTCCAGAAACAGGAAATGGGAGAGACAACACAAAACAAATTGCCTCATGGCCACCTATTTCCAGAAGATAGTTCTTTTACCTGGAAACCAGGATACTTCACCGAGAAGTTTCCCTGGTTTCAAGACAAAATGAAAAAGGATAACTGCACATAGGAAAGCATTGTTACATCTAAAATGTTTCTTTTATTTATTAACTGTTTTACATCAGGGCACATGATCCAATCAGAACAGTTATTGTCATCTGACTTTTAAAAAGCCTGAACTAAGGATAATTGTCTCCTTGGCACTTGGGTATCTGCAAAGTTATTCAAATTTATTTTTTTCTGTCCATAAAAGTATTTTGTTAATTAACTAAATATTAACATGCATCCAAAGACGTAGTAGAATTATTTTTTAATTAATAAATATTAGCCGGACGATGGTGGCACATGCCTTTAATCCCAGCACTTGGGAGGCAGAGGCAGGCGGATTTCTCAGTTCAAGGCCAGCCCGGCCTACCGAGTGAGTTCCAGGACAGCCAGGGCTACACAGAGAAACCCTGTCTCAAAAAGCCAATAATAATAATAATAATAATAATAATAATAATAATAATAATAATAATAATAAATATTGCACGATATGATACTGAGACTCCTTTTTTTTTTTTAATTTCTCTACATCATCTTGAAATTTACCTGAATTTGTACTTTGACCTCTCAAATAAGAGACTGGACCTTAAGATATTTGTTCTGCATTTTCTAAGAAGCAGACATCTAGATGGTCCTCTGAGGTGGAAGATCATGACTGTAGATCTGACAAGGCCTCCTGACTGCTTTGAGCTCCCTTCTCTCCTCTCTTCTCCTCTTCTCCGCACTTCTGTACCTCTGTTTGGCATTTGTTCGTTAGCATCAGAAGGTTTCCCACAGTCATTTATCATCACAAGGGAAGAGAAGGACACGAAACCTTGAAAGCACAACGCGGCTTTTTGAAGATTACAGGTTACATTTCTTGCAAGTGAATAAAAATTACTGAGTCAAGCACTAATGATAGTCGACTTTTTCTTAATATATCATTTTAATGCTTCTATATTATGCCTGCATTAAAGAAAAAACTTAAACTGAAACCAAAACAGTACTTATTCAGAATTCATTTCATTTTTGTGATTTGTGCAGCTTTACCTCAGTAAGACTGAGGTGGTAAGTGTCCATATTACGTTAACTTACAGGCTATAAAATTATAATTTCAACATTTCACAAATTATTGGCTGTAGAAAGTATGTATTATTCCCTCTTGGTTGTAAAGTGTTTGGCTAATCATGTATTACAAAAAAAAAAAATCAAATATTTGGGACTGAGAGCTACTCTTCTCTTTGGTTTTATTCTTTGTACCTTTCCCTTTTCAGTTGGTCCTATGGCATTCCGACATCTGCTCTCTCCACCATGCTAAATTTTCTAGCTGCTTTCCTTTCACGGCTCTGGGATTGACTGTAAACTCGGGACGGGGGAGCTTTTTGCTTCTTTGCTATTATTGATGATAGACTTGTTGTAGTCTACCCTGTATTGTATAAAAAGTATCAGAACTATCCTGCACCTGAAATTAAACAAAGAAATGAAACAACTGTCATCAAAACTACCTACATCTTTGGAAATCCATACTCCTTTGAGCAGTAAAGAGCTGACTGGAATGTACATGGTCGCAGACATGCTAGCTTACTTTCGGTTCCTTGAGCTAAACAGTAACTCCTAACCCAGCCCTAGTATTAAATTCTTTCTATCAAATTTGGAATACTTTTAATTTAATACCATATTTAATGAATTGTCCCAACACAATAAAAATTCTTTGATTGCAAATTATATTTCGGTTAGAAAGATATGACACAGGCTGGCCATAAAACATCAAGGAAAGGCAATTTCCTTTAATTAAAAAAATAAAAAATACTCCCCATGTCTGAGCTTCAACTGCAGGATTCTGATTCTAGTACCTAACATAATCTAACTTCTTTCCTACTGGACTCTGAAAACAGTAAGAAGTGGGAGTAAATGACCAATTATTCTTCAGTCTAGGATGAGCTTGGAGACCAACTTAAATTATAACCCAAATCTAAAACTTCAGTCTCTTGTCCAAATCATATTTATGTAGAAAAAAACCAACATGGTCAGTTTTACAAAAACCTTATTTTTTTTTTAAGTTCTTGATATATTCAGAGAGGCTGAGCTGTAGTGACTAAAGTAAAGAGGCATTTCCTCTTTCATGTTTTTGTCCTAATTTGTATACTCACAATTAACATATGTCTCCTCTTTAAGGTGAGAATGTTCTTTAGGACAGAGGTCATGTCTATCTTGCTTCTGTGTGCCATCCCCAGGGCCAATCACACAGCTTAGAAAACACATCAAAGAAACAAGCATGCTACACAGTTGTGACGGAGCTGTATCAGTATCAGTATGGGTCCTGAAGGATCCTAGGGGGAAGCTTATTGTTCTAATTGGAGTTGATCATAGAAACCAGTAAAAAGGAAACACCTTCTGAGCTGAGTAGGTGGGGAGAAAAGTGTGTGCTTGTGTGCTGTAAGGAAACGGGGATACAGTTGAGAAGCTTAGAGTATCACTCAATTGCTGTAGTGTAAGTAAAGCCCAGAATAAAAGATAGATAGATAGATAGATAGATAGATAGATAGATAGATAGATAGAGATATATATTCAATTGTAGCAAGCTAAATGACTCCCATGTGGAATTAGGGGCAAGAAATTTCTTACCAAATCAGAGGAAATGATACTAACAGATAACCCAAAATTTAAAAAAACCTTAATATTCAGACTACATGTGAAAGAATTTTGAACAATTTATGACATAAAACTATAGAACAGCCGGCCAGTGGTGGCGCACGCCTTTAATCCCAGCACTTAGGAGGCAGAGGCAGGCGGATTTCTGAGTTCGAGGCCAGCCTGGTCTACAGAGTAAGTTCCAGGACAGCCAGGACTACACAGAGAAACCCAGTCTCGAAAAACCAAAAATAAATAAATAAATAAAATAAATAAATAAAAATAAATAAATAAAAATAAATAAAAATAAATAAATAAATAAATAAAACTATAGACAGTTACTTCATCAAAATAACAAAACCAAGAAAAAGAAAGAATAGCAAAACATATGGGCTAGGATGATAGCTCAATGGCTAAGACAGCTTGTTGCGCAAGCAAGAAGACTTGAGTTCAAATCCAGTCCCCTGCACTCATGTAAAAATTGGCCAAAGCTATGTGTACCTGTAACCCCAGCCTTGGGAAGTGAAATGTCAACTCCAAGGCTGCTCACTGGCCGTCCAGCCTCAACTCTGACAACAAACATCAGCTTCAGAGGCTCTGTCTCCACAAAGAAGGTTTGTCCACAAGCAAGAGTTGAAGACACTCAATATTCACTTCTGGCCTCTGCATGGACACACATACCTACACATACACGTGCACATACAACACAGCACACACAAGGAGGAAGAGGAGCAAAAATCCAAGTGGAAAATAAAGAAAACTCAAAAAATATTAAACAAATTAAGTTTTTATTTAATTTATGAAATTACTTAGTTTTGGTAAAGTTGTTCTAAAGATCATCTTGGGTAAACTACTTCAATAACTGGCCCAAGGTTGCAAAGCCAAGACTGAGAATGTATCACCTAACTTCTTCTCTCCATGTAAAATATGTTCCCTGCCTCTAGTTGGCATTTTAAATTAAAAGAAATTAACAAACCAGCAAACACAGAATTAGCTCTTTATTGCGATTTCACTAACCGAACAGTAACTTTGTTTAATAGATCTTCCCCGCCACACAGACATCCCGCTGAAGCACTGTAATAAATGTAATAAAAGGGGAGATTAGGGCAAACATCGGCGGGAAGACATTAATTAGAGAAGGACCTCACCAATTCTCAGTTGACTAATCCTCAAACCCTGTAATTCTCATAAGGAAACTGACAATCTTGCTTTACTCCTTATCAAAGAGACTTTCCAGCCGGGGAGAGTGGCAGGATCAAGTAATCAGAATCTCATTAATTTTATTAAATATACCATAAAGTCCCATAACAAATAATTAAGCCCCGTTAAACAGATACCCAATAGTCCATCTTATCCCTTCTTATTTATAGACAGAAGTAAAATGATAGTGCTTACAACAATATAGGGTACTCTTACTGATGATAATAATACTTTAGGTTTGTTTCAGAGATGTCAGGGCTTTCCAAAGCATGTCTGTCATGCTACAGCTGCGTTGGTGTTATTGGGTTCCTATACTTCTCTCTCCCTTCCAGCCCTTGTTGCACTCTAATCACTTCCAGTACCCCAACACTAGGTAGGAGAGAAAGAAGGTTAGAGGGGGAAGGGACGTAGACCTCTGTAGACTATTTCCTGTTATTATTGTAGAGTTCCTTAGGACAAGTCCAATCCTTTGTAGTCAGGATATCTCCAACTTCTGTCTCTTTGCACATTTTGCTCACAATCACTTGGCAAACTACAACAACAGCAACCAAAAGGAGCAGGGGGAGTAGCAGCCGCCTTCTCCTTCTCCTTCTCCTTCTCCTTTTCTCCTTTTCTCCTTTTCTCCTTTTCTCCTTCTCCTCCTCCTCCTCTTCCTCCTCCTCCTCCTCCTTCTTTCCTTCTTTCCTTCTTCCTCTTCCCCTTATTTTCCTTCTCCTTCTCTTCCTCTTCTTCCCCTTCCACCTCTTCCTTATTATTATTTTTTTTATTATTATTATTATTATTATTATTATTATTATTATTATTATTATTTAAAGTGCCTCCACCCCTCTCCAGGCTCTAGCATTTATTTCCTCTCCAGAGTTCCCAGAATTAAACTATCTGCAGCTGGCATAGACTATACCACTCCTGGGATTAAAACTAAAGCATACTCACGTAACATAACTGGGTTTTTTTTTTTTCAGAAACCAAAATTCTCACTACTCAGCTGACCTACTTATGTCCTACTCTGTGTAGATAAAGTTTTGATCTGCTTTCTGTTATACTAGACTTGAGAAGCTTAGACCGAATTTAGCATGTTTGTTTATAGTCACCTGCCTTAAGATAAACAATAAAGGGGCTCAACAAACCTACAGCAGGGTTCTCAAAGAAAGAAGCCATCGCACAGAAACTGCTATTGAAGTGGGAACAGCATCCGGGGCTGTGAGCTGAAGTACATAAGTATGCTCCATGTAAAGTCTGCTTTTCATCCCCACAACCGAGAAGAGCTTTCAGATTTGCCTTGTTTTCTTTACCCAATTCCATTCAACTCTGCCTACAGAGATGAGTTCTTTGGCTACAATTACAAGTTTCTGTGCTGCTATTTGCTTTTAGTTGGTTTTGTACTAGACTTGAGTTGTAAATACAAGACAGAATTTATCATTTTCAATTGAATAACTTTTATGACCACACATAAATTGTCTGATGCTATAAGCAGGATGTGGATGCCCAATCATGCCATCCCCTAATGCCTGAACTCTAAACATATGTGATAACTTGCATGGTTAGAGGAAAGGGCCTTTGAAAATGGAATTAAAATCACTGTCTTTAACACAAGAAGAGTACCCTAGATAGCTTATAGTTAGAGAGGTCTGTAGAAAGCGTGAAGAATATGGGGTCCCCCTAGAAACAAAGACTCTTTCCCTAAAATCCAGTAGGGAATCAGGAAATCCAGTCCTACAGCCATAAGGAGCTCAGTTTGAAAGACAACCTAAAAGTTGAAGGATTCCTTTCCTGAGCTGCCATTGAAGAACACAACCCAATGTATGGCATGGGTTGACCCTCCAAGACTTAGCAGTGGATCCCGATCTAACATTTCAGGGCTTCTAATTCATGTGGAAATTGAAAGAGAAGTGGGTGTTGTTTAAGTACGAGGATATGTCACAGCAACAACAGAAAACAAATGTGCCTGAATATTCTGGTAGATTTTGTAAATTTGTGGTCAGAGCATGTCACATATAAATCTATTAAAATATCTCATGGAAATTCTTTCAGTTAAATCTGTAAGGGAGAAGAAAAAGTTGCATGGACAAATCTCAGAATGGTACCGATGCTGTGGATTCCGGAGCCACACTTTTGGAACCACTGTGGGAATGAAAAGGAAAATGGATGAAGACTCTCTAAGGCTTAGTATGAAGCTAAAGACTTTCTTAAGAAGGACGATAATGCTTAAAAGATGCTTTGGAAGATTCAGTGGCGCATGCCTTTAATCCCAGCACTCAGAAGGCATTGGCAGGCAAATCTCTGGGATCAAGGGCAGCCTGGTCTACAGAATGAGTTCCAAAAAGGCCAAGGCTACATAGAGAATCCCTGTTTCATAAGAAAGAAACAAAGAAACAAGGAAGAAAAGATTAAAAGAGCAAAACTACACAGTTAAGAATTAGAGGCTAGAAGAGATCTAAATCAGAAAGTAAAATAATCAAGAAAGAAACTGTCCCAGTCAAATAAATATGAAGAACTAGCAGAATAGAAAAGAGAAACAGAGAGATGTTTCAGCAGTTAAGAGGACTGGTACTCTTCACAGACTCTAGTTCAATTCTCAGCACATGGTGGCTCATAAAAGTCCAATCTTAGAGATTCAAACGCCCTCTTCTGGCCTCTGTGGACACTACATATATGTGGTACATATTTAAACATGTAGACAGAACACTCATGTATACAAACAAATATTTAAATGATAAAAAAAGAGACAAATGCTAAAAGATTAACAAGAGACTATAAATGTAAAAACGTAATTAACAATAAGTAGAGAAACACACATACTATAGCAAAGGTAGAGAACTAAGACTTAAACTATTTTGCATTTAATTTTTTACTCCTGTTTATTTTGGTTTTTTTCTTTTAGAAGTTATTGTTTTATTCATATTCCCAAAGTTATTAAGGGAAATTTGTCTCACAACACTTTCATTACCTTTTGATCTCTTTAATATTTGAACAGTATTGCCCTTTTTAATATTTGTATTTTTTAAATTATTTTGTGTGTGAGTGTTTTGCCTCCATGTATGTCTGTGAACCACAGAGCCTTCAGAGGCCAAAACATGGAGTAGGATCTCATAGAACTGCAGTTATATAAGGTTGGGAGCAGCCTTTGCTCCAGACCAAATAAAGAACCAGAACTCAAGAATAGAGTTGCTGATTGATTGATATTGATTGATTGATTGATTGATGCTTGGTCTCACCATCACCATGTAGTCCTGGGTACCTTGAACTTAATAGACATTCAGCTAGTTCTGCTTCCCAAGGGCATTACCAACCTACCTGGCTCTAATACTTTTTTCTGGCTGTGCTGGGGACTAAACTCAATGACTGTGTATATTAAGTAAGTACTCTGCCATTGAGCTGCATCACCAACCCTCCATTACTGATGTTCATAGTTCTTGCTTGCCCACTCTTCCAAGAAGTTCTCAATTGTATAGATCTTTCCAAAGAATGAAACTGTGACCACTTGTAACTTCAGCTCCTCAGAATCCAACTTCCTCATCCAGCCCCACAGGTACCTTCAGTCATGTGCACATACCACATACAGACACACATACATAATTTAAAATAGATCATTAAAATATTTTGTATTTTAATTCTGCAAGTAGCCTACAATTAACTACAATTCCTAAAGTTCTTTCTTTATGATTACTTATAACATTTTAATCTAACATATTTCTTTCTATAATTCTCTCTTTTTTATTGGATATTTTCTTTATTTACATTTCAAATGTTATCCCCTTTCCCAGTTCCACCCCCCGCCCCCAGGGAACACCCATTCCATCCTCCTTCCCCCTGCTTCTATGAGGGTGTTTCCATCACTCACCTACACTCTCCTGTCTCCCTGCCCTGGCATTCACCTACACTGGGGCATCGAGTTTTCACAGGACCAAGGGCCTCTCCTCCCATTGATGCCCAAAAAGGACATCCTCTGCTATATATGCAACTGGAGCCATGGGTCCCTACATGTGTGCTCCTTGGTTGGTGGTTTAGTCCCTGGGAGCTCTGAAGGGTCTGGTTGGTTGATATTATTGTTCTTCTTATGGGGTTGCAAACCCCTTGAGCTCCTTCAGTCCTCTCTCTAAATCCTCTACTGGTGACCCCATGCTCAGTGCAATAGTTGGCTGTGAGCATCCACCTTTAGTTTTTTCAGGCTCTTCCAGAGCCTCTCAAGAGACAGCTATACCAGGCTTCTGTCAACATACACTTCTTGGCATTGACAACAGTGTCTGGGTTTGGTGACTGTACATGGGATGGATCCCCAGGTGGAGCATCTTTAGATGTCCTTTCCTTCAATCTCTGTTCCACACTTTGTCTCCGTATTTGCTCCTGTATTTTGTTCACCTTCCTAAGAAGGAACAAAGCATTCACACTTTGGTCTTCCTTCTTCTTGAGTTTCATGAGGTCTGTGAATTGTATCTTGGGTACTCAGAGCTTTTGGGCTAATATCCACTTGTCAGTGTGTGTATACCATGTGTGTTTTTTGTGATTGGGTTACCTCATTCCGGATGATATTTTCTAGTTCCATCCATTTGCCGAAGAATTTCATGAATTCATCGTTTTTAATAGCTGAGTGATATTCCATTGTGTAACTGTACCATATTTTCTGTATCCATTCCTCTGTTGAAGGACATCTGGGTTCTTTCCAGCTTCTGGCTATTATAAATAAGGTTGCTTTGAACATAATGGAGCATGTGTCCTTGTTATAGGTTGGAGAATCTTTTGGGTATATGCCCAAGAGTGGTATAGCTGGGTCTTCAGGTAATATTATGTCCAATTTTCTGAGGAATCTATAATTCTCTTATCCTTTCTAAGATCATTCTCTATTTTTTTGAAATTCTCCTTAATATCTATATCAGTTCATGTCTGTTTATGGTAAGGTTTTCAGCTCCTTATTTGCCCAAAATGTCTTTACAGTATTCTTGAATTCAGGAGGATATGTTCTCTGGGTGTAGGCTCTAGGCAGTCACTTGCTATCTTTTACCTCTCATAGGTCTCTGGCCTATTCTAAGCTGCCTATTGTAAGTCATATAGTCACTTTTTTACAGTTACTAATTCCCCTCATGCCCAGCTCCAGATCTTCGATGTTTTTCTTTGCATTTTGGATTAGATTTTGTTTTGACTTTTTGTTATTGTTGTTTTGTTTTGTTTTGATTTGATTTGATTTGATTTGATTTGTTTTGGGGAGGGGCTGGGTCATAATGAGATATCTACACCCATAACTCGGTAGATTTCCTCTCAGATGTGAGTCATATTTAATAGGAAGTTGTGGGGTTTTTTTTGTTTTTGTTTTGTTTTGTTTAATGTAGCTGTTTGTGGGGTTTGCTGAGATGTTTTAATCTATGTGTTGATGTCTTCAGTCAACTAGGATGTACACAGCCACCAGCCATCATCCCAGTAAACATGCTTCTCCTGGTCTCTTTCTTTTCTTTCTGTCATTCAAATTATACATAAGATAATCACATAAATATCTTCACTATATGTCACATCTTGTACACCACTTTCTACATTTTCCCGCATGTGCCTATGTGTTTTCATTTGAATACTTTTTTTTTATTCTGTCTTCTGATGACCCATTTGCCAATACAGTCATACATAGCACTCTTAATTTTACACATTGCATTCTATTTAACTATAAGAAAACAGACTGGCTAGAAATGGAGCCAATAGAAAGGCATGCATAAATGTAGAATACAGAAAATGCAGTGAAGACTGTGAGTCTCCAGGATCAGTGATGTTAGGAGCTACTGCTATTCCTGATGCTTTCAATTATGTGAGTTTATAAATCTATTTTTTTTTTTAGTTTTGATTCAGCTTACAGTTGCTTGAAACTTAATCCTGACTAATATAATCCTCAACTGAAACTTACTCTATGCCCAGTTTTTGTATGTTGGCTTTGTGTCTTTGCTCAGTTGACTTTTTGTCTCTTAACAGATTGGATAAAGCCATGTTCTCGTGGGCCTCAGCAGTCCCAGAAGAAATATGAAGATATCAGAGATCTCTGGAGCGGGAAAGGAGAAAGATTTCTAAAAGGAAATGAAATAGCCATGAGGTTGGTCAGAAACAAATCTTCAGAGTTACAAGGAAAGAAAACTGGGCTTTGGAGGAATAGAGGATCATGGGGGAATTTTCAACAACAGACAAGATTTTCTGGTGGGTAGCCTGTCAGACTTTGTTACATAAAAACAAGAATCCATGACTCAAAAAATTATTTTAACAATGTCATTTAAATATAAAATTAAACTCTAGGGGGAATATTAATTTTTCATACACCTTTCCCACTAATATTTGCTCCTTAAGATGAACTAACCTCTTCACAGCTGTAGAATCAGGTGGTACTTTACCAGAATGAATGAGATTTTTTTTTTTGAATCATGCATGTTTTTGGGAAAGACACCCATGTAAAGTAGAAAAAGGCATTTTCAGAGGAATAAGAAGTTTACTGAGGTTTACCAAAAAAGTCTTGATAACTCATCTAATATCTGCTGTACCCGTAAGAACTCTGAAATAATTGAATGAAAAGAGAAAGGCAAATCACTCTGAAAAACATAAGACACTATGTAGTGCCAAGGGCTAGCCACACCAGTGATCTTACTGCGAGCATCTGTTTTTGTTACCTGCTCTGAGATGTAACATCAGAAAGCTGATCAGAACTGCAAACGAGCTTAGATGGAGTAAAACCTTGTCCAGCTGACTGTTAACAAGTAACCATAAGGAGGATCTATGAGGTCACATCGTGTCACCGTAGAGTGACCAACACCTTACTACATATTCTGTCAAAGGCTTTACCAAACTCCCCATTCATTATTACAGTAACTCTCAAAGGCTAGAAAGATATTCTCAAGTTCAAATACATTGACTTTTTTAAAAGCTTATATTTGAAAATCTACAGCTTGTCCCTATCTCCCCCTCCACTAGAATTTATCACACTAGTGTTTCTAAAGCATTTACAAGTCATAGAGCATGCTCCTTGCAAGTGATGTTTCTTGATTTGTGAAAGTTCCTACTTTTCTGCACCTAATTATTATATAATGGTTATAATAAAGAAAAACTATGTGGACAAATATTGAGAACACAGTTGAAAGTGACTGCAGTAGTCCATCCTCCTTGAGAGTCCATGACCTCATCAGTCACTGGTAATTGACTAGGTTTACAGTACTAGGCATGAGTGAGCCTAAACAGCTGTTGATTGCCCCAGTGATAGAAGGCCTCTATTGCACCCTCAGGGATACCTTCTGAGGCTGGCCATTGCTGTGGTTTGCAGGCTTGACAGCTGGGTAAGACTTTTCACTGCTGCTCATCTCCCCTTGGCAGCTTTCATGGCACTCTCAGATGCTGAGAGCCAATGCTCAGAGAGGCAGTTTCCAGGCCAGCTCCAGCTCCTCTCCTCCTAGTCCTGTGTACAGTATACACGGTGTTTCCTCCAGCAATAAGGAGGGTCTTTACCTTTAAGTTCTAGGAGGCAATGAAAGGCAACATCAATAGCCAGTATTGTTTTGGAGTCTCCTGAATTCCTCCTTTATCAAGAACAGAAAGGGATGTTTCCCATGACTGACACTGGGATTTTACTGAATAGTCTATGACCTTGGGGGTGAGGGGGGCATCGTCATCCTAAGTGATGTAACTTCATTAATATGTGTGTATACACATATTTACATGTATACTTTTAAGGAAACATAAAATAATGTTTCCCTGGGACTTTTTCAAAAATTCTCAGTGTTTTTATTCCCTCCTCCCCTCGGTTTCCAACTTTCCCCATCATAGTATTTGCATTCTATTATCCCTCTATTCTCTCCTATGATCCTTCCTCCTTTCCTGGTTTCTGCAGTTACTCCAGGTCCTATACTAACATCGACAGATTCAAAGCTAGTGACCACAAACAAGTGATAAGTCCTACACACACACACACACACACACACACACACACACACACACACACCATTCAGTGGACGTGGCAGGTTGTATATACACATGCATGAATATATGTGTATGTATGCTCCTGCTTGCATGTGATCATGAAAGTGTATTATATTTATTCATTTCTATGCATTTTTATCCTCCTTTAACTCCTCCCATATTTCTCTTCTTAGGAATATATGAGAATCTCGAGGTAGAGAAAATTAAGTAAAAATTATATAAATACAGTACTCGCTGATGAAATTCTCAAAAAAATTGAATTAAAAAAGAAAAGAAAAACAGTACACAGTATGTAGCCATGATTCAACAGATAAGGGTGATTAGACAGTTTTGCTTTCCTTTAGTTTCCAGGAAATCTTCTCCCATCTCCCTTCTCGGTATCCCCAAATGCCTTTCCATCCCTGGGGTCACGAGCGCTCTCTTCCTCTCTGAGTCTGCTTGAGCTGTTCACCACTGCAGTCAGTTGCCTGCCCTTAATGAAGACATCATGAGAGAAACTTCCTGTCCCAGTCCTTTCAGCTGGCTGTGTTTGTTAAGCTCCCACTCAGAACCACCTCCTGTATGCATGTCAGTGGAACTGCTCAAATCATTGCTGTCGTGTGACTCAAACAGGCAAAGTGACAGAACACTAAATAGTACTGGAGCCATTCACAAGTGTCCTTCTATGGGCCTTGGACCAACCAAAATTCTTATTAAGATCATCGCTGCTTTGTTATGAGAGTCCAATTAAAATACAGGCACAAGCGTGGTTACTGACAAACAGCCTAGCATGCAATTCACTCAGTTGTCTAAAATCTTCAAGTACTTAGAATATTTGTTTATTTTTAGAATTTTTTTGGGGGGGTGTTTTGGTTTGGTTTCGGATTTTTGGTTAGGTTTGGTTTTTGTTTTGGATATTTGCTATTGTTGTTGTTGTTGTTGTTGTTTTGATTTGTTTTTTGTTTTTTGAAATATGAATTTATAGCCCAGTCTGGCTTCGCAGTTTCTATATAAATGAGGATGGCTATCAAGATTATCCCTCATAACAGGAAATGTGTAGAATCTCAAACCCATGGGATGGCACTGCCCACATTTAGGCTGGATGTTACCACATCTATTTACACAATCAAAATAACCCCTCCAAGACACGTCTACATGTCAACCTGACCTAGGCAATCCATTAAAACTCTTAGTAGGTGGTTCAAAATTGTGTCAAGTAGACAACTGAAGCTAATATTCACATTTGGTTAATATAAAAATAAACTCCTAGGTATATCTAGATAATGTGGAATATTATTCTATGTATGAATAAATAAATAAATAAATAAATAAATAAATAAATAAATAAATAAATAAGAAACCCAACCTGCTGTTGAAAGACAAGGAACAAACCCAAGTTCATATTCAATAGTAGAAAAAAATTCTACCTACTGCATGAATCCAATTACATAACATTCTGAAAAAGCAAAACTATGGATACAGGATCTAACCCATGGTGGTGTTGTGTAAATGAACATATTTGCAGCAGAGTGAGCAAGGAGAAGGCCTAGGCCTTTTTTGGTTAACATGAGGAAATTACTATGAGCTGCTTTGTTTGTCTTTGTTATGGTTTTAGAGACAAGATTCCTCTACTTAGCCTTGGCTGACCTAGGATTCTTTATGTAGTCCAGGCTTGCCTTGAACTCATAGACTTTTTTTTTTGCCTCTGCCTCCCCAATGCTGGAATTAAAAAAGTACACTACCAGGCTATGATAACTTTTAGAATGAGATTTATTGAGAGAAATTGAGATTTTTGGTTTGTTTTGTTTTTTTGGGTTTTTTGTTGTTATTTGTTTGTTTTCTGGATCACTTCCTATACATATACATATGTACATGGTTCTTATTTGTAAAGGACTATTTAAAACTGCACTGTACACCTGGTTGCTTTCTGTGAGCATCTGGTGATTCAGGACACACATGTGCATTCAATGGAAGCCTATAATGGATACAGTGTCACGGTACTCTTAGTAAAACCCATGCTGGGCCATCTACAGCATCCAGGAAGACCTTTGTGCTAAGATTCCTGTAGTTACTCTGACCATTTAGCTCTAACGCGTCCATGCTTCCTTTAATATCAACGTGATGGTTCCTCACTGCTCATTATTTTCCCTACAAATATACCCAAGGGCACTACAGGCTCAATAAGGACATTGAATTGCTTCATTTGAAAAATTCATACTGAAAACATCTTGGCTTTGTTGCTCTCACTAGGAAAACAAAAAAGCTTTTAAAATGATGGAAACAACTGTGTCTTCTCACAAGAATGGCATGGTTAATAAATCCTGCAGAAATGTAGCAACAATATTGAGCCAAACGTAAAGACTATAGGCACTGGGTTCTCAGGCTAGACACATGGCACTCTGTGGCTGCTCTCTATGCTGTCAAACACATCACTCCAAGTTTCCTTTCTGTGAAGATGCCCTACGTAGTAAATTCCACAGAAATCTGTGCTGTTCATTCATTTGGATTTTACTCATTTTAAGTGTTGCATAAAAGTCTAAAGGAGAAATATTTCACTCAGGTGAGACAGCATAAAAACAAAATGTCCTTTCTCTGATTTTATTTCTTCCTATGTCCCCCTCACCCCTCCTAGATAGAAGAGCCTACTTCTGGAGTAATTCGTATAACTCTGTGACAAATCCACTTCAGCCTTGGTAATGCCTTTCGTTTTGACTTCAAAACATTCACTGGCTCTCGTGGATTTGTGCTATTTAACACCGAGATAAAGGTAAGCTGCCTTTTTTAATAACGATGGATTACTTTTTCTCGTTACATGCTCTTATTCAATTGGATTTTTTCAATTTAAGCACATCAGTTCTGGAAGAAAAATGTAACGTCAGCCTGAGAATAATTGTAGTTATTAGAAGAGTAAACACAAGGAAACACAAGCAACATAAACTAAAATTATCTGATTAAATTACGCCGAAGTCTAATGTCTCCACAGGAAAGGGATGCTGCTGTGTTCTCTATGCTCAACTCTGTTTTTCATCCCTGGAAAGTGTAGTTGCGTGTTCCATCTCGTAAAGAAATGCATGTTGATTATACGAGCACATCTAAGGAGAAATCTGCTGGGGCCGCGTTTGATTAAAGAGATCCTGTGACATTCTGTGGGCAGAACTTCCTCAAGTGGTTTCTAGACCCTCCCCCCATGGGCTAGTATTCTCATAACACCTTGTTTTATTATTCTTACAATAATAAGCCCCGTGTATTACATTACATATACAGACGAAAAGGACAAAAATGATGGTTTCTGGATACAAATAATAAAAATACACCTTCAAGAAGAAGGGATTACTAGTGGCTCTGACATGGATTACCACACATGTGCACGCACATCGAACTGTCATAGTTGAACATCAAGGATGCATCATTATAAATCTGTGAAAGCTTTTGTTTCCTTCTTAGGTTGGATTTCGGTTGGTTTTTACAATACTGAGGCTTGAACGAGAAGCTGGCACACACCAAACAAGTATTCTGATACTTAGCTACATCCGCAGTCCCTAAAACTTTTGATAAGAGTTGTAGCTAGGAAGACTATTCAGTGGTAAGGTGCTGCCTGTGCAAGCCAAGAGGACCTGAGTTCAAATCCACACCACATACAATAAAACCATAACACAGCAGCATGTTCGGTGATGACAAGTAGAGACAGAAGAATTCCTGACGCCCAGTGGCCACCTAACACAGCTCACCAGTCAACTCCAGGCTCAGTGAGGGCTCTGTCCCAAATAATAAGGCTGAATGCAACAGACAAGGACACTTGGTGTCAAACTCTGGCCACCGACACACACAGATAAAGCCTCAAAGTTTTAAATATCCTGATACTAATTTTCAGATAATAATGCCTAGCACATTAAATTTATTTGCTGTATATAGCTGATGTAAATGTAAACAAGTTATTTCACTGAGTCCTATAACCTCTTAATGACAATTTTTAAGTATTCGTTTAAAAATAATTGTGTTATTTGCTTTATTAAAACTAAAATTATTGGTATCAGCCATAATATTAAAATTATCTATCATAGTTGAATAGTCAATGTGGTAGAAATAGCAGTTGTGTTATCTGTTGTTTTAATTCATAGGTATTTTGTAAAGTAATTACATGACTCTTTTTCCAGATGGGGCCGTAAAGGCTCAGAGATGAAAGTATCTTGCCCCAAAGTGCTCATGAAACTAATTTTTAAAAGTAGCATCTGACCCCTGGAAAATCTAAGTCTAGTTTTAAATTCTTATACCAATGTTAACCTCACATTTCTGGTTCCAAATGCTGAGACTTGAACTAAATCGTTATTCATCGGCACCCAGCACATCTAGTAGGTGCTTAGTAAATACACAATGAATAAATCAAATTTTACATTTTCATTCATTCACAAAATGAATGAAATTTTAGACTCAGTAGACTTAAAAATTACATTCGTTAGAACATACTCCTAGTTGAAACATTGATTTCAAGCACTGGAGTCTTACCGTTCTAGAACTTATGCTTCTGAGAAATTAGCTACTGTGAGGTCTTCCAGTGCCGTCATCCATGCTCAGATGCCGCTGAGCCATTGACTTGTTATTGGAATGTTTCCTTTTTCTCTGTCAGAATTAAGACCTGTATTTCACATGCACTCCTTTTTCAGGGAGGCCAAAGCTCGATTCTGATATTTGGCATTTATATCATGTTTTCTATCAGAAATCGCTCCCAAGGACAAAGCCTGACATTCTGTGTCTCCAAACATGCCATCCTTCTTCTGTGAACCTGAAGGACTGGCAAGATGAGAAAGTGTGAGTTCAGAGGAACAAAAGCCAAGCTAAGAGGTGGAAATAGAAGAGAGAGAGAGAGAGAGAGAGAGAGAGAGAGAGAGAGAGAGAGAGAGAGATTATTTTACTGCCTAGTGACAGCTATCTAGAACGACACAATCCTGTTCTGTAGGACCATTTTGTTAAAATAAGAATATTGTATTTTTCTCTTTTAAGACATTTCACAACAGGGAACCACAAGAAAGGCACAGGCGCCGCCACTGTTCCATTTCCTGCCTCTGCAATGTGGTACAGCTAAGACATTTTCATTGCAGCAGAACCTGAAGCTGTATAAGATGTTTGCCTGAGGATTATTTTTAGTCCCTTTAAGCTGAACTTCTGTAATGAAATCTATTTAGAGACATTCCACAGTACCCTATGGTTACTAGCTTATGCAAATGCAGTATGACCCTGGGAATAAACCTTGCCCCCTCATCATCCTCCCTGGCTTCAAAGGTCTCTAGGCAATTGCTTTTTTAAGTGAAAAGATTGTTAAGCTGAACTAAAATAGAAAGAGAGGGGGTACAACTTGATATCCAATATTCGTATGACCCAACCACTTACTACCTACTATTTTTCTATAAATATTTAGATACTAATTTATAAATCCATCTGGGATAAATGTGTTAGTATGTGTGATTGCTTTTCAGCCTCTACTTCTAGTTTGAATCCTAATAACTACAGACCAGTGTCAATCAATAGCCATTTACTCTCACTTCATTTCTTACTTCTTATCTAACTCGAGGCGTTAGATCGGGGCTGAAGTGGTGTCGTAACAATAAATTTTCTCTACTGATTATACTCTCACAAAAATATATTCCTGCTGGGCACCAGAATAATCAAAGTGGTCCCAAAATTTGTACTCCATGACAACATCATTCATTAAGGGCCCAAGAGGTTACTTGAACATATAGCTTAGGAAGAGAATAGCATTGACAAGCGATCAAGAAAATTAGAGTCTAATTGGAAGCGGATAACGAAATAAAATTATTGATTGCATCTTCAGAAGGATTAGTGAGAGGGAAGAATCATCTGCGATTCTTTGAAATGTAATCATCATAATAAATTCTGTGATGTTAGGCGTTGCCTTGCAACTAAATGATAAGATGAAAAACACCCACCCATGTTGTCTGTACGCTTGTTTGGTGGGAAGGACAAGTTATGTAAATGTGAATCTGTTTCAGATTTTGGCCAGATAGCTAGAATCATCTCTTAGAGGCTTCAGGTTTCTCCAGGTCAAAGTGTCATCTCAGGATGCAATTAAAATTAGGAAATCATCCAGTATGACTCCAGGATTTGTAAGCCATGAGGTCTGTTATACAACCTTCCAAAAAACGGTAAACCACAGAGACTGACTTTTTAACCTAACCAAATGGCAACATAAGGTCCAAGTGGTTGAAGACTGAGGCATTCCCTTGCAAATACCTGTTGAAAAGCTCTCTAGCTACACCTGTTGTGGCTACAACTTTTGTTAAAATATAAAGCTACATTAAAATGTGGTCATTTAAACTGACGTGTTTGTGTTCTGCTCTTTGTAGCTATTTTGTGTCACGGGGCTTTGTTAGGTAGTTAATGTTAGGTAGTCAGTATTTTGCTACACAGTTGCATAAGCTTTGAAATATGAAAGATGGCAAATCCCTTGTTTCAGAGGAGTAAGCCCTCCAGACCACAGCTATCTGCCTGAAAAATTTAAATTGACTCAAGAATTAGGTAAAATGTCCCAAATGCCTGGCCAGCAACCACTGAACAATAGTCTGGGAGTTAATAAATGACTTGGCCAAAATACAAGCCAAAGGAATTTGCTAAAACTTGGCAGGTTACGGCAAGTAACGACACAAATTAAGGTAGTTGTGTTTATGAATACCACTGAAAAGAGGAGAAGATACTCATAAAAGTAGAAAACGGCACAGAGAATGAATAATTCTATATAAAATGCAATATAGAGAACACACTATAGCCAAACCACACTGAAGATCTGCAATAAGTAACAGAAGAAACAAGGCGCACAAACCTGTAAAAACTGAGGACCCAGTACAAGATAGTACGTAATTAGAGAGAATTCTTCCATCCCTATGAAATAATACATGTATAGATTGTGTTTTGTCTTTCAGAATCGTTTCTCCAAGATGGTGTTGACCTGTTATGTTTGTAATCCTCAAGGGCTAAGAATATTTGAGAATAACCTGGACAGTGAATGCTGCCCCTCAGAAAAAAAAAGAGACAAAGCAGCATTTGAGACAAAGGTCAGATGAAGGCATTTGATGTGCAGTAGGGTGTATTCAGGGAAGAAAGTGAGATGGAGCATGGAGTTTGCCTCCTGTGAGTGGCTGCTGGTTTCCACAGGACTGACCAGGCCTCTGAGGAGTACCTTAAAGCTGCTCTCTGGGGAGGGAGGCACGTGTGAGATGCCCACTCCTCTGTACTTGGCAGTTATCCTGTGAGAGCAGCTAGGCATTTCCTGGGAAGCACTGCAGTGTCCCCAGTGATATCCGGTGGAGGTGGAATGGAGGGCTCGCAAAGACTGGACCCCCAGATCTGCTTCCCAGGGCAGTACTGATAGACTGAATGGATCTGGGTACAGCAGCAAAACCCCGGCTCTAAACAGTAGGCAGTCTAGACAGAAAAATCTGTACACTTCAAGCTGACCCTCAACAATCAGATAGCAACTGTTCAATTATTTGTTCCTTCTCCTATCGAATACCATTTGGCATTGATTCTTTGGGAAACGCTACATTTGTGTGTGGCTTAAGAGACTGAGCAACACAAACCACTTTCCTGCCTTTCAGGGATGCAGTTGAGAGTGCGAGGCCACACTCAATTCAAACTGCAAACACATGAAGACAATGGCAGACATGAGAAAGGAAAAGGCCTGCATAATACAATAATGCAGAAGGGCTGCTAAGGGGCTGGAATGTAGATGTCAGCTTGTAGATGACCTTTTTAGAAATATTCTTAGAAAGCCTGAGACCTAGAGATAAATAAAAGGTAGGTGGGAGGGGGTCTTTCAGACAGAAGGATAAAGATTGAAAGATAAGGAGAATGTGGGCTGGACACTCGAGGACCTGAAGGAGTCTAGAGAAAGATGTTAATGATAACACATAGGAACACTTGCTACTAGCATCTCCCAGGCAGATTAGCTAAGAATCTAGCGAAGCTTCAGGACCACTTCCAAACTTCAAGAAGATCCTCCAGGACTATTCATGTGGTCACAGGTTTCTGTAATACATTGTACAACAGTGTTTACTGCATATTATCTCTCTCCATCACAAATATGTGCCTCATAAGAAGAGACAATTACATTTGTCCACTTCAAGAATCCCCAAAGGTTAGAGTATCTGATAGATGACTGACAGGTGGTAATCAAGTAATTTTTTTCAGAATGAATGGCCTATAGAGCTCATTTCATCTTTCACTGAAAACAGTATCAGCCTTCACATTGAGTCTCCACTCCCTGCCACTATGTATCTAATACACCTTACAGCTAATATGAATCATAGTCAAGCTATACCTTAAGAATATTCTCTCAGCCTAATGCCTTCCTACTCACTACAAAATAGATTCTTACCAGTTTAGAAGAACATCAACAATAAAATCATGTAGACTATTTACCTAATAACTAAGGCAAGCCAATATGACTCCCATACTTGCAAATACTTGCAGCACTTGGGAGGCAAATGCGCGATTACTACAAGTTTGAAGCCACCCTGGGCTACAAAGTAGAACCTTGTATCAAAAGAAAAAAGAATTAAGAAAAACAGCCGAGACATATCATCTTTTCCAAGACTGTTACTGTATACTAAATGAGACCCCTCTATAGTTTTTACAAATACAACTTAAGCCCCACGGGATAACTTGTGCTATACACTCAACTAAGTAGATAAGCATAGAATGCCTTCGACTTCCTTGACCTGACTTTGCATAATAGCTCTTCCTTACTTCCCAGACATCAGCGTTGTACCTTTAGAATAAACGCTAGTTGGTCAGACCTTGAAGAAAATAGAGAACAAAACAAGAAATGGAATGTTCTTTGCAGAGGACAGAAAAGCCAAATTCCAGTCCTCTGGTGTGGCCATGATCTCAAGCCTGGTAAGTAGAATCACAAGCCTTGGAGCCTGGAGAAGCAGAAGAACTTGGACTTTGATTGGTGAGGAACTTGTAACACACCCCCATTTATTCTTGAGAGAAGATAGGGTATTCCAGATTATTTGAAATCAATCATCCATATCTTATTTTGCTTATAGAATATCATTTTTACAAATGTTTCCTTAAAGCTGTTTGTGTTCCACTTACAGAATTTGCTTGTGCCTTCACAAAAGGAAATTGTCACAGATCTCTACTTCCTTGACCTGGATAAAATTCACCTGCTGTATCCCAAGCATCACTTATTTTTTAGACCAATAATGGCATCACTCCCATGCCTCACCACCCGCCTCCTTGGAGCATGTGTCTCCTCTATACCTAAGCTTCACACCAAGACCAGACTTGTCTATGACCTATGAAGTAATGTGACCTGTTGAGAAGAGACAGCACATGACTGGGTGTCCTCAACAGGCTGCCTAGTCATCTGACATCATGGATACCTCCCCAAGCTCATCTCAACTTTCAACCAATTCTTCTCATCGAGACATGCTGAAACAAAATACACAATCTCAATAATTACTGCATTCAATAACCTAGAATTAAACATATTATCACAACTCTATGGCACAATGGGAAAGAAACTCGATCCCCTTTTTCAAATTAAGTGAAGTGACACTGGTATTTAAAACTTGATATACAAAAAAAAAATTCTTTAAAATATCTTTTTATGTGTAACTTGCTGGAAATTTTTCTTATCATAACTCTTGGTTCACAAAGTTCTGCTTCATCCTTTTTCTAAAGAAGTAAAAACAAAACTAAGCTCATTTCGGAAATGAACATTAAAAGTTCTTTTTAGATTTTTTTTTTTTTTGCTTATTTTTTTTCAGCCATCCCAGCTGAAAACACAGCACCTCCCTCAAAATCCATTTTCACAACAAACAGCTTCTTATAATTATTTAACTCTGCCTTCTAAGCTGAAACCCTTTTAGTAAGTTTACATAAAAACTCTGCAAGGTCCTTAAAACATCTGTGACGAAGCTCACACCATGCAGTAATATCCTAGGAGAACTCTTGACAGTAGCTTCTCACAGGCTGCCAAAGTCTATGACTCTTTCGTAAGATTATGAAAGGCCATTCAATTTTGTTTTCCTGAACTTAACATCGACTTAACCAAATCCCCTAACAGTAGCTAATGGCTCTTAATTATATGATGAGATAAAGAAGAAGAAAGTTGTATTCACTGAAAGGTAGAATTATTACTAAAATTGTCTAATTTTACATGACACGAAAATTAAAGATGACACAGCAAAGAAAGCAAAATGCCCCCACGCAGTGGTTGAGCAAAACCAAACTTTTACTTTGCTCTACCAAGACTTCCGAGAATATGTCTCAGTTGCATAAAATGTCAAGGAAGCAGTTAGATTTCTGAAGTGGATCTCAACAGTTCTTTTGTAATGTATGGACAAGTTTCACAACACAGTCTACTCTAAGGTGTCCTCATTGTTCTCCAATTGTGTCTTGACTAAGAGTCATAAGCAGACATCTGACTTTAAGAGGACTGAGAGATTTAGAAGACAGTTAATAAGAATGCCTAGCATTGCTATATTATTTCCTTTGTGGGTCAGATTCTATTTCCCAATAGTGTGTGTAAATAAATGCATTAGTGATAGTGGGTGTTATAGTCCTTCTCTCTCTGAGAGAATGAGAATGAGAAACATTGTCTCTCCTAGATTTTCTCATACAGTGTTCCTACTACATTGACTCACTTCCTTTGAATCAGAGTCTCTGACCACAGCAAAAGCTAGGCTGATAGCAAACCAGCCCCATTAATCCTCCTGTCTCTTCTCTACCTCCTCAGAGCTGCCATTGCAGTCATGCATGGCTGAATCTGCCTTTTATATGGGTGAAAGAGATTTGAACTCTGGGTGTTCTCACTTGCACTGCTGTTCCTCACTGAACCATCCACCCAGTTGAATTATTAGCATCTGGTTTTTGGAGAAGTATCTATCTGCACAGCATGCTGGCACCTAGCTTCATTTGCAGTATAATGACTGCGTCATTCACTATGTCAATTCATCACCTGACATACCATTACAAAAGTCAAATCCTGATTTCCAACTCTTGCTAGATTTCTGGGTTAAAAATAGCTTTTATACACACAAGTAACATTACAGACTGAGCAGACTATATTTATGATAATGAATGACAATTAATGAAAAAGGCCATGAGTTTGAGAGAGTGATTAAGCAGAAGTATACAAGAAGGTTTAAGGGGTGGAAAGAGAATGAAGAAATGATATAATTATATTATAACATCAAAAGAAAAAAATACTTCTGCCATGAGTGACAGATGAAAAGAGAAAGCATGAAACGTGGAGTTGGAGGAGTTGTGTGTGCTCAGCTCTGTTCAACAATATAGAGATAACTAACATTCTGAATATGGCATTGAAGCATAGACTTCCAGGTTCTTTCTCTACAGTAGTGGAAATGGACATGTACAGACAATCAATAACCCTTGGTAAAAAATGTAAATGGTATCAACAATCATGAAATTTTTCTTCAGCCCATTGTTCTTAGCAATGTGAAGAATACCACATAAATCCATGAAATTGTATTAAAATTGACTCTTGGTGACTATCCTCTAAGCAAACTGAAAATTATAAGCCGGCATCATCCAGTTAAGACAAAGAGTTTGTCAAAGAAAATGTGACACCTCACCTTAAATTCCTGGCCTGATAATGACGAAAAGAAAAACTCAGAATTGTATTCACTTTATTTATTTTGACAAGAAAGAGAAAATCATTTGCCTTTCAGAAGGCTGAGAGCTGAGCCTACCAAAGTGGGTGAGAGGATCCATGATGACATCACACATCCCAGAGCGACTGATGAGCACAGACCTAGTGCTCAGTTGCCCTGCTTTGAAGAACTTGGAAAGGGACACTTTCTATCCGTAGCAACACAACTGTGTGTTTGTAAATTCTGATCTGATCAACAATAATTAGTCCAGAGCAATAGGCCCCGTGTTTAATAATCAGGTTCCCGAATGAATGAGATGTTGCTACTTTAATGTCTGTGATCATATGAGCATCACCACTACATTACAAAGCAGGTCACTAGAATGAGACATATGGACGAGTGCTTCTCACTTGGATCACCCAAAGGGTTAAAAGGCCTCAACATATTATACATGTATTCATACCTAGGGCCCAAAGAATGGCATCTCATTTTTCATCATCAAAGCATTTATACGAACTTCTATCTTCTTTTGCTTTTGTGACCTCCAGCCAGAAAGGCCAAAGTAAAAAAAGGCCAAGATAGATGTCAAATCAAGCAATTATTAAACAGGGGCCTGAGCTGTGACCCTCAGATTAGAAATGGTGACCCATCCCAGCGACAGGGGAAAACCTTCCTGCAAGCAGTTGCCCGATCCCTGAAATGCAATTGAGATTTGCAACCCGCACTGAAAAAAAAAATGGTATTTTTCATTTGCCTTTTAATCTCCTCTAACCTTCATATTGAGGCTATCTTCCCCATTTTATCTTTGGCTGCAGGTTGTCGGCATTTGAGAGGGAGAATTAGTGTACAGAATGTGCACCTACCATGAAAAATGAGAATGAGCTGGCACAGCACAAAACGCTGCAGAATCACTTTCTTCATTACCTCTGCTAAAACAGTGTGACAATCAGGCAAGTTGTGTTTCTTTCCCTGCTTGTCATAATCCGTAAGAGACTCTTGCCCACTAAGTAAAATTCTCAGCCATCTTCCCTTAATAAATATTAAATGCAAATGAATGAATGACTGGATTTTAATACTGAATATAATTATTTCCAATAAATTAATTTAAGCCAACAAATCATATCTGACTTGGAAATTTGATAGAAAAATCAGTGAAGGAAAAAAAACCTCATTGTCAGTAGCAAGGGTAACATCTCGCTGTCACAAGAACTCGGGTCTAGAAATCTAGTGAGGAGGGAATAGCCAGAGGAGGAGGAATTTAAGAAAGAAAATGTTTTCAATATATCAGGTGACTGTGATGGAATTTAATTTCAGCACTTGGGAGATAGAAGCAGATGGAGCTCTGTGAGTTCCAGGCCAGCCAGGGCTCTGTAGTGAGAACCTGTCTCAAAACAAGAAAGAAAGAAAGAAAGAAAGAAAGAAAGAAAGAAAGAAAGAAAGAAAGAAAGAAAGAA
>JANHMN010000001.1:29076505-29093855 GCA_030674055.1 Rhabdomys pumilio
AAAGAAAAACAAAGCAAAACAAAAAAAGCAAGCATGTATTAAAAATTTTAAGTATTGACAATGAAATTTCAAATTCCACTCAAATACAAATCTTGATTAAAAAATAAAAAGAAAGAAAGAAAAGAAAATTTAGAGGCTTACTTAGCACCTCACTTTGGAGAGGAGAGGGAAGATTCCTTTGCAAAGTTAGAACCAAAAAGCTTTACTATTTAAGTCAACCAGGGTCTTAAGTCATATTATTTTCTGCTGCTATGTTCATGGCTGACACCTCTTTGCCTGAGACTACTGACCAGAAATCCACCAGAAGGTTGGATTGCCTACTATTGTTATTGATCCTTCTAGCTGCTGATAGATTTATATTAGCCTTTAGGCTTTAATGGGTGAATTTGGGAGTCTTCTGTCCCATCCCATCTCCCCCCAAACCCTGTTGGTCCCCAACCCCTGTCCATCCTGTGTCCCAACCACTACCTCCCTCCCCCCTCCCAACCACAGCTCCTCTTTATTAACTTTGAAATATGGCTTCTTCCCAAAGCATCAGCACAGAGGATGTTAGTGGTGTGAACTCCTGGAAGTGGTTTACTTGAGGGAAGAAAACCACCTCAATCTTTATTATATACAGCCTTACTTACAATATTCTCAGAGCTGAGACTAAACAGGGGCTCAGCTAACAGCCAGCTTGAATCACTAAGTCTTACTTCTCCATTGTGTCTGCGGTTCACAAACCTGTGAATGAATAACACTGAAGATGTGTCCTGTGATGGCTTGATGTATTTTTTGTTTTCTCAGAGGTGTGTCTCAATTCGTACAAAATGTTTACTGAAAAATAATTGTCTTGAGGTGAGAACCTGGCATTTAAGTAGGAGTGGGTTCCCTTAAGTTTTGCCCTGCTGGCTTCAATCTGTGAGTCATGGAAATGGGGAAACTCCCTGCGGCCATCATTGCTTCTTCCTGCTTTCAGTAATGCCTATTATCTTGGGTTGAGGCCACATGGGGTCATATCTCAAGCAGCCATATTAGTTTAACTTTGCCTTCATCCTTTTCTTTGATTTTCATTTTTTCTTTTCCTCTTCCTCCTCCTCTTTCTCTTCTTCCTCTCCTTTTGCTTATTATTCTTTGATCAAAGTTCATCTGGAACTCACTATTTACCACATGATGGCCTCAAACTCACAGGAATCCTCCTGTATCAGCCTCCTAAATGCTGAGATTTTTAAGTATGAGCCACACCCAGCTAGCTTTTCCCTTTAGGTAAGGGTCTGTGGACTTTGGCAAACTCTAAATAGCATTAGACAGCTGAAGAATAAAAAACTATATGCTTTAAATTGGAAAAGCATTCAAATGTTATCAATTACTGGTTGCTCCTAATGTTGACATTTAGGAACTCTAAGATGACTTTCTCTGGAATTATTGCTGTGCCCTGAGAAGCTAAACTTTTATTATATGTTTTATTCTTTCCTAGAACATCATACCATTATCCTTTCTGAAGACGTGATCATCACAAAGTCGATGCAACCCCCAAAAACATGTTACTATATATGCAAATGAACTTACAAAATTTAATTTATACATAATTAATAATTTTGATACTATCTAAACAAGTTTATCTGTTAGATAACAGCTAAAACAACTAGTCTTTGTACTGTTATTTTTTCCAAAAATCTATCTATTCATATGCCACAAATAAGTGTGTAACTATTACCAAAGTATCTGAGTAATTTATAGATGTACTGAAACTATGCAGCTAAATATGCAATGGAAATCTATCTTGAAAATTTTCTGAACTGAAAACATTGGGAAGCATACCATTCCAAAACAATAAGTAAATAAGAAAACTGAGACTCAGGAGAATCATGTCTGTGGTCTTAGGTTAATGATTTGAGGATTATGGTTGAGGTTATGACATATACCCTTGGACTCCTACACATCACTCCATATTCACCCTCTGAACTTGCAATTCAGATCCATGATATACTTCCTCATTAGGAACTTAGAAGACAGTTTAACTAAGGCTTCAGAGAAGAAATTAAGCCACAAAGGGAAAAATAATGCCTGAGGCAAATGAGTCCCAACAGCATTTATTACGTACTAACATGACCAGACTCTACAGTGCCTCTGATTTGCATTATTTCCTTTGTTTTCCACAATGCAGGATGCATCAGGAACTTGTCATTAAGAAACTGGGGTTTAGGGCTGCTGAGATGGCTTAGCAGTTAAAAGCACTGACTGCTCTTCCGGAGGTCATGAGTTCAAATCCCAGCAACCACATGGTGGCTCACAACCATCCGTAATGAGATCTGGTGTCTGAAGACAGCTACAGTGTACTTACATATAATAAACAAAAACCTTAAAGAAAAAAAAAAAAGAAAGAAACTGGAGTTTACTGTGCCACACAATTTGTCCTAGGTCACAAAGCTCGGAAAAGACAAAGAGAAGCTGGCTGTGTGACTCCCACATGCAGCCCTTAACCTTTATTTTCCACTGTTTTTATATCAAAGGCATATGACACACCAAAGCACATGTTATAAACAACCTGACTAGAGACACATATATATGGAAAGAGGTGGAAAATTAAGCTGAATGGAAAAAAATTGGACCAAAGTATAGAAGCTTCTAGAAACCTCCAAAAAAGATAGATTGTTGTATTATTTAAAAAAAAAATAGATTTCTGTAGATTTTCAACTACAGAAAGATAATAAAAGGAAGAACTCAAGGGATGTTGACTTATGATGGTAACCAGAAGGGAGCACATGATGACCAGTTAGGAAACTACCATAATAGTTCAGGTATGAAATGACAATGGCCTAATTGGGTGTGGTCAATATGATCGTGATTCAGAAGAAAAGGTGACTGAAAACAAGTAGCAGGAAGAAGCAATATAATTTCATGACTAATTAATTAGGTGCAAGAGCTCAAGCAGAAGAGTCAGAGATGACTGGGTGGTTTCAAGCCTGAGTAACTGAGAGCTTGAAGCCACAGATTTAAAGTCAGAAGATGGGGGGTGGGGGGAGGAACTATAAGTGTACTTGGTCACATGATAAGAAGGGGCATGAACATGAGGACCCATTTTCAGCTACCAGGAGAGAATATGCACCCAATTTCTGAACAAGGTGTTGTACATTAATAAATGTTATAGGTATAAGTTGCCTAATGAAGAACATGGGAAGGCAGGATAGAGAGCTGAAAATGTGGACTAGAGAGAGTCCATAACTAAAAATGCATGAGATAATAAGGAGGTATCCAAGATATAAAGAAGACTACCAACCATTTGCCTCCCTCTGTAGCAAACAGGATTTTTGGGGGAAAGGAATTAGCAAAGCTCACCACCACACCACTAAAAGATAAGCTCCCTGGGGGCAGAAACTTCCACCTAAAACAGGGATTAGTGTATCTAGGAAATGAACCTATATTTGTTGAATAAATAAATCTATCACTCTCCTGCACAGCCCTACACCAAGCAAGATGTCTGCAAAAAGCTGCTATCTGCAATAATGGAGTCAGTAATTCTATTCCCTTTCCTAAGAACATATTTTTGTGACATCAAAAAATACAGAGAATATATTTTAATTGCCTTTAAATGGGAGGAATGACAATCTTTAAAATGTTTACCTAGTATACAAAGTAATGACCCAGTGACATTTTCATGTATGTGTCATTATATGTGGTTCTTATTAGTCCTCCACTGCCCCTTCTTGCCTTCCTTTGTCCCTTCTGCCCGTTCTCCACAATGCTCCTTTCTTCTGCCTTCATGTCACATAAAGAAAGAATCATGGAATGAATAGTTACTAATGTACCAAGGCAGATGCATGAACTGGATGCTTGCACATTGCTGAGTTTTTTAATGTACATGAATAGTGTGGCTTACAGAAACCCTGTAGTCTGGATAAGCATTCCCACGTGGTCCTTAGAGAGCCATATTGGGAAGTACTATGGACCTTTAGGATCAATTAAAAGCAGTAAGTTCATCATCACCCACATCCTAATACCTGCACTACTACTGGATATGCGCATACAGCCGATATTCCCAAGTGAGACCCTGCTTCGCTAACTCAAAATTATCCCCCAAATGTAAATGTTGCCAAACGTAGATATTCTGGTAAGTTCTCATGACCTCATCCTTGCCTCTTGGCAATGTAAAGAGCCTAACTTTAAAGGTCAAAAGCGTTCCCAAGGATCATATTTGTATGGTTTAATTCTTTTAGAATGCAAGATGGTTTTCTTCTCATTTCAACAGTAAGCCACACAGGTATGCATGCCCTTTCTATAAGGATAAGCATGTTAATTTGCATGGTGACTAATACTGCAAGAGAGTCGAGAGCAAAAACAGAAGTTAACTCTTCATTTCCCACCAATATTCAGTTGCCACTGCGAGTTTCAAGGGACCTTTTTATTCAAGATAAAACTCTCAGTTATGGGGTCTGAAACTGTTTGAATCACAGAGAATCCTAGGGTAACAGTAGGCACACAATGAAAGTTGTGTTGGTTTGATATAGACTCACTCTGTTTTGGGTAATGTTCAACTGTTGTAGGCTCTGTGTCATTACAGTCTATGTCTTCAAGCCCATAAGTGCAGCTAGCAAACTCCTAACATCCTTCCAGTCCAGACTTGCTGAACCTTGACTGTCACACAGTGTCGTTGACACTTACCTTCCTTGTATCTTTACTAGGAAGTCAAATCACATCTTTTCTGTGACTTAAGTTAAATGGAATATTACATGGAGCTGTGGTCTTTCTACAAAGGTCCACCTCCATCACTGTAACTGGTACAGGATTTTGGAGGAAGAGAAGACAGCTTGGGTGCTGCTTTGGGTTCCAGACACTAGAGCCACAGGTATTCATGGGCAGTGGTGGTTCTCCTTCCTTTGCATTACCTAAGCTTTCTGGAAAGGCTCTCGTCTTCACAAGCTTGGATGCAGAGCAGGTACCTGCTAGACTTTACCATCTTGTTTGCAAATTCAATTCTGCTGGCAGATCTCAAACTAGGGTATGTCAGGAGCACATTTGTAGATTGTAGACCTTGCTTCATTCAGCTTGGAGACTGTAAATCCCCTCCCCTGCCAGAGGAATTAGCTGACCTAGCAAATCTTGGATGGAATGGTTGCTTTCTTCTGACTCTAGGAATTCTGGGCAGGTTTGATCCTACTTCAGTGCTGGATCCTACTTGTTTCCCACTCATATGGAACAATAAATATGTATTTCCTTCTGGTTCCTTCTCTATTCATTTTTTCTAGTACACTGTTAGACAAACACCATGCATCTAATTTTAACACTGTAATTCTATCATTTGTAAACAGCCAAATGAGAAAAATATAGACCATTATTGATTTTAATAGTCTAGAAACAAGCCAGAAAACAAACAGAAAGCTATTTATAACATAATGAGAAAAGCCTTATTGATATAAGCCAAACAAATTGAAACTAAAAGAATTTACGACTGAAAGCTACTCCCTGTTACTTGATACTATTTCCAAGCTTCTATAGGAAATATTTTCCATTGTCCAGATTGATCAAGCTTTGAAGAAAAATAATAGGAGCTAAGGAAGACACTAGGCCCATATCCACACACACACCCAGACACACTTACCATCAGTAGGGTTTTCCTAGGCCACAGCATTATCCTAATTAACGTATCTTTCATGAACTTGGAGAAATAGGGACTAGCCAACCACTTCTGCTGGAGCCCAAGTGTCTGAACATGCCTGCAGTTGTGGCTGAAACTCAAAGGCTTCCTCCCACACACTGAAACAGGAAAAGCTTTCATTTCCTTGAAAGGTGAAATATTTGCAAACTTTTGTTTTTATTTTGCACATTTTTTTTGTTTTATGAAGACCCATAATTTGTTTACTTAAGGGGTTCTTTTTCTGTCATATCACAATCAAAAGCTTATACTCTGAATCCATTCCCCAATTTTACAGCATTCAGAAACATGGACTCTCCCTGTTTTGTCTAAATCCCCTAAATGGTTTATGAAAATGAGAAAAACTTAAAAACCTATCCTTTGTGATTTATATACTTATTAACATACGCTTCGGAAAATGTGTCAACTTTGTGAGAATTTTTGTGCTTATGTTTTCACACCACATGAAGAAGAGGATAACATTTTAATATTTATTTATGTGAAGCCTCAGTATAAAAAGAGTTTCAGTAGACACACATATTTGAGCAATGCAATTCAATGACTTTATACACACAAGCACACATTATGCATCGATATTCTAAGAATTCCACTTGCATTATTGCATTT
The DNA here is from genome assembly GCA_030674055.1 of Rhabdomys pumilio. Lineage (NCBI taxonomy): Eukaryota > Metazoa > Chordata > Mammalia > Rodentia > Muridae > Rhabdomys > Rhabdomys pumilio. The sequence continues at coordinate 29,082,744 of JANHMN010000001.1, forward strand.
AATTCTCACAAAGACATTACACAGGCCATCAATCTTTTTCCCCTCGGATTAGACACTAACACTAAGAAAGGCTAACTTGCTGAAATACTGAATTGAGAAGCAGTTGGGATGGGGTGGTCTTGGTGGTCTGACCCAAAATACATGCCCTTGTTGCTAAGGAATGAGAATGAAAAGGAGCCTAAGGTTAAAGTCATGCCAAGAAATGCAATCCAAAAATTATGTATCATGACAAAAAAATAATTACTTAAAGTTTATTCTGATTTCTGAGGAGCCAAAATGGGAGGGAATGAAATAATCAAATGAATTCACAGTGCCCATAAAATGAAAAGCAATACCAACAGCCCAGAAGATGCACCGTTTCTTCTAGCTCTGAAGTCTTATGGACATTATGAAAATAATAATAAAAAAAAAGTGTCTAAGATATAAACAAAATACAGAAAGCAAATAATCATTTTTCTTATTGTCCATAGGTAAATGCAGGGCATAACACTAGAGCCAAGCTCAAAATCAGCACATTTTTAATGTTTCTGATAAATATTATCCATGTGTGCACACCCAGTGGTGCAGACTGTCTCTGCCAGATGCTTCAACTCCTTGTACTACAATAGAATGTTTCAGATAGCTCACGGCAGTTAAGAAGCAAGTACTGATATGTTCGCTGAAGGAATCTGCTGACTTAGAGCATAACTATTTAATTCTTCAGCAACAGTAAACAAGACACAAACCACTGAACTATGAGGAGTTGCAATCTTCTTTGCCGTTAAATAGGGATAATACCAGTACTTCCCAACTCAGGCCACTGCATAGATTAATCAGCACATGAAAACTCTTTGAACAGTGTCTGATGCATGGATTCAAATGCTATCCAACAGTAGGACCACTTCTAAACCCACGTTTAAAAACTCTAAGCTTTGTAAAACTTAGTAAATTGAAACTGGATATTGTGGTTAAAAGAATTAAAAGTGAAATCCTGATACTGTTTCAGGAATCAATTATAAAACATGCCCCCAAAACAATTCTAAAAGATACACGTATACTCTGTGATCTTTCCTAATTTCTCAAACTGCTTTCATTTTTTGCTTTGTTTTTTTTTTATTGTTGTTTTGTGGTAAATAATGTGGTCTTAATGTAGTAGACTAGACAATTTCAAACTTTTAGATCAGTCAAGGGACAATGATTTCTGCCCGAACTCCAGGACTGTGGAAAGTGAACGAGCTGAAGTAATTGACAAGAATTAACTGACAAGAAAAGGAGATTGTCCAGCAAATCTGGGTTCATCTTCCCTATGCATCCTTCTGAAATGCCAGTAATAAAGAACTAATGGCTAGGTATTATCCCAAAAGGCCAACTAAGCCAGTACATTTTTACAAAATCATAATTGCATTTAATTTCAATACATTAACTTCCAAAACGAATTAAGCATTACCAGTTGTATTTAGATGCAAATGCATCTCAATGCATTATGCAAAAGATGAGAACTTATAAACCCCCATCGATTACAGTGCTGTTTAATATCATAACTTTATTCCATTGTATTTTGGAATATATTTTCTTTTACTTTCAGGATTTATAAGATACTGTGTCCTCAGAATTTTACACAGGGCCTGACATTAAAGAAGTACTCAAGTAATACGAATGGATTGGTGAAAATAAAGCCAATCAGTTAGCTTCCACATTTCAGAAGTTAAAGTGCTTAAGAAACAATAACCAATTAAAAAATAATCCTATGTCTCACATTCGTAGTAAGGATGAGATAGTTTCAAAGTGCAATGCAGTCTTTTCTTATGGTGGTACAGAATTTTGGTTACTAGTATCCCTGCTATGTCCTCCAATAATCAGATCACACCTCAAAAGAAATGTTGACAAAGAGTCCAGTGAGTGAAAGGAGAGTGAAGGGACTTAAATTTCTGGAAGAACCAATGCACCATCATGTGTGCTATAAAAAAGATAAAAGGAGGCACAAACACACACTTTTAAAGAATTTTATTATTTGTAAGGATTGTTCCTTGGCTGCTGGTAGGTGGGGTAGGATATCTATTGTAATTTTTATTGAAAATAGATATTTTTCATACACTATATCCAGATCATAACTTCTTCTCCTCCAAGTTCTCCCAGATCCTCCCCAACTCCCCACTCAAGTGCTCCCCAAATCCCCACCCACTCACGTGTGCAACCTTTTCTTTCTGTTTCTCATTAGCAAACACACGACCCTTCTCCTTCATGTGGGATTCCTAAAGCTGGAGCAGAAGCTGCCTGACTACATTGCCTTGCCTTTGGGTTACCTTCCCTGAACCCGGCTGCCTTGTCTAGCCTCAGTAGAAGATGTGATGTGATGATGAGAAGGTGTGCCTAATATTGCACATCCTGATATGCCAAGGCTAGTTAACAGCCACGAGAAATGTCAGCTTTTTTAAGGAGAAGGGGTGAGAAGGGGGAGTGAATGGGAAGGAGGGGAGAGAAGAAGAAGAAGACTGGGAGAAGAGGAGGGAGGGGTTGCTGCAACTGGGATCTAAACTAAATAAATAGAAAGAAAGAAAAAAGGAAGGAAGAAGAGAGGGAAAGAGGGAATGAGGGAAGAAGAAAGGAAGGAAGAAAAACAAGCAACTAATAAAAACAGCAAAAATGAAACAAAGCCAAAAAAATAAACACACACACACACACACACACACACACACACACACACACAAAACCAAGTCAGAATAGGACAAAACAAACAGAAACCCATTTTAAAAATGTTGGACTTATAGATCCAAAACCAGGGGACGCGCTCCCCCAGAAACTCTCATGGACAGGATTCGCTGCAATAACATGAAGTTTATTGATGAATTAATAATAGCCAATGCAATGGGGCTCTCTTGCATGCAGGCAAGAAGAACCCTGAGCAAAAGTTGGGAGCAGTTTTTATATGAGGGCAGTTTCATCTCTTAAACAATAACTCAAAGGCTGACCTTAACAACCATTCCCAGGCCTGGTTTCAATTCCCAGGCCCAGTTTCTAAGTAACTCAAATTTGTACCTTATCTTTTACAACAAAGAGGATCAGCTTAAGTAGCTTCTGTTTACCCAGGCTTACTGTGTTAAGGGCCCATCTCTCTAATAAACTCCAATCTTGGGTCTTTCTTCCTGGAATGTTTGTTTGAGTCTTTGAAATGTGCTTCTCCTGAGATGTGTGTCTCTGGCGAAAGTTAATGTTTGAGTTTAAAATTGAAATGGAGCTTCTTTTTAATTTTAAATTTCTACAAAAAAATAGACATCAGTCTTTGAAAGAAGAATTGAACACTTCTAAGTAACCAAGAGTATACCAGATATAGTAAAGTAAAATATAACTCAGTTTTAGAATACCCAGAGCCAAAAATATATAGAATGGGTCATTTTACTGTCATGTGCTCTGGTCTCTACTCAGACTGAAGGAGAGAGCTACTCAACAAAGATGCATGGTACAAAAAAATCCATAGACCTTAATCTTATTATTCCATCAGATACCTACAGATGTAAGACTGTGTGCTGAATTCAGTGCTTTATGGAGAGGGCTCTTTAGAGGCAGCAAAATAGGCTCGCTGCTTACAGGTGATTCCCACCAAGCTTGGTGAGCTAGCTGAGTTTGATTCCAAAAGCCCAAATGGGAGAAGGAGAGAACAGTCTCCATAAGTTGGCCTTCCAATTACACGTGCTCCATGGCATAAGCCCCATCCTACATACAAAATTAATAAATATTAATAAAGAAGGCTCTATAATATCAGATATACACACTGCTGCTTGGAGAATTAACAGAATGTTTCATATTTTTCTGACTATAACTCCAAAGATATATTTCAAATCTCTGATTCAAAAAGACTGAAAAGTTGTGAACACCAAGAGATGTCTGTAGTTTTAGAGAACTTTTGCACTTGAAAAAGTCAACAGCTAACATGCAGTTGCTATGTCTACAAACAGTAGATAACCGATTATCTCCGAAGTACTTCTCCAAAGTCTTCAGCAGACTGGAGAAGTCCCATCATGTGGGCTTCTGCGTTCTGGTTCTCCAGCAATCAGCTGCCCTCTTTGCAGATGACACAGATACCTGACACCAACCCTGTCCTGGAGATGAGAGAGCTTTACAAAGGAAGTTGACACTTAGTGTGAAACTGAAAAGCTAAGAGCAAACACCTATTTGAATAAATGGCTTATTAAATAACAGAACATTAATCTAATTGCACACTGCCTCCTCCAGATTTTGCATCCTTTCAGGGACCATGTTTATGCTTTACCATTTTCTCTTCCATATTTCTCCTCTCTGCCTCTCCCAGATGAGACTCTCTTGGAAGTGCTCATTGAGGAGCTAACAAGGAAACAAGAAGCAGAGCTCTCTTCTAGCACTGTGGCCTTTGGCAAAGGACATTCTAACAACTGCTGCTTTGGAATCCCAACTCTCCTTGATCAGTTTCTATCTCCAGCTCTTATCAGACTCACACAATTGTCTTTGAATACTAACAACATAAAACCAGTATAATATACAAATATATGTATTTTTGCATTTTTTGCAACTCATGCTTTGCCAGTGATGTTTCTCCCATGTTACCTTAATTCGTGAAAAAAAATGAACTTTTAATACTTTCCAAAAGAAGAAAATAATGCAGAATTAAAAGACATCTCTGTATAAACGTAGATTCAAAGATTAAAGTTTTCTATGCAAGTTTTCAAAGTATTCTCCCTCTAGCCAGACTGATTTTCAGCCCTGGAAATACCCAGAGAGACTCCTTAATCTGCTGGTGACAGGGCTATGAATAGCCCTTATTCATCAGTCTCTCACACAAGATAATTGACCACAGAGTCCAAGACAAAAGAGATTTGAGGAGGATGTGGCAAGGTGCTAAGGGAAGTCACTTAACATGTTCATGGGGCTCTTGAAAGAGGAAAGAAACACCTTTGAAGGTTCCTGGGATAATCTCTTAAACATGCAAATAGGTGACTAAGATACAGAAAACTAATTTAACAATAGAAAAAAGCATTTATTTCTCTTCATATGTGGGGGGTTATGTTAAAACTGGTGAGAATTAAACCTAAATCTAGAAAGGAGAAATCAATGGAGAAGACAAAAGACTGTGGGCTGGGAGCTGAAGCTCTGGCAGTATGAAAGATTTTTTTTTTTTTTTTTTTGCTCCATAGGGCTGGAGAGGATTAAATGATTTCTGTTTTCTGCATTTCACAGGCGCCAAATAGATTTTAATTTCAGATGATTCCATTAAAGTCCTGAGGGGGAAAAAAAACCTTCATTGTTTAAAGTCAAATACATAGTTTCATAGTAAATTTCCATTCATTCATAAACAAGAAATAATTTACATGTTTTCCTCAGAGCTCATGCAAAAAAGAAAAAAATTTCATAACAATATCCATTGAACAGTTAATGATATAATCTTTTTTAAGATACTTATAATTTGATTTGATCAGGTTATAAATGGAATATCCAAGAATTATGAAAATATACTACTGTGGAAGAGAAGAACTATTCATTCTATGTCATCAGAGCCAAACTATGAACAAGAAGTCTTTCAATTGATATTTGTATTAGTTCCAGACATCAACAACAACAAAATTTGAGCTCTAAATTTACATGTGTTAACTGAGAAATTAAAAACCATATAACTGTAAAATATCCCTCTTATTAGCAAAGTTATTGCTTTGAAGCAGGTAGATACAACAGCCAGTATATATGAAGCTAGTGTATACACAGCCAGTGTATAGACAGCTAACGTATATCAAACCAGTATATACACAGACAGTGTATATGCAGCCAGTGTATATGCAGCCAGTGTATATACAGTCAGTGTATACTCAGCCAGTATATATGCAGACAGTATATATGCAGACAGTGGTGTATATGAAGCCAGTGTATACACACCCATTTTATATGCACCCAGTATAAACACAGCCAATGTATTCACAGCCATCGTATACACAGCCAGTGTATATGCAGTCAGTGTATATTACAGAATCCTGATGCAGTCATTGAAAGTGATGTAGCATGATAACACACATCTGCAATCCCAGCACTCAGGAGGCAGAGGCAGGAGTGTCAGTTTGAGGATAGCCTGTACTACATAGTGAGTTCCAGCTAACCTGGACTATCAACAAGATCCAGTCTTACATAAACAAATATATGTCAAATGCCCACATATTCTATCTGGAGACTAACCTCTAGGTGATTAGAGAACATATTGTTACTGGAAATCTATTGACCAAGAAATAGCACAGTATAGTCTTCAAAGGTTATAGAAGCACTAAGTGCAGAAACTCGGGGTGGGGGTTGAGTGGGGCTCACCAAGCTTTGTGAGGGTTCATAGTTACAGCGAGGTCCACACTTCCCCTCACCCTTTACATTTTATCAGATGGTTGCCATTTGGATGTATAGTGTTAATGCCAGATTGACACATCTCAGGTGAAAACACCATTATAAACAAGGAGCACTGAGAACCTTTCCATCTCTCTCAAGAAAACGTGGCATGTTGATCTTCCCTGAAACTTTAGCCCAAGACCAAAAAAAGCACTGCAGTTGTAGCAAACCCAGAGCTGTAATGGTCACACTCTTCTCAGATGACCTTGAGAAACTTAGTAGACTGCAAAACCTTTGTATTTTAAAATATTGTTACATGATCTCCAAACACTTGTTTTTCGTTTATTAAAAACAGAGCATATTATAAAAGACATGGGTCTTTTCAGCTTTTTAAAAATAATACTTTATTAGCTTTTAGAGAATTTCCTACAAAATGTTTTGATCATATTTACCTCTCCCCACCCCCACAAAGTCTTGCCGTTCACATCCTCTCCAGTCACACCTCCCTATACATCCAACTTTCAGTTTCTTCCCAACTGCTCTTGGGAGTGGAGCCTGCCCTGGTATGTTGGCCATCTATCAGGAGTCACAGAAAACTGACTCTCCTTCTCCCAGCAGCTATAAATAGGATTATAAAATGAGGATTTTATTTGCTAGCATGTGCAGTCTAGTTGGTATACTACGCATGTTGCCACAAACACTGTGAGTTCATATCTGCAACTGCCCTGTTTTATCCGGGGAAGTTTCCTTGAAGCTATCCACCACCTCTGGCTCTTACAGTCTTTCAACCTGCTCTTTCTCAGAGATCCCTGAGCCTTGGGATGGAGAGGTGTGATATGCATATATACATCCTTTTAAGGCTGAGTGCCCCATGGTCTTTTACTTTCTACATGTTGACCAGTTTAAGATCTCTGTGTCAATGGTCATATAAGCTTCTTTACTGAGGTTTGAGGGATGCTTTGATCTATGAATACAGCAATAGGATATTAGCAGTTGGTTTAATACTGAGTCCACTTAGCAAAACAATATTATTATATTCTTATCTTAGCCCTATGACCTATCTAGCTACCGGCTTTAAGCCCATTAACAGTGCCAAATATGCCAGATACATGTTCTATTACATGGGGCTAGCCTTAGGACCAGTCAGAAAGTTGTTGGTTACTGCCATGACATTCTTTCCACTAATGTACCAGTAAGCATATCTTGAATGTCTTCTAAGTCACAGGATTCACAGCTGGGCAAGACTGATGATTCCTTTCCTTTTCTGGTACCAGGCATCTAACCTTCCACTGCTACAAAAGATAGTCAATAAAAGTGAAGCTCCCTGGAGAGTACCACCATGATTTTTCCATGTTCTATGACTTAAGTACGTGGCAAGATGGCCTATGAAAACCCGTTAGACTACAAGTCAAAAATAAGTAAGCCATTCCTGGTATTGGGGGTTTTATTTGCTAGCATGTGCAGTCCAGTTGGTACACTGACCATAAAGTAACTCCATGAAAACTCTTTTTACATATTTGTATGTATATATTTTAGGAAGCTTCTATGTTAGTAGGTTTTCATGTGGCACTTCCAAAAGACCTTTAATGCTCGTTATCCCTCCTCATATTCCTGCCTTTACCCTCCCTTCCAGCACTCATTCCAATTTAACCTTCCTGTTTCATTATTCCCTTTAAGTCCCTTATACCATTGTATTCTATCCCCTTTCTCTTGAAAGGGGCATATACTCCATATACTCCAACGATCCCTTAGTAACATTGTGGCCTCTATGTGTATTCCAAATGAAGCATATATCTGAAGATTCAAAGCTAACATACACTAATGAGAGAAAACATGTGTCTTTCTGGGTCTGGGCTACCTTACTCAGAATGGTTGCTTTGAGCTCCATCCATTTACCTTTGAGTTTCATGATTTTATTCTTCAACAACTGAATAGTATTCTATTGAATAGATCACATTTTCATTACTTGATCATACATTGATGGACAGCTAGACTGTTTCTAATTTCTAGCTATTGTGAACAGAGCAACTGTGAGCACAGATAAACAAGAATCTCTACAGTAGGATGCAGAGTCTTTTGAGTATATGCCCAAGAGATTCATGTGGTAGATCTATTCCCAGTTTTGTGAGGAAACTGACTTTTGTAATGGCTGCACCAATGTGCACTCCCACCAGCAGAGGATAGGCATTTCCATTTTCCACATTTCCCACACCGACACCTACATCTCCTGTCATCATTTATATTTTGTCCACCATGATGGACTAAGATGAAATCTTAAAAGCAATTGTAATTTCCCTTGATAGATAATGTTGAGCATCTTATATAATGCCTATCAGCCATTTGAAGTTCATCTTTCAAGAACTTGCTACTTAGTTATGGGTTAGACATGAGATTTTTTGCATTATCATTTATAATCAGACATTGATTGTTCTTTATTTTTCGTTAAGCCACACCAGAATTCTATCCAAATGTCACGCATATGTATATGTATACACACACACACACACAGAGAGAGAGAGAGAGAGAGAGAGAGAGAGAGAGAGAGAGAGAGACTTAAAGACTATAAGAATGAAGCTGGAGAGATAGCTCAGCAGTTAAGTGCCTGATGCTCCTGCAGAAGACCTGGAATCAGTTCCCAGCACCCACATAGCAACTTATAATTACCTGTAACTCTGAGAACACCAGATAAGATATGTATGTGCTTCACACAAACATGGCACACACTCAGACACATAAGATGAAAATAAATTCAAAAAATGAAGGAGGGGAAAAAGAAACCCAGAAGCAATAGGAAAGACTCATAGCTGCCTCCTAGGGTCCCTGTCACCTTAGTTTGTGTGGAAACAGTAACACTTGGAGATTTCCATTTACTCAAAACCAAGAGGGAGACGTGGCTCTCTGATATTTATATGGTGTGTTTTTTAAACCTTGTAAAACTGAGCAAGCGGCTTGCTCATAACCAGAAAGGTTAACAAGATTAATTCTTACCATATTCCCCTGAAGCTTGATTAAATTAAACCACACAGTGGGCTGAATTAAGAACTATAAATGACACAGTCTGGTTTGCCACTCTGAAGACTATCTTAACCATAGTCTTCCACTTTCGAGCCTCCACTCGAAACTTGGTAACCAAAACATAAAAATTATTCTTTTTATTTAATAAAAATATGAATATAAGTTTTAGAGCTTCTTTAAATAATGATCGCAGAGAAGCTTGGCAGAAACAAAAAATAGAGAATGTGCTGCAAACAACTATTAATATTTTTTCAAAAAGCATCATCACACTGAACTCTAAATAGATGAGGCTTTGGAAATGTGCATATGTTCATGGCCATCCTAATCTTAAGTAAATGCAAAGGGAGGTTTCCAAAATTACTGATAGATTTATAAAGTATGCACAGCGTACAGCGAAAAACAAGAAAATATGTCTCCCAGAGTATTGAGCAGCTGCGTCATAGAAATGAATAACAGAGTTCTTTTTTAAAATTATGTTAAACAGAGAGGAGTGGAGACTATGAAACCCATTCTTTTTACAAATAAAGCAGAAAGCAAATGGCTACTGAAGAATGAGCAACTTTATCTACAAACCTGATACATCTGAAAATTCATTGTATGTGAAAAGGGAAAGTCTGGTAATGAAAGCGGAGGTTCTACCACAGTGGATAGAAGACGTCCCAGGGAACACTATACAGTGATCTATCTCTGTGGCCGAAAACTATGCCATGTGATAGGAAAAGGAGGTAAGAACTGGAGCGTTCTTCCAAGATATAAATTAAGCTATATTGCCAGCCGTTTCACAATCCACTCCACCACAATCGTAGTCGTTCATGGTGTCGAATTCTTTGGCATGATTCCTAGACTTAACAGTGCAAGCATATTATAAAGCAAGGTCCCAGAGAAAAGTCATTCTCAAAGATTGCCAATCACTCTCCGGCAGCAGGCCTCAGACTCTGCCTCATAGCTTGGCCAAGTGCTCCACCTTCAGGCATTTCAGAGCACTCTGTGTAGAGTACAAAGATTTTCCTCAGCCTCCCTTCAATCTGGAGTGTTGACTCAAACCAGTCTGGATCTGTGGAAGCCCTAGAGTGGACAACTGGCTCTGGGATCATTCCCTGAGACTCTCAGGAAGGGGGGCTCAGTGAAAAAGGACTCTATCTGTACTCCCCTAGTTTACAAACAGTGTCTCTCTCTCTCTCTCTCTCTCTCTCTCTCTCTCTCTCTCTCTGTGTGTGTGTGTGTGTGTGTGTCTGTCTCTCTGTCTCTCTCTGTCTCTGTCTCTCTGTCTCTCTCTTTCTCTTTCTCTCTCTCTCTCTCTCTCTCTCTCTCTCTCTCTCTCTTTCTGTGTGTGTGTGTGTGTGTGTGTGTGTGTTGTGTGTGTCTTGTTATTTTTCCTCGTCTTCCAGTTTCTTAAATGCTTTCTTAGAGTTTAAGCTCATAAATACATTTACAAGCTTCCAAATAAAGCAAAACAAGGAAGGGGGTCTCAGCAGGTTTTGCCCTCCACCACTAAATATCTATGTTTTTCTCATTCTCAGTAAAGTTGGAGGCAGAGAACATATAAAAACCTGGAGAGAATTAAATGGAACAAACCAATCTATTCCTAAACCCTTGCTTTCTCATCTCTAGACTTCCAGAAAGTGGTTTGGCTTCTTATCTAAAAAGAGATGCATCCCCCAAAGATCTGCTGTCAGATTCTGAATGTTTGAAAATTAACACACATGTTCTTAAGCCAAGCAACTCCTGGAAGGGGCATCAAAGAAGGGGAGTTTATCAAAGAGAACAGCACTGGCCGATTTAGACAGG